>OX578144.1:34030221-34092721 GCA_951213105.1 Amaurobius ferox | reverse complement strand
TTTAAATTTACCTAGAGTAATAAGTTTTTGCAAATTATATTTTTCGTAAACTTCCATCAAAATGGCAAAAAGATCTCTAATGTCTATATTACTGAACAAATCATTAAAATCATAACTTTTATAATGTAAATCTTCAGATATGGTTTTAATTTTTTCTATTACTTCAAGACTATTACTTATGAAATAAACTCCATTATTTTTTATTAAAAGATAGATAGAAGTAAAAGATTAAGATAGATAGAAGTTTATTATTTGCTATTGTTAAGTAAGTTTTATAACCATTAGTAATGGGGCGGAATTTCACAGGATTTTTATGCAGTTTTGGTATTAAAGTAACATAAGGAAATTTAATAGATTTCAATGTGTAACCCACAGATTTATAAAAGGCCCTTATACGGTTTTCTATTTCGTTCTGTGAATATATATATATATATATATATATATATATATATAATGAATATAAATATATATATATATATATAATGAATATATATATATATATATATATATATATATATATATATATATATATATATATATATATATATAATGAATATATATATATATATATATATATATATATATATATATATATATATATATCTATATATATATATATATATATATATATATATATATATATATATATATATATATATATATATATATATATATATATATATATATATATATATATATATATATATATATATATATATATATATATATATATATATATATATATATATATATATATATATATATATATATACAGAGAGAGAGAGAGAGAGAAAGGGTTCTATGTAGAGGCTGATACAGGGTGTATTGTAAATGTCAAATGCTTTTGAGTGGCTGATATCGCCACCATTTTTGTGTACGTAGCTCCTCTCCTGACTGCACGATCATCTCAAGCAGCTGTTTGTGAGGGACGCCCTGAGCCCTGGGCGGTTACATATGTTTTCTCTAATCCATTTTTGCCAACACCGAACAACTATCATATTACTCCTGCCATGTTTGCGACTTTTAGGTCTCTGTTGGAATAACCAGAACTTTTCGTGCGCTTATGACGCAACCTCTTTCTAAATCCGACATTTATTCGTAGGGCCGTCGAGTACATCTCAAATGTATATTTGTACACAACTTTCAGTTTAAAAGCAGAAAATCTAGTTCCAATTTCCGGTGAGTAAGAACCCGGCTCTTTTAAATGCTGCACTATGCATTGTTTTCATGCGCGTTGCATGTATTCAATAACATTATTGACACTGGCAGTTTAATTATTTGCAAAGTTCATAAGACGACATCTCAAGTTTTTATGGATGCACATATTTTTTTGCGACAGAGTGTAGAATAAGTGATAATATTCCCTAAATTTTTATCTTTACGTTTTTGTAATTATAATGAATTTGTTTTCTTCGTCTTTTGAACAATCTACATTTTTACGTTCTCTTCAAAACATGGTTATGAATAAGGAAATTATTTCATTGAAGTCCAAAATTAAAACTCGAGGTTTGACGGTTTTGCGAATTTTGGTCAGTTTTGTACGAAAAGTCACCTGACGCCTGTTTATGTGTGTCTGTCATTCAGCGAATGTGGGCATCAACTCTTAATTAAAATCAGACAATATTATACTGATAATTACTTGAAATTACATAAAATTTATAGTTTTAATTCAACTTTCGTTTTCATTTGACTACTGGGTGTATTTTTAAAAGGCGTCAAGACTTGTCTATAAAATACATCCAATTGATACACTTGAATATATGCCGTCTTCTATTTTAGATTTTGACTATTTCTGTGCGCAATATTACAAAAAAAATCTGATGTGGTCAACACATGACATTCCTTATATAATGCAATGAATTTACTACTTTTACAATAAAAAAATTGGTTTTTCTTATAGTAGATATTTATATTCTTTCCAAGATATTAAATTTTCTTCAATTAGTCGTCAATTTCATTGATTTAGTGTCATTTTTAATCCATTTGGCGAGATTTTCGTTACTTTGGTAGCATTTAAAAAGTCGCCAAGTTGGCGACATTCCGCCAAATTCGGCGCCAGAATATCGCCAAGCGTTACAGACGGAGAAATAAATTATCCTTATAGCAGACAAATAACTATTGGCGTTTAAATACAGAACAGTACTCAAAGTATCTTTTCTCATGAATGGAACGATCTGGACTCACAAGAATGATGTCACCAAATTTATCGCATGATATTGCATATGAAAAGTGAACATGTTTCTCAACAGTTAATATTTTAATTTAAATTTATGGGATTTTTTGATAAATTTATTTAAAAAATGGGCAATATCTCGAGAACGGTTCATGCTAGCGTTCTAAAGTTTATGTCATTCGTTTACTAAGGAAAAATTACATAAGAAATGTCTATTATCAAAATTTCACTCGAAAAATTGTGGGGGGTTCTGGACATTCGATTACGTTTAAAAACAATAGGCTTCCAGTATTCACGGATTGTGATTTTTGTACCGCATTTTATTCAAATCGCTCTATTCGTTCGTGAGATATCGTTTCCACAGACTCACTGACACACACACATACTCTCTCTCTCTCTCTCTCAGACACACACACAGACATCACCAAAAAAATGTTTGATTCGTGATCAGGGATGCTTGAAACGTGCTCTCCCATCGAAAACTACAATTCTAATTTTCGACCCCGTCACAATACTTTCCTTATACGTTATGTATATAAGGAAAGTAAAAAAAGGTTATTTTTTTTTCTACATCTTGCCAAAATCTAGCATCAGGGTATGCCGAAAGTGACCAATCTACCAAATTTTTTGAAATTTGGGCAATTAGTTTTTGAGCTAGAGTAGATAGACAAAAGTCACAGACATAAGCAAACGCCACGCTAAAAATAAATTTTTCGGTTTCTAGAGTGCTCGAAACGTGCATGTCCGACGAAAATTCGAGTTCGAATTTTCAGCACGATTCAAACACTTTCCCTATGTATTACACATGAATTGTAGAGGAAGCAAAAAATCAATGGAAAGTATAAACTTTGGTCAAGTGGTTTGATGTGCCGACTGAAGATCATAGAAGACATCCAGTCTGAAATGTAATGGCAAATAAATTATATTTGTGAATTACGTGACTTTCTAACTTATATCGTATTTTAATAATAAAATATAATATATCTGCATCAACGAGGCTGAAACTGAGTATGCAAAACTGACATTCATAATCCTCCATTTTACCTACTGTAGAAACCTATTACTAAATATTAATACACGTCTTCACATTTGAGTTTACCTATAATACATAGATTTTGAAACTACAGTAATCGATCATTAAAATATTTATTCTATAACGTTGCCATAATATTTTACTATATATTTTAACATAAACGGATGTCAAGATGAAAGAATAAGATGATTTCGTTCAGAGTAGCAATTCAATATTGGCAGCCAATATTGGAACAATATGAAAAAAATCTGATGTGGGCAGCACATGACTTTCCCTGTAGACTTATATACACATTATATTTATTTTAATTAAATTTAATTCACTTATAATTCAATTTTCGTTCTCATTTGGTAACTGAACTCATTTTCAAAGGTGGAGTAGAGAAAACACGAAATTATCCCGAGAACGGCTTGTCCTAGTGTAATGGGGTCGGTCTTATTCTTTCTTCGTTAAAAATTACGTATAAAACAAGAATTTAATGGATATATTTCAGCATACGTAGTTTTTTATTTTAGATTTTGTCGTGTTTGCGTGTCATTTTGCATAAAAAGGAAGGTTATTTTTTTTCAAATCATACCAAAATCTAATCAGCACCAGGGCAACCCACAAGCGACTTATGTACTAAATTTTGTGAAATACGGTCAATTAAATTTTCAGCTAGAGTGGATACAAATTTTTACGGATCATTTTGCAAAAAAAGGCGCGTTCTTTTATCCCGAATCGTACTCAAAACTAATCAGCACCAGATACGCCCACAAGTGGAATACCTCCCATATTTTATGAAATTCGATCAATTAGTTTTTTAGTTAGAGTGGATACAATATCTGCACAGATAGGCACACACACAGACACACACACACAGACGTGACGCTAAAAATAGTTTTTTCGTATTCTGGAGGTCTCAAAACATGTAGATCCGTCGAAAACTCGAGTTGCGATTTTCGACATGATTCTAATACTTTCTCTATACATTACCATATATTGCAAGGAAAGTAAAAATCTGATGTGGGCAGCAGATGACTTTCCCTGCAGACTTATATACACATTATCTTTATTTTAATTAAATTTAATTCACTATTTATTCAATTTTCGTTCTCATTCGGTAACTGGACTCATTTTCAAAGGTGTCGTAGAGAAAAAACGAAAATATCACGAGAACGGCTATGTTATGGGGTTGGCTTTAGTCTTTTCTTCGCTAAAAATTGCGTATAAAACAAGAATTTATTGGATATATTTGAGCATACGTAGCTCTTCAGTTTAGATTTTGACGATTTTTGCGGGCCATTTTGTAAAAAAAGGCAGGTTATTTTTTTTTTCGAATCATACCAAAATCTAATCAGCACCAGGGTGACCTACAAATGCCTCATCTGCCGAATTTTGTGAAATTCGGTCCATTAGTTTTTTTGTTAAAGTGGATACACCCTTCTGCGGGCCATTTCCAAAAATAGGCGGGTTCTGTTATCCCGAATCATATCCAAAACTATTCAGCACCAGACTCACCCACAAGTGACTTGCCTACCAAATTTTGTGAAATCCGGTCCAATAGTTTTTTAGTTACAGTGGATGCAAAATCTGCACAGACAGACAGACAGACACACAGACAGACACACACACACACACAGACGTTACGCTAAAAATGGTTTTTTCGTATTCTAGAGGTCTCGAAACGATTTTCGACATGATTCCAATACTTTCCCTATACATTACCATGTATTGCAAGGAAAGTAAAAATCTGATGTGGACAGCACATGACTTTCCCTGCAGACTCAAATTCATATTTTCTTTATTTCTTAATAATTCGTTAGATTGAGTTTAATTGCACCAAATAACACTAAATTTGAAATCTTTAATTCAACTTTGTTTTTATTTGGTAATGGGACATTTTCCCGAAATTGGCGTAACGAAAATGCAAGAAATCTCAAATATCTTGAGAACAAACAGTTAGTCCTAAAGCATAATGGAGTGTGTTATATTCTTTTCCTCGTCAAAAATTTCGTATAAAACAAGAATTTAATTGATGTATTTGAGCATAAATAGTCTTTTTTTTTAGATTTTGCCGATTTTTGCGGGCCATTTCGTAAAAAAAGACAGGTTGTTCTTCTCCGAATTGTACCAAAATCTATCAGCATCAGATTATCCCACATTAACTTTTTGTGAAATGTGGTCAATTAGTATTTTAGCTAGTGTGGTTACATGGAATTTTTGCGGACCATTTCGTAAAAAAAGGCAGGTTGTTCTTTTCCGACTCGTACCGAAATCTAACCAGCACCAGGGTCGACCACATCTGACTTATCCTCCAAATTTTACGAAATTTAGTCGATTAGGTGATTTAGAGTGGAAATATATAATTTTTGCGGGCATTTCATAAAAAAATGCAGGTTGTTCTTTTCCGAATGGTATCAAAATCTAATCGGCACCAAGGTGACCTACAAGTGACTTATGTACCAAATTTTATAAAATTTAATCAATTAGTTTTTCAGTTATTTTGGATACAGGCAATTTTTGAGGGCCATTTCGCAGAAAAAGGCGGGTTGGTTTATTTCGAATAGTGCCCAAAGCTAATCAAGACCAGGGTCACATACAAGTGACTTACCTACCAAATTTTATGAATATCGGTCCACTAGTTTTTTAGTTAGAGTGGATACATACATTGGACAGACAGACAGACAGACAGACACACACAGACAGACGTCACACTAAAAATAGTTTTTTCGTATTCTAGAGGTCTCGAAACGTGTAGATCCGTCGAAAACTCGAGTTGCGATTTTCGACATGATTCCAATACTTTCCCTATACATTACCATGTATTACAGTGAAAGTAAAAAGTGCACAATTTGACAGAATTGTAGAATTGGCTCCATATTGGATAAAAATAGAGATAATATTCCGCCAATATTGGCGTTTTATTGGAAATACTTTCAATGTAACACCAATATTGGAGTAACATTGTAATGAAAATATTTAGCCAATATTGGAGGTCAGTGCAACCAAGATATTTTACAAATATTGGGATTGCATTTGAAATATTTCAAATGTAATGCCAAGATATACAAGTTGGTCAAATATTGACACAATATTAAATGCTGCTAGGAGTCAATCGCGTAATTCGACCATTTTTAGAAGCCCATAAGTTGACGGATTAAAGGGAGTCAGACATTTTGAACACAAGATGAGAAAGCAGAAGAAACAAAACAGCAGTGCCATTCAGTAAAGTACCAACTGACCCACTTTATTACAGCAGTTCTGATCAAACAACAATAATCTCGTACTTCAAGATGCTGTTTTAAATATAGAGAGGATATTTGGATCCTGTCCATATTTAAACCCGCCATATCTCCAGATATAACCACAGAAATGTGTTAAATATTTGTATTTGGACTAATTTGGGAATGTAGAATTTGTTAATGACATCAAACCT
Source organism: Amaurobius ferox (assembly GCA_951213105.1). Taxonomy (NCBI): domain Eukaryota; kingdom Metazoa; phylum Arthropoda; class Arachnida; order Araneae; family Amaurobiidae; genus Amaurobius; species Amaurobius ferox. The sequence goes on along the minus strand of OX578144.1, from coordinate 34,086,097 downwards.
AGGTGTGAGATATTAGAAAGTTTGAAGTTTGTACAAGATTTTATATGCAGACGGTCGCTTAAACAATCTTCTTGCATATGGATTTATAGAAGATACTATTATGTATTGATTGATAAATTTTAATTTTCTCTACTATGAATGATGAGAGGATGACGAGGGGTGGTTTGTTCATTTTATTACAGTTGAACATGAAGATCAAATGCAACAGAAAATATAAAACGTTAGGGAAAGGCACGTGTTTTCTCATCAGATTTTTGGAGATCTGTTAAGTTTGCTCATGTATAATGCAGATCTTTTAAGACACTGATATGTTCGAGTTATTTTATTCGATTCCAGTCATTTTGCATGTACATACATTTTGCATGTACATAATATGTTGAAATGACGCAAGCATTAACGTATTGCAGAGGAATCGAAGATTTCCCAGAACATTAGTCGAGGTTGAGCGATCTTCATTAGAGGTTCGTACTACAATAGCTAATAACAATACGCGTAAGTTGCTTTTATTATGTCTTAAAGAATGACTAAAACTTGTAGAAAAAGACTACATTTCAGGGATATTGAAAATCAATCCATACTATATATATATATATATATATATATATATATATATATATATATATATATATATATATATATATATATATATATATATATATATATACGTATATATATATATATATATATATATATATATATATATATATAATTTGGAACAAAAGATGTCTTGTGAATAAAATTTTGCCACCACGTCGTAAAATTTCAAGCAAAGTATATAAAAATATCTTGCGTATTTTATATTCCTGTATAAAATGCAATGAATATTTCATTTTAGTAATGGAATACGGAGATAAGATTTTATATGGGTGATAAATCATTCAATTCTGTGTTGTCCCAAAAATTCGGACTATATATAATTTCAAATGCAGCAGCAATATCTGTTTATCTATGGATGAGTTTTGAGGTATTTTTTACATGTCTATATAGCATTTTTACATGTCTCTCTCTCTCTCTCCATATATATATGTATATATATATATATATGTCATCCATTTCATAGTCAAATCGTAGCATGCATTTATACTTAATAAATACTTCACTTTATACACGAGTAATATTTCAGATATTTTGAACCTGATAACTTCTTCTAGAGCATTAATTTCATTTCACTGGCTGTATAATCCATTGCTATAACCGGGAGTAGACCTCGGGGATTGTGGATGGATCTCAAACAGACTACCAACTACACTATTCTGTATCTTTATTAAATTGCTTAAATTGTCTTACAAACTTCATTGAAACGGCCGACGGTTGCGGCCACAACCAGTTTCGTCCCGTAAAACAGTATATTCGTGTTAGAGCTTCATTGTAGCCTATTAAAACTAATTATATTCTCAGAGAAAATAACCAGAACTTATCGAGCATTAAACACGTGTCTAGTAGATTGGTCGATATTTGCTGCATATAAAATTTCGAAATTGCTGTGAGCATTGGAATTTTCGTATGTATTAGTTGATAAATATTTATGCCAATTTTCAGATTAATATTCCAGTGTTGATGACTCACATGTACTTATAATTTATGGACTACACGTTGAATCCTACTTTACATGTGGTACAATTTTCTTTCCCTAATGGCCAGGAACGTTATAGTTAAAAATTCGCCAATACAGTGGCCGAAACGGGAACCATTTTGTCCTCATACAACGTTGCCCTGCCGCCCCATAGGCCATTGCCCCGCCCCCACGGAACACATTACTCCATTAAGCCGCCTAATTTAGACCAAAAACTCAACCAGGCCACATCTACAAGTACTATACTCTCCAATCAATGCCACCAACGTCTCGGGACATTTTGCTCCACATATTTAATGTGTCCTCGCAGATTTAATGTGCCCTCGCAGATTTAATGTGTCCTTGCAGATGCAGTGTGCCCTCGCAGATTCAATGTGCCATCATATATATAATGTACCATCACATATTTAATGTACCCTCATAGATTTATGATTTAATGTGCTCTCACATATTTAATGTGTCCTTTCTCCGCAGAGACATGGGTACAGTTTGGTTAGATCCAGGAATCGGACTCGGGTCTTCCAACTGTAATTCCCGTACTTTAACCACTTAGCTCTCCAGCCGTCATATCGCAATATCTTGTAATATATAGACACTTGGGATTTATTTTCTAATTAGAAATATTCTCCAAGATGAATCATCAAATAGGAAGTTATTCCGTCATGTTAATAGCAATCGAACTTCAAAACATACTTACGTTTAAGTAATTTAGGCGTCTTCCTAGATCAATCAAACATTTCCTCTTGAATATATCTCGATTAATGTGAAGTGAAAAGGGTTGATCCGCTCCAAAACTTAACAGACTGGCAAATATCCTTTGTGAGAATATATTGTAACTTTGATCTCACAATATGCTAACCATTTAAGACAACTTTGAAGGTAAGAGGAGCTCCGTAATTAATGTCAATTTCTCGTGTGCCATGGAATGGATTGCCATTTCCTTAATCTTAAATACTTGGATAATTTCGAATATCCTAACAGTTAATGTCTCATATGATTTTATCAAGTATTGTTTTTCTTAATATTTCCCGAAAATTATGTTTATATCTACTGTTGTTTGAAAATATAATATATTTTATAGAAAACTTAATATAAATATAATTGATTAAAAAGTGTACATTTAAAGTAAACGATTGCAAATGATAGATCAAATCCAATAGATCTAATCCGGGAAAATCGTTTCAATGCCACCATATCGAAATTGCAATTATATGTTTTATGGCCTGTGTGCACAAAATGGAATTTGTTTGAGGTGTAACATGAAATATTTTTATAAAAACAATCATTGCAGATATCAAGCATTTTACAATCTTATAAGTGTATGTATAGTAATTATTATGGTACATATTACTTGGTATTTTAAGAACTTCTAACTGTACTCGCATTTAAGACCACTATGGCATTTTTATACTGAATACAGATCCAATTGAAGCTTGGTTGTTGACAACTCTCACTAAATCGGATAATTACATTATTTAATTCCATCCGACCTTGTTTGTTTGTATGTACTTTTATGTAGGAATCATATAAAATGTTATTGTTGTTGTTACATATGGCTTTATTGGAGATCAATACATTACATAAATGGCATCTCACAATGATACGAAGGTAGAAATACGAAACAGAGAAACATTACTAAACGCAAAATAAGAATATTACAGATCAAACAAACACAAAGATTAATTGGAAGAAGTCGAAGCGTGGATGGCGACCTCAGGGACAGTTCATAAAAGTTCTAGCTTCCAAATACAGTCTGCAAACATGACCTTGCTGCTGGGAATCTTTAATAAAAATATATACTACGATTTGTGAATTGATAGAGCATTTAATTGATGTTTTATTGTACCTAACAGTTATTTGGTGATCCTCTAAGTTAGTAATCGATCTATTCGGTTCATGTTGTAACTCAGTAGCCTATTGGTGTTTTAACTAAAAATGTTAGTTATCCAGAAATGTGGACTCATTTTCACCCAAGATTCCAAAATATATGTCGTAATAATATATATTACTCATACAAAATAAAACTACAAAAGTTCTAGCTTCCCAATACAGTCTACAAACATCACCTTGCTGCTGGGAATCTTTAATAAAAGGTATACATATACTGTGATTTAAATTACTAATTCTTGGCCAAAGTGTTCGCGTTATTTTCAGGTGATGTAGCAATCTGGAAGGAGCCACAGAATATTTGAAGAGTAAAGAAAAGCCACATTTTGGGCTACTTCTGGTGTTAAGGTTTCCAGATTTGTCATAATATTGCCAATTTGGCGACTTTTGGCACATGTCCGAAATCTGCTAGAACTTTTCGAAATATCAACTGGTTTCGATATACGAACGCTTTTTAGAAATTTCTAAGGATATTATATAAGGAACTCGTTGTTTAGTTAAGGAGAGTTGGCGTGGTAAAAGCTAAATTGAATTGTGAGATACGTCAGTATATTGAGAATAGAATCTTCTATATTGTGACTTGGTGAGCATTTAATTGATGTTTTACTAAACCTGACACGTATCTGGTGTTCCTGTTAGATAGTTATCGGGTGTGCATAGTTTATGTAGTGAATTGCCCATGTAGTACCTCAGTAGCTTATTAGAATTTTAACTAAATGTGTTAATTATCCAGAAATTTGGACTCATTCTCGTGTCCTGAAAAAATATTCACGATTCCAAAGGACTTGTCGTAATAATATATATAATAATTTTACAAGATAAAACTACAAAATGCCTCAAATTTTATATTATTTTCCAATGCTTTTAAAATTACGCTTGTTCTTGGCCCACATGATTGTATGTTTTAAATTTACAACTAAGAATCTGGGAATTTACACAACGCATTCAAAAATTGGAAGAAAATTAATCAGTTTCAAATGTAGATGAAAAAAATAAATAGAAACACACCGCAATATGTTTTTTTTCTATCTTGATCCAAACCTTCTGTCACGCCGCTAATCAGCATTTATTTTATGATGTGCTGAAATCACGAGATATATAGGTAAGATTTTGATGTTCGAAACTTTCAAGTATTTCATTGTTATAAGTATTGTATCAGATCAATCTCCAGGAATCTTATTAAATAGTGTATATTTATTTATTTATTTCGCTAAAGGAAGATCGTACCTCTGGGACTGACTTTGCATTTTATTATTATTATTAGGGCATTTTATTATTATTATTATTATTATTATTATTGTATTTATATTATTATTATTAGGACGTATTTTGATGTTTTTAGGCTGTATTTAAGCGTTAATCTAGGGCGTATTGTGCATACGCAGTGACCTCAGTAGCGTGTATGACGTATACTGAGTATACATATTGCCGCATAGCGGACGCGTATTTAATTCAATGCTATACTTGGGGTATCTGTGCTTGACGCATACTATAATTGGGGTATAATATGCTTGGGGTTTCTATGGCATAAAATAGAAAAAAATGAAAAATGTAAACACTCTGGATGTTCGGAGATGTAAACACATCTCCGAACCTATTACATAAAAATGTGAATAACTTTTCTTGTTGTCTCAGAAATATGGTTAAATTTATAAATATATAAAAACGATTTTAATATTTTAATATTTTAATTTTTTTTAGACTAGGCGGTTTTGTCCACTGCTCACTAGAGTTCGCCAACTCCAGTAATTCGCTTCGCTAGTGGGTGGTGCTCGTTGGTGCATCACCGACTAGCGAAGCCACTTACTTGATGGTGCTCGACATTTTCTTACTCGATGGTGCTCGGGGAGCTCGTTTTGCTGTCGTTTTAAGCCAAATTAAGATTTTGATCTAAAAATGGCTTTTTCTACTTGTTTCATCATTGTTTCTATACAAATGTACTAAATTTCATATAAGGTATGATATAGTTTCTGCAGTACAAGACAGAGAAACACGAGAGTCGCGTCCAAACGATAGTATACATTTCACTTCAGAAGGACAAAAAAGTATCCTAACTCATAAACTACATAAAAATTTAAAAGTAATAGGTTTACAACTATATGGAGATACATGGTTGCAAAAATCCGTGGTCTCGCTACGGTTGTGTCCAGGACGAGGATCCGCAGCACAAATATAATGTCTTTGATTTTTCACAAAATTATTTCTTCAACTGAAATTAAAATTGGAGAACGATTTATTTCAGCCTAGATCTCTAATATATTTCTGTAAATGTACCAAATTTTATAATTTCGTATGCCATAATTTTTGTGGGACGAAACAGAATATCTCGACAGAATCTCGATGAACTCCAAATTTGTACATACCGTCGCATGTGGCACACCTACGTTTTTACTTTCCCTGCAATACATGGTAATGTATAGGGAAAGTATTGGAATCATGTCGAACATCGCAACTCGAGTTTTCGACGGATCTACACGTTTCGAGACCTCTAGAATACGAAAAAACCATTTTTAGCGAGACGTCTGTGCGTCTGTGTGTCTGTCTGTCTGTGTGTGTATCTGTCTGTGCAGATTTTGTATTCACTATAACTAAAAAACTAATGGACCGAATTTCACAAAATTTGGTACGTAAGTCACTTGTGGGCGAGTCTGGTGCTGATTAGTTTTGGGTCGATTCGGGATAAAGAACTCGCCTATTTTTGCGAAATGCCCCGCATATGCTTGTATCCACTTTAACTAAAAAACTAATGGACAGGATTTCACAAAATTCGGCCGATGAGTCATTTGTGGATCACCCTGATGCTGATCAGATTTTGGTACCGTTCGGAAAAAAATAACCTGCATTTTTTTGCAAAATGACCCGCAAAAATCGTCCAAATCTAAACTAAAGAACTACGTATGCTCAAATATATCCATTAAATGCTTGTTTAATACGTAATTTTTAGCGAAGAAAATATTAAGACCAACTCCATTACATTAGGACTAGCCGTTCTCGACATAGTTCAGTTTTTCGTATTTTCTCTACGCCACCTTTGAAAATAAGTCCGGTTACCGAATGAGAACGAAAATTTAATCTAAAGTGAAATAAATTTAATTCAAATAGAGAGAACGTGGATATAAGTCTGCAGGGAAAGTCATGTGCTGCCCACATCAGATTTTTTACTTTCCCTGCAATACTTGGTAATATATAGGGAAAGTATTAGAATCATGCCAAAAATCGCAACTCGAGTTTTCGACGGATCTACACGTTTCGAGACCTCTAGAATACAAAAACACCATTTTTAGCGTGACGTCTGTGTGTGTGTCTGCGTGTCTGTGTGTCCGTCTGTCTGTGTGTCTGTCTGTCTGTGCAGATTTTGTATCCACTCTAACTAAAAAACTAATTAACCGAATTTCTCAAAATTTGGTAGGTAAGTCACTTGTGAGCGATTCTGGTGCTGATTAGTTTTGGGTACGATTTGGGATAAAAGAATCCGTCTTTTTTTGCGAAATGGCCCTCAAAAGCTTGTATCCACTCTAACTGAAAAACTAATGGACCAAATTTCACAAAATTTGGTACATGAGTCACTTATGCATCACTTTGGTGCTGATTAGATTTTGGTACGATACGGAAAAAAATAACCTGCCTTTTTTTGCAAAATGGCCCGCAAAAATCGTCAAATTCTAAATTAAAGAACTAGGTATACTCAAATATATCCATTAAATGCTCGTTTAATACGTAATTTTTAACGTCGAAACGAATAAGACCAAACCCATTACACTAGGTCTAGCCGTTCTCGAGATATTTTAGTTTTTCTTACTTTTCCTTCGCCACCTTTGAAAACAAAAATCGTCAAATTCTAAACTAAAGAACTAGGTATACTCAAATATATCCATTAAATGCTTGTTTAATACGTAATTTTTAACCGCGAAAATAATAGGACCAACCCCATTACACTAGGTCTAGCCGTTCTCGAGATATTTTTGTTTTCCGTATTTTCTCTACGCCACTTTTGAAAATAAGTCCGGTTACCGAATGAGAACGAAAATTGAAATAAAAGTGAAATAAATTTAATTAAAATCTAGAGAACGTTAATATAAGTCTGCAGGGAAACTCATGTGCTGCCCACATCAGATTTTTTGCTTTCCCTGCAATACATGGTAATATATAGGGAAAGTATTAGAATCATGCCAAAAATCGCAACTCGAGTTTTCGACTGATCTACACGTTTGGAGATCTCTAGAATACGAAAAAACTATGTTTAGCGTGACGTATGTGTGTGTGTATGTCTGTGTATCTGTGTGTCTGTCTGTATGTCTGTGCCATATATGTATCCACTCAAACTCAAAAACCAATTTGCCGAATTTTATAAAATTTGCTAGGTAAGCCACTTAGATGTGACCCTGGTGCTGATTAGTTTTTAGTATGATTCGAAATGAAAAAACCCGTCTTTTTCTGCCAAATGGTCTGCAAAAATTGCCTTTATCCACTCTAGCTAAAACACTAATGGACTGATTTTCACAAAATTCGGGTAATAAATCGTTTGTGGGTTAGTCTGGTGCTGAATAGATTTTGGTAAAATTCGGAAAAAATAACCTGCCTTTTTTGCAAAATGGCCTGCAAAAATCGTCAAAATCTAAAATAAAATACTACGTATGCTCAAATATATCCATTGAATGATATTTTTATACGTAATGTTTACGAAGAAAAGAATAAGACCAACCCCATTACACTAGGACTAGCCGTTCTCGAGATATATTAGTTTTTTCGTATTTTCTCTACGCCACCTTTGAAAATAATTCCAGTTACCAAATGTTAACGAAAATTAAATTAAAGTGAATTGAATTTAATTAAAATAAAGAGAACATGGTTATAAATCTGCAGGGAAAGTTATGTGCTGCCCACATTATATTTTTAATATTGATAGAAAACTATCCGTCCGAGTATATTTGTCCAAGCGAGTGTTTTTTTTTTCAAGTTGTCTTACTTTCACTCGAAATATCTCTATGTATACTTATATACTTTATACTTATATACTATATACACACTTTATACTTATATACTTTCACTCGAAATAAGCTATAAAAGATATATATTTTTTTCGCTTACCATTTGTATCTATTAGGAAATATAATTAATATATATATATATGTATATATTTAAAAAGGTCTTATAATTTTTAAATAATCGTCAAATTGTATAAGATTGAAAATTTTCCGTTTTTTAAATTTTTATTGCTTATTAAATATTCCGTTTTTTAAATATTTATATCTTAAAATCTAAAAGTGTTAACTATGAACAAAAAGCAAGAATTTGTAGCTATTTCAAATCCCTATAAATGTATGAAATTAGATTTTGGATAGGGCTCTTAGTTTTTGAAATATAGTGGTTGAAATTTCGATATTTCAGCTTTTGAATCTGGTGATTCCAATGGGTGAGAAAGCCGTAATATGTCTCGATTTTTGCAGATCAATCTGTTTACTTACTCTTTGGTGAAATATTGGTGAAAGTGTACGATAAATTTTGTTTTGTTTAAAAAAAATAGGAAGTTAAATGAATTTAGAGATTCTAAAGATGTTTAACAATTGATGAAGTTGAATAAATTGAAATATACGTATTGAAGTATAAATGAAATATAAATGCATCCAAGCAAGTTTATAGATTAACTCGAATCTCAAATTTTCTCAGATATATCATATAAGTTTAATCTATACTGCTGGCCATCCAAAATGCAACACCATGAAAGACAAGAGATATCAAAGCCAAATTTATTGGACAAAGGAAATAAAGTACAAGGGTGAATTGATTGAAATACAGCCCCGTTCGACTTGCGGAACACGAAGTAATCAGTATTTAGTGCAGCCGCCATGGCTGACAATAACTGCTGCTGCACGCCTCGGCATTGGAAGAAAGAGGCTTTGGATGTGTTCTTCGGGTATGTCAGTCCATACTGCTTCCACACGTTGCCAAACTTCATCTGTCGTAGCAGCTGGTGGTATTTGCTGAGCCAGTCGTTTTCCAATCATTGACCAGACGTGTTCAATGGGCGACAGATCTGGAGAACGGGCGGGCCAAGGGAGCAGTGGAACTTGGTGGGCAATGAAGAAATGCTGAACGATGTGTGCCATGTGTGGTCCCGCATTGTCCTTTTGAAACTTGGTCGCAGGAAAGTCTTGAAAGTAAGGTAAGACAACAGGCTCCAAAACTTCAGAACTGTAGCCGTGGCTGTTGGGTGTCCCGGCAATACGTATTAGGGGGGTGCGGGAGTAAAACAGCATTCCTGTACTTAAAAACAGCCTTATCTTCTCCCTTTATATAGTGCTTGTAGGTGGCGCTAATGGCGCACATGATTTGCATATGAGCTAAAGTTCTAATCATTTGTATTTCCTATCGAGGTCTACGTATGGTGCAAATTTCATACTTATTGGGTGCTTCCTTCATGGTGTTGCATTTTGGATGGCCATCGGTGTATATTCCATTAAGTAAGTTAGTAAAATAGTTTGATATTTTGATGTCAAAATTATGGTCGGAATATTGAGATAAATTCAGAGCGATAACTAAAAGTTAACCATCTATAAACTGTTACCGACTAATTTGTATCGCTTTGAAAGCCTGTAAGCGATACAAATGAATCTAAAATAATGGAATACATTTATTGAATTTTACTGGAGTTCTATTTTACAAAATGCTATTCACGCAAAATCATTTCCACTTAATCGGTCTGGAGCAACCGCTGATTTTTGTAATTACATTGTTAAAACTGTGATGTATTAAATTGTTAAAACAAATGTAATTGTTAAAATTAGTGACCGCAAACCGCTTCCACAGATAGTACTATATAAGAATTCAAGATTCTTTAACATTAATTTGGACGGTCAGCTCAGAAAGGAATAAAAAATTAGTCAGCTTATTGTGAGTTAAAGAGAATTTCGTCATTCCTAGGGCCATGGTTCAGGGAGGACTTTGAGAGGAATTGCCAAACCACCGTAAGTATTTTCAGTATTACAGTTAAAAATTGTTTATTTGAAAGTGGCAATATTCAGAAGTAAACGACTTCCGCAGATATGTACAATTGTGCTGTGCACACCTTATCCAGAGGCGTCCAATGAGATTTCGTGGCATCACTGGAGTAGAATGACAGTCGCATTTAACAAGTTTGGTCTCTCTTATGAGCCCAAAAACAATATACGGGCTTTTTTTCCTCCACTGACATCATGTGAGTCAGATATGCCCTAGACAAGAACCCTTCTAATAAATCTTCTCTCTCAATATGTCTATCTCTCGACGAAATTTTTGGTAAAATATCGCCAACTTATCGACGTCCGGAAAATGATCGATAAATTGGCTGTCTTAACATCGAGTTATAATAATGCGTTTACTATTTTTAAAGTTATGATGTGTTGTTCTTCACAAAGACTCTGAAAAATGGGAAGCATAGGAATGAAGGGGCAGATTGCTTAGTACAAAATTACTTTGATAGAACGTCATTTACGTATCAATTTTCCTAGCATTCCTTCCAATAATATTAAAAATTTATCTTAAAATTCTTAAACTTTGCGTTGAAGAATCTTTTAAATCGTCTCTTAAAAATGAACTGTATATTTTACATCACATTACCATTGCAAAACTTCTATATTTTTAAACTAATAATATCCTCCAGAAATTAAAAACTATTACTTGAGTACCTCAAAATATTACACAGATTTTGTTCGAAACTTTCCAGAAGATGCAGGTGTTTACTAACTCAGAAGCGAATTATTTTAACATTCCAAAGTCTTTCATTTCAGAGATTATTAGTCTGCATTTTTGAAAAAGTTTAGAAATGCAAATACTGTAAGGAAATAAGAGATAAGTAACTTTTATCGTATGTTTAAGGTATGTTAATATTTTAGGTTTGTCAGTAGTTTTAAGTATGAGCACTTCATCTTAATTACTGAATCAGTAAATGCAAGAATATAATAAACAAAAATCTGATGTGGGCAACACATGACTTTCCTTATATAATGCAATGGATTTACTACTTTTACAGTAAAAAAAAAGACTATTTTTATAGTTGTTGTTGTTTAAAGAATATATATTTATATTCTTTCCAAGATATTGAATATTCGTCAATGAGTACTCATTTTCAGTGATTTAGCGTCATTTTTATCCATTTGGCGAGTTTTCCGTTAATTTAGCAACATTTAAAAAAGTCGCCAAGTTGGCGACATTTCACCACATTCGTTGTCAAAATATCGCCAAGCGTTATGGACGGTGAAATAAGTTCTTCTTACAGCAGATAAATGACTATTGGCGTTCAAATATAAAAGTATTACTCAAAGCATCTTTTTCCATCAATGGAACAAGCTAGATCCACGAGAATGGTGTCACCAAATTTATCGCATGGTATTACATATCAAAAGTGAACTTGTTTCTCAGTAGGAAATATTTTTCTTTATATGACTTTCTGATACTTTTTTTGTAAAATGTGCAATATCGCGAGAACGATTCATGTTTGCGTTCTAAAATTTATATTAATCGCTTTCTAATAAAAAATTACATAAGAAATGTCTATTTTCGTAACTTTATTAGAGGTTTTGATTTTTTGACGATTTTTTCAAAATTTCACTCGAAAATTTGGGGGGTTCTGAACATTCGATTGCGTATAAAAATAATAGACTTCCAGTGTTTACGGATTGTAATTTTTGTATCAAATTTCATTCGAATTGGTCCATTCGGTTGTCAGTTATCGTTTCAGCACACACACACACACAGACATCACCTCAAAAATGTTCGAGTCGGGATCAGAGAAGTTTGAAACGTGCTCTCCCGTCGAAAACTCGAATTCAAATTTTCGACCCCGTCACAATACTTTCCTTATACATTATATATATAAGGAAAGTAAAAATAATTAAAAGTCATGCATATGTCACAAAATTATGTTTCGCTAAATTCATATTTGCAGTATTTCTCGAAATTTAAAAAATACTTTAAATATAGTATGCTCCATAAAAACTATATTATGCTCCCTAAAAACAAACGCTACATAATTGCAATTACATGCTTGCCGTAACATGCTTTTAGAGTAACTACAGATTGTGAACTTGCAACAAATAACGCAACTATTTAATAATTAGGTCGCAACGTAAAATGATGCGCATATAAAATTTCGTAAGCAGGTTTCCAAATCCTGAGTGTGTTATTTACCTATTTACTTTCCCTGCAATACATGGTAATGTATAGGGAAAATATTGAAATCATGCCGAAAGTCGCAACTCGAGTTTTCGGCGGATCTACACGTGTCGGGACCTCTAGAATACGAAAAAAACTTTTTTTAGCGTGACGTCTGTGTATGTGTGTCTGTCTGTCTGTCTGTCTATCTGTCTGTCTGTCTGTGCAATGTATGTATCTACTCTAACTCAAAAATTAATGGACCGAATTTCATAAAATTTGTTAGATATGTCATGGTATGATTCGGGATAAAAGAACCCGCCTTTTTGTGCGAAATTGACAGCAAAAATTTCCTGTATCCACTCTAGCTGAAAAACTAATGGATCGAATTTTACAAAATTTGGTATATAAGTCACTTGTGAGTTACCCTGGTGCTGAATAGATTTTAATACGATTCATAAAAAAATAATCTGCCTTTTTTTACGAAATGGCCCGCAAAAATCGTCAAAATCTAAAATAAAATACTACGCATGCTCAAAAATACCAATTAACTGCTAATTTTACACATAAATTTCAACACTGAAAATAATAAAACCAACTTCAGCACACTGGAACAAACCGTTCTCCAGATATTTTAGTTTTTTTTCATTTACGTTTGGCCACCGTTGAAACACGTTCAGTTACCTACTGAGAACGAAAATTGAATTAAAAATGCCAATTCCATATAATTTTAAACAATTGTGGTTGTTATTTTGTGCAATTAAACCATTGTGCAAGCCGTTCACAAGATATTTTAGTTTTTTCGCATTTTTGTTATGCCAGTGTTGAGTCCATTATTTATGTGTGTTATTTAGTGCAACTAAACTAAATTTATTGAATTATTAATGATATAAAGAGACGATGAATTGGAATCTGCAGGGAAAGTCATGTGCTGCCCACATCATATTTTTTACTTTCCCTGCAATACATGGTAATGTATAGGGATAGTATTGGAATCATGCTGAAAATCGCAACTCGAATTTTCGACGGATCTACACGTTTCGGAACCTATAGAATACGAAAAAATATTTTTAGCGATACGTATGTGTGTGTGTGTGTGTGTGTCTGTCTGTCTGTCTATCTGTGTGTCTATATGTCTGTTATGTCTGTTTGCGTGTCTGTCTGTCTGTCTGTGCAATGTATGTATCCACTCAAACTCAAAAACTAATGAACCGAATTTCATAAAATTTGGCAGGTAAGTTACTTGGTAACGATTCTCTTGCTGATTAGTTTTTAGTACGATTCAAGATAGAAGAAACCGCCTTTTTTTGCGAAATGGCCCGCAAAAATTGGGTGTATCCATTCTAGTTGAAAAACTAATGAACAGAATTTCACAAAATTCGGTAGATAAGTCGTTTGATGACCTCAAAATGACCCACTAATATCGTCAAAATCTAAAATAAAAAACTACATATGCCCAAATATATACATTAAATGTTTATTGTTTGAAAAGTAATTTTTAACGAAGAAAATAATAAGACCAACACCATTACCCCAGGACTAACCGTTCTCGAGATATTTTTGTTTTTTCGTATTTTCTCAACGCAACCTTTGAAAATAAAACAGTTACCAAATGAGAACGAAAATTGAATTAAATTCAATTAAAATAAAGAGAACGTGGATATAATTCAACAGGGAAAGTCATGTGCTACCCAAATCAGATTTTTACGTTTGTGGTCAAGTTATCCGGCTGAAATCGGACGTTACGAAAAATGTAAACACTTCAGACTCTTATATATCCGAACTGCCGACGCGGTGGTCGAACGGTCAAAGGCAAGCGTTTCCTAGTGATCGTTAGGCTGCCGGGTTGTGGGTTCGAATCCCACTTTCAGGACTCGAAGTATGGATGTCGTGTCATTGGGCGCGATGTGTGTCCGACCCCCACTGGTGTGCCGGGGAAACGTCATGTGACAGCAAACAGGTTTCACGTTTCTGGCCTTGTTATGAGTTATGACTCTTCACGTTATGTGTATCGAATTTGCTCTGTTTGTATGTTTGTCTTGTTCTCTGCCAAAAAAAATATCGTCGAACCTAAAAGATAAAAATGCATGCAATTTATACCTGATTGAGTCGAAAATAGATTTATATATATATATATGATTATACATAATTTATTTCAATATTTTGATATTTTGAACTATTTTTCAGATCACTATTCGCAGAGAAACCTGTCTTTGTCCGAATATTTTCTTCAATTTCCATACTTTAACTTAAAATATCTTCCAAAATATAAATAATAAGTATGAATAGTAAGCAACAAAATGTACGGTAGGAAGTCCAGTTTCTAGATTGATAATTTATTTTTACAAATATTTTATAGTTTTTGAAACATCGCCTTATTAATGTTGAAGAAATTTAAAACGTTTCTAGAGAATGTGATGCGCATATCACGATAACTAGTAATTTTAGTTTTCAGTAAAAACGATTACTGAATTATTATATAGTTTATATTATGTCATTACTATTATTATAGTTTTCAGTAAGAACAATTTTATAGCCCTTTAAAATGCCTACAGTTATATACAAAGGAATTTGGGACTGTGTTTTTAGTTTCAAACGAAGTGGAAAAAATTTCCTACAGCTCGTGGTCCAACGTATATAATCTAGAAATTCGCTACTTTCAATTATGTATCTTGCTTTAGTTATCATAGACCCATATAATGTTGTATCACGACATATTGTCATTTTGGCTACAGGTGTCAATCAAAATAAAAAAGGTACGTTACATGCAGTGACATGTACTTTATTTCAAATTCAGTGAAATGCAATTGAAATTAATCCAGTTTAATAATTACTGATATTCAGCACAGTGCCTGCACTGCATCTGATAAGTGTTTTCACTGCATTTGATAAGGGTTCTCACTGCATCTGATAAGTGTCTTCACTGAGTCTGATTGGTGTATGTTAAACTGGTTAGTCTCATATTAATAATATAAGAATACCAGCAGTACTCATTCGTCACTACATTTATCCTCTGTATTGTGTAGAATTCTGACAGGATTCCCCATCCAATAATTTTTAACCACTGGCATGCAAATAGTGGTAACTCTTTTATTATCCAATGTTGATATCGATCACGGGGGAATTTATAAATTTTAAGTGCAAATGTCATTAACTCGAAAAGAATTCGAACGTCCGTGAAGGACAGTTTAATTTATGAAATTTAAATATATAAAATATGTTTATGTACTGCAAAATGTTATGTTTACACATATATCTAAGTTGAATTTCATGATTGCAATTTAATATTTATTCCAAACATGTTAATAAAATATTTGGCCAATTTAAAATTTAAGTAATGTGTTGCATATTGTCTCACTTAGTACTCTCATCCTGAAGAACCACCGGTGATTATCATACACCACCCTAGGTGAAGGCATCGAATGCAAGTCCCCTTTTAATAATGTAGTTATTGACATTTTGCCTTGTTGCATTTGCATACGGGTTATGGATCAATCAAATGGAACAGATAATAATGAAATTTATTGGAGTTTTATTTTGCAAGACATTATCCATGCAGGCCCTTTTTGCTGCAACGGCTCCTTCAACGATTTTTTCCACAGTTTCAACAGAACCTACCAACCAACTGGACTGAACTATGTGCAGGGAGCTACTAAAGTAAAAATAAGCAAATGAAATAGCATCGATAATTCCGGCTTTATTCATTTTCTTCCATTTTTATTATCGTGATGACATCACCACTTTCTATTTCTGTTACATCGACCGGAGCCAGTGATCAAATCGGTATATCTTATTTAACAGGTCCAGGTTACTGTTAGAAGTATGTACAAAACTCTTACAATGTCATGAAATTCAGATCAGAGGAGATCATTAATCCTCAAAGTTATTATATGTCCAATGAAAATGTTTATGATAATACTTTACAATTGAGAGTATAACCATATAGAAATATGTTCATTCTAAAAATTAATTTTTTTGTCCATACATTTCAGTACTTATTGAAATATGGATCTGTATTCAACACTGCATCGTTTTGAAGCTATTTTGGGACAATCCATCCATTGTCGGTAAAAACGACTTGGAAGTACAATTTCAAAATTGCCGGGCAATGCAAATCTTGAACTTTTGCATTTGTTTAAAGAGCGATGAGACATTTTTATTGCATTTGTGTAAGAAAAAATCCTAATTTATGTTTTTAATACTTTCCAACAAAGTTGAAATATGTTTATGACTTTGTTCATTTTGTCTTTCTGTCTGACCGGGCGGTTTGTAGGACATACGGAAATGTAAATAAATTATATCACTCAATTAGTTTTGGCTTTAACCCGGGTTCAAAAAGTGAAATACATTGAACCCTATGGGAACTAATCTGTCAAATATTTTTTAAGCGAAGTTAAAATTCACAAATTGCTTCGAAAGTTTTAGGAAATATTCAAATTATCCCATAAAATATATAAACACATATTATATACATATATACACCCGTAATATATGGAGAGATCACGTGACACGCTTCAAAATAAAATACGACATCCACATATTTTTCCTTGTGTGAAAGTCGTGATTTTTAAAGGTCTTTTAAATTTATATTTAGTGTTCATTGGCCCTAAAACCGTTTTATTGTTTATTATTCTCCTTGCAGCTATATTCTGTGCTAACGCAATAACAATATTTTTTAGTGTAAATGATCATCAAACTTGTATTACTTCTACGGCAAAACCTAAATGTAATGGATGCAGAATGTAAACAATTGATTTTAAGTTGAGTTGTATAAGAATTGCTGAATTTTTTTCACTCAAAATTACTTAACTCTGGAGTCTGGAATAAATGTGATATGAATGAAATATTCATTGCTTTTACATAGAGAGCCAGACGATTATATTTCGATGACGTCATTTGAATAACTTTCATTTTATTTCAATGAAGTTTTGAGTTTTCAAATATAATAAATTATTTTAGTACTGTGATAATTTAAAATATATCCGCGCTGAATGTATCGCATATTAGAGATGTTTAAATAAAATAGCATTTCAGTTCGAAAGTGTTTCATAAACAGTTGTTTATGCATGATTGATCTTTCTTGTTTAATTTGTGATTAAATTATATATTATTGTAGTTGGTCGTAACAGATCAAATATTATTAAGCTTCTCTTTATATTTAAGTACGTATTTTAAGTTTTGTCTTTCAGTAAATAATTTTTAAAAAATTGTGTAAAAGCGAAAAAAGGTTCATGTAATTCAATGTTTTAACGCGATACGCATTTGTGTACGAGTAAATCAAAAACCAATAACCACAGATACATCATATACTGTCTAAGTTAAAGTTGAAAATATTTTTTAACGATTCGCATAAAATACAAATGGCTTTCATCTAACTTCGTAAGGAAAATTAATGATGACCCCGTTGACAATAATTTTCTTTAACTTCATTAAGCCTCATTTAGACTTATATAGATTAATAGGACAATATACACAGCCGTTAAAATTCACATGCCCTGATAACACCAGAACGTTTGATAAGATGATTTTGCAAATAATAAGTCATATTAACGAAATATAAAATGTTTAAATGCAGAATATACGTGACCATCATTTTACTACTTTAAACATGGAAATGG
The DNA here is from genome assembly GCA_951213105.1 of Amaurobius ferox. Taxonomy (NCBI): domain Eukaryota; kingdom Metazoa; phylum Arthropoda; class Arachnida; order Araneae; family Amaurobiidae; genus Amaurobius; species Amaurobius ferox. The sequence goes on along the minus strand of OX578144.1, from coordinate 34,067,890 downwards.
ACCCCAAATAAATTTCCCCGTGCATCTACCACATTTATGTTCGAAACTGGACAAAAATTTATATGCATCATAATGTCGACATGAAAAATGTTATGATGACATAAAAATGGGTGTTGCCATTTAAATTTTCTGAAATTATGAGCAACTAATAATGAAGTCGACCCATTATGCCAATTAGATTAAAATTTAATTATACATAGTAAACATTATCCCGAGTCTAATAATGCTTTCGGTTTGACTATATTACTCTTGAAGCCGGAATAACGAGTGGTGTTCGGATTTCTTTTTGGCCGACTGTACTTAAAGCCATTGTACTTAAAGCCACGTGTAACTTAAGAAGCCACATGTCATTTGGCCATATGTTACTTAAAGCTACTTAGTTTATAATGCAAGGATCACCATTCAACCTTATGAAAGACTGTTATTAATGTAATTTCGGGATTATATTCATTGTGTTCAATATGTAGTGCAGGCATTTACAATTCAATTCCATTAAATACTCTCGATGTATTCCTGACTTCTCCCTTATTGCATTTACATGCAGATTATTATTAAGTACTTAAAATTTTGGAACGTAATCAGCAAACTTATGTGAAACTGTGTCATTAGTAATTTAAACGTTCGTTTCGTATTGTCCAATGTATGATTTGCCAAGATGTTAATCTCATGAGTGTATTTCTAATATGTGTCTGCAACTATAAAATGGCGGTAATAATACATTCAGTTGATCATTCAGCTTTAAAACTGGCTTTCTCTAATAATACCATAAATAAATACATGGGGATATATTTGTTGAAGTACAACCTGAATTTAAAATTATAAAAGAATAAAGAAACAAATAATTCCAAATTTTAACACTTTAACATAGTTGGAAAGTGTTTATGGCTTTGTTCATTCTGTCTGTTCTGCCTGTCTGTCTGTCTATCAGCACGATAACTGCCGTAGAAATGACTTTATCAAAATGAAATTTTAATGTGATTTCGTTGAAATTTTAAGTTTTCAAATATAACAAATTAATGTAGTATTGTGATAATTTTAAAAATATTACCGTGAAATGTATTGCATTTTAGAGATGTTTAAATAAAATTGCATTGAAGTTGGAAAGTATTTCATAATCAATGCTTTATGCATGATTGATCTTTCATGTTTCAATAATATTTTAATATTACAGAAGGAAAAGTTTTAGATAAGAAAGTAAACCGTTACTCACATTAATAGTCGCAGAAACGTCCGTTTGGAAATTTTGGAATTAGCCCCCACTACAGATAACAACATTTGTGGACCGTATTTTTGGATTTACTATACAGTTGTTAGCATGGAATTACCGAGACTTGGAACAGAAGTAAAAAAAAAAATTGTTAAATGTTTTAAAGCAGCCGATTCCATAGATAACAGTATATAAGTTCAGGAGATATGGATGACGACCACATCCATCTTCACTTAAACATTCGTTGTTTAACCAATAAGGGATTTTATTATACTTATACAATCCTGCACTGTCCAGCTGGTACCACAACTTTCTGTGTCTGGCCAAAGATGAAATCCATGAAATCATAGACTGTATTGTTCAGTATCAAGAAATAGGTAGCCAGAAAGATTTATAAAATACTAGCGGCATGATTTTCTTTCTCTAAACACCGCTTATTACATCCATATAAAAGCAATGCTAATGGCAAATCTGAAGATCAACGGCCTAAATTTGGTTATTCCAAAATTGCCCATTGTATTTGCGAATAGCATCTTGAGCGAAGTGGAATTTAACTCTTCAAATAATAATTGCAGAAAATCAAAATTATAATTTTTACTTTCCTTATATACATAATGTATAAGGAAAGTATTGTGACGGGGTCGAAAATTCGAATTCAAGTTTTCGACGGCAGAGAACGTTTCAAGCATGCCTGATCACGAATCAAACATTTTTGAAGTGATGTCTGTGTGTGTGTGTGAGTGTGTGTGTGTGTCAGTGAGACTGTGGAGACGATAACTGACGAACGAATGGACTGATTTGAACCAAATTTGGTACAAAAATCACAATCCGTGAACACTGGAAGCCTATTGTTTTTATATGCAATCGAATGTTCAGAACCCCCTAAATTTTCGAATGAAATTTTGAAAAAATCGTCAAAAAATAAGAACCGCTAATAAAGTTACGCAAATAGACATTTCTTATGTAATTTTTCATTAGAAAACGATTGATATAAATTTAAGAACGCTAACACGAACCGTTCTCGAGATATCGCGCATTTTGGAAAAAAATTACCAAAAAATCATATAAAATAAAAAAAAAAGATAATTTCCTGTTGAGAAACATGTTCACTTTTCATATGTAATACCATGCGATAAATTGGGTGACACAATTCTCGTAGATCTAGCTCGTTCCATTCATGAAAAAAGATACTTTGAGTAATACTTTTGTATTTGATCGCCAATAGTCATTTATCTGCTGTAAGAATAACTTATTTCTTCGTCCATAACGCTTGGCGAGATTTTGGCGGCGATTTTGGCGGAATGTCGCCAACTTGGCGACTTTTTGAAATGTTGCCAAATTAACGAAAATCTCGCCAAATGGATAAAAATGATGCTAAATAAATGAAAATGACGACTAATTGTCGAAAATTTAATATCATGGAAAGAATATTAGTTTCTTCTATAAGAAAAGCCTATTTTTTACAGTAAAAGTAGTAAATTCATTACATAATATAAGGAAAGTCATGTGTTGCCCACATCAGATTTTTTAATAAGGAGCCAGGTCCTAACATCGATGCGCATCTGTAGGCAAAAGTGCCTGATGTCAGTTGAAACTGCATGGACACAAATGGTATCTGTGTGTCCTCCACACTATATAAGATGATATTTTTAATTCATCGTATACGAGTATAGTGTAGCTCAGACTTTGTACATTTTCAGGTGGATTTACTGCAAACTACGTTAACCTTTTGACTACGGCCGTACAACAGTTGTACCACTGAAAATCTCTTCTCCTGGAACGACACTGATTCAACTGCTGTACCAGTGTTTTTCACCCCAATTTTTCCGGGATAGGAGGAGAACGTCTATTGTACCCAGTTGAGGATTTTGAAAATTGCTTGCAGCAATTCCTCGAAGTTTCTCCTAACAGAAGGGGGAACGAGTTACGAACAAAGGACAAGGTCCTTGAAGGTATTTCTTTACAGGGATGGAATTTTCAGTTATTTTGCAGTTCTGGAGTTGAAAAAGTGGACTCTTGGAGCCGTAATGTAAAGGTTAATGTCTAGATCACTAAAAAATTGTTGCCCTAGATAATATGCTAGGTTACGAGTGTTGATCCTGTGGACAACGAATTCAGTGTAAATGTTGTACTATCATTTCAAATCTTCTTTGAATTGGATATTTAGCATTCGGAAATGGATTGATAATATCTTGTAGTAGCTCTTTAGTCCGATTAAATTCGCCACAAATGGTTATTATCTCAAAGTACTATACATTTCTGTATCCGCTTATCATTACTGTGGTAAAAACAATTTATTTAATTTGGCATGGTGTAAGTAATATTGTTAAACAATATTTAAATGTGACCATGCTTATGAAAGTAGTAGACATTGCATTAATGTACACTGTCGCGAAACATATTTGTTGAATGATCAGGCGTGCCAAAATATGTTGCAAAATTTATTTTATCATAAATTTCTTAAATAAACTTTCCTCGTGAGTATAGTCATAAATGCGTACACTGCTATGTTTTTCTGGAATAACCTTCCGAATATGTTTTCCCAATGAGAGTCAACTTATCTAATCTGAAAAGTAAATTTTGGGACGTTGACTCAAATATTTAGCTTTTGAATTATATTATTTATTTAGGTAGCATTAAAAATTTATAACATACATTTACAAATAAAACTTTATAAAAAAAAACTCATTTAATCTTTTTTAAGATAGGCATAGAAAGAGATGTGAGAGAATGCAATATTTACCAAACTAATAAAAAGTTCAAAGCTCGGCCCAGTTGCTACAATACTTGGTACTAGGAAGCGAATTTCTTCGACTCTGTATTATATGGAGTTTATTCACACGAGCAACACTACGTTTAAGTTTTCACCATTCAATAGTTTTATGTTTCTTCATAACAAACATTATATATTTTTCTGCTTCTCGTTCTCATATCTTGATGCCTTCCAATCTACTTGTACTTTCTTTCGCTAGGTCATTTTAATTTATTTTTACCGAACTTCAGGGAAATACGCCTTTCTTGTGTTTGATTGGCCTTGATTTGCATGATGGTATAGGGCCGGTCCTGATTGAACCCCTTTTTTATGAAAATACCACCCATCATAATGCTGTCTGAAATAGTTTCGCATATAAATCTAACAAACTTTCAAATCGGAAGTAACTGCCTATTTAATTGCAGAAGCTGGAAAAGCAAGGACAAATCTGCTAAAGACCTTGTATACATGTGCTATTGCGTGTGAATGTTTTTCTCAAAATGCAGAATACGTATTCTTATGTACAAACCAATGCATGCATGTCTGTTTCTAACAGCAAAATTATGCGTAAATAAAAGTCAATACAGTTTGTTAAAATACTCGCTCGGAGTTCTTCATGTCTGTGATTCTGAACTTTCCTCTGATAAGACAAATTTAACCTTCATACGTTGTTCAAATTTAGTATACACCTAAGGTGTTCGGGTCAAAAATGACCCATGGTGCAATTTTCAATATTATTGAATTGAAGTCACATTTTATAAATATTAGTAATGTAAATATATAATGCAATATATAATGCAATATGTAATGCAATATATAAATATATAATGTAATTCAATCATTCATTTCTGCAAATCACAGTAAACTTTCAAATACAATACAATGAAGTATTTTTCCTGTATTTATTACATATATTTATTTTTATATAGTAGATATTTTTATGTTTTAGAACATTCGTTTGATGAAAGCAAAATTACACAGTACAGACTAAATATTTTGAAATATTTAGCTTACCGCCAACAATGCAATTCTGGAAGTTGTTCCGTTGATATACAATTGTTACACACTTGAATGAAATGTTTTTACAAGTGAACTGTCCACATTTGAAACACTTTACATAACTTGTGTTGTCAGTCTGTGGGCACAAGTGACATCTTCCCCTTTTGCCAGCAGTTGTTACACTTCCGGATGCTTCAGGGCGGGATTCAGGTTATCCTAAGTTTAGAATATTCACCGCCAATTCTCGGGCTGCCCTTGCTCTTGGCAGATGTTTTCTTCCGTCAATGTGGCGGGCTACCAAGGTCATGGCAAGCTTCTCAATGGAGACTCGCCTTTTGCGAAATGACCTCATCTTCCATGCTGGATTGATCTTGATAAACAATAGGAATGCATAATACTCGGATATGTCCAGGATGTTGGAGAAATCTACAACGGGCCATCTGTTTGTCTTCCTCCGACAGGAATAGTGGGAGACCTGTTTATCTAGCGTGTCTATCCCTCCTTTGGTGATGTTATAGTCCAAAATGATTTGAGGTTTCTTTGTGTCTGTGTCTACTATTTTACTGTCATGGTGAAGAGTGCTCTGGAGAACCACACACTTGCCTATTTTCAGGATGTACGATACCAGAGTTGTATCCTTCATGAATGCAAATCTCGATGTGTAGTTTGGGGCCCCTTTTGCAAGCTACTGTGGAGGAATTGATGTCTTATTCTTTCTCATTGTTCCAATCATTGTCAGTTTTTTTCAGAAGAAGCTGTTCAAGTTCATACAACGTGAAAAAATTATCACATGTTACATTATGTCCATTCAAACCTTGAACGAGATCATTGACAACCCTGAGATCTTGGTTTCATTCTGGTGCAGAACCAGGCTTCTTTCCAAGGTAGGGCTGTATATTCCAGACATAATTGGTAGCGTTGTCACAATGTACCCAAAATTTATACCGTACATGACTGGTTTCATGGGCATGTACTGGCGGAATGAGCACCTTCCTCGGAAAGTTACAAGTTGTTCATCCACAGTAACGTACATTTCAGGGTTATACAATTGTCACAGCAATAACAATTAATAGGGGCATTATCACAGTAATAATAATTGAATAAAATATTGGATTTTATATATTTTATTTTTCCTATGCACTAAAAATTCAACACGGGTCAAAATTTACCCGAACGACTTATGTGTAACAATTTTTACTGTAAAAAAAACTACCATTTGAAAAAAAATTACTCATAACTGAATATTTACTATGACTATTCAAACAAAGTCACAAAATATTTTTGCAAAATTCCCAAAAATATAATAGATCTATGCAAAATAAATTTGATATGGGTCAAAAAAGACCCGAACACTGTTGGAAGGTTAATACTTACTAAATCATCATGTCTGCTCATTTAAAAGACCATCAAAGCCTGCTCTCTCACACTGACATAACTCCACACTGATTACTATCAAAATATTCCTTCATTAAGTAATGTAACTGACAAACGATCACAGGCTCCCTATACTAAATTACTACAATGTCGTTCCCAATCATGCAGCAACTAATTTAACTGGAGCCATGTTTTCCCTATTCTGTACCTTGCGGTAAATTAGAATTTCTGACATTCGACATGAAAATTCTCAGAACAATTGAAGTGAATACTTTTAATATTCGACAGATTTTAAGAGAATTTATTATTGAAGTGATTCAATATATTACGAAAATATATTATTTAAATTCTTGAATTCCTCGGTGAGTATACTTTAGCATTACTAACAGAAGAATTATCTAAATATTTAAAGCTACACATTATTATAGTCTTAACCTAAATCTTAACGAAAGTTGACTTTTGTCCTAAAGGTGATTCTATGATGACGTCACAATTTGATCCAATTCAACTAAATATCAAAGTCAACTTCGATTTTGAAAATAAAGAAAAACACGAGGATAGGATTTTACATTACTTTTAAGCACAGCGCCTACTGCTCCAGCTGTGATTTAAACATACATTAGAAATATTGTCTAAAACACAAAAAATAATGAACATACTTGATTTTAACACATCAAAAATGAAGGTAACACATCACTCAATAAGTCTCCAATCTGACACTTATATTACAACACTGTTGACAGACCCATATGATTTCTGGATTGTACCAACCTTCAAACGGCACGTGTCAAAATTTCATGATATTCTGACAATTAGTTTATAAGTTACAGTGGTTTTAGTGACCCAAGTTTTATAATTTTCAAAACAATGGATAAAAAATAATTTCGTGTGTTGATTAAACATTGTTTTTTGATGAGGAAAATACTGTTGAAGCCAAACAGTGGCTTGATAAGCGTTATGGGGACTCTGCACCAGGGAAATCAACTATTATTGACTGGTATGCTGAATTTAAACGCGGTCGTACAAACACCGATAATGCTGAACCCTCTGGTCGCCCAAAATCGGCTGTTGTTCCGGAAAACATAAAAAAGTCCCCAAAATAGTTTTGAAAGACGGTAAATTGAAGTTGCGTGAGATAGCTGACACCTTAAAGATATCAGAAGGTAGTGTGTTTAAAATTTTACACGAAAATTTGGGCATGCATAAGTTACTTTCGAAGTAGGTGCCGCGTTTGCTCACACTGGACCAAAAACAACAACGGGTCGACGATTCAGAGCTCTGTTTGCAGCTGTTCAAGTGAGATAAGAAGGATTTCTTGCGTCGGTATGTGGCAATGGATCCATTACTACACACCTGAATAAAAAAAAATAATTTCGATTCAAAAATTTGGCTCAAATGTAGAAGTGATTGCCGAAACTGAAGCCTATTTTGAGAGCAAAGACAAACCGTTCTACAAAGAAGGCATCGAAAAGTTAGAGGGGCGTTGGAATGAATGTATCACTCTTGCAGGAGAGTATGTTGATGAATAAAGTCGAATTTCTAAAAAAAATAGTTTTTCTTAGTTAGACCGGAGACTTATTGAGTGATGTAGTAGTACTGTTAGACAATTAATATCACTATTAATGATTTACTCTATCTCATGAACGAATATGTGCCTACTACCTTGCAGCAGTACACAGCTGAATCTACTAGGAGGTGCGTTGTGTCCTAACTCCAGTAAAATTAACGTATTAAATATACGCCGAGGATCGTATTACTCCACTTGCTCAATTTACGAGTGCAACCCACGGTCAATTTACCTTTACCACAATGGATCATAAAAAGATAGAAATGCATAGATAAAAATACCAATTTTAAAAAATAGCATGATTTACAACCCACATTTAACTTGCACAGCATAATTTCCTTAATATTAAGCAACTATATATTCAATATTTTTTGCCACTGTAAACATTATAATAAAGGAGAACCCCTCAACAAGTTCCACTGACAATCTAAAGTTATTATTAACTACTTCTACTAATGCTATTAAAGTTACTACAGTTAAAACTTTAGTTATATACTTAATCTCTGGGCGTGTAGACTATAATGGACAGGAGATCAAAAGGGGCTTACCATGAGAACTACAATGGGAGCCATGGCGTGATAAGTTAGTTATAATCCACTTTTCTTTTAGCACCTTGATACTCAGAGTAAACAGATATACACAATGACGCCGTATCGGGTAACTACTGGGTGACAGTAGATAACCTAAAGAGGATGCAGGATATTGTTGCAAACGCGCAATGTGCCGTTTGGCGCCTCCTCTTTCGCACTGTCTCGAAAGCCAACCGAAGAAAATACAGTGCAAGACATCAGCATAACGTGACGATGACGTAAGCACAGGATTTCCAAGTTAGAGGAGGGATTTCCATATTATCACATTGATCGCCAATTTGGCGACTTCAGGAGTGTTCCAAAAACTTCTCGATAGAACGATTATTCTTTGAGATATAGATATTTCCAGAAGTTTCTATGGCGAGACTATAAACAGGACTCACCACTCCGTTGCAGGAGAGTTAACGATTGGACGTAGCACGAGCTACATGGGAAGACCATGTGATGCTCCTTCATCGACTGATGATTCTGTGCAAAATCTACAGACACGGATGGGGAGGTTCATCTTTTTGCTGTGTCGAGAATAGTAGCTGCTGTTTCGTGAAAGTATTTTCGTCTGTATTTTGATAATAATTTTGCTTATTCTGTGCAATTTACGGAGCATTTAAGTGATGTTTGATTGTATAATGATCCTGTTTACTTTGTGCTTGGGAATAAATCTAAGTTATCCAGAAACTTGGACTCATTCTTGTATCCTGATAGCACACCCACGATTGTAGAGGATAGGTTAGTAATAATATATATAGGATGTTGTATAGGGTATAAACAGAGTGACCTCTTTCCAATGAGTTGGCTGAAGATCGAAGTTTCTGGTGTATGTGTATTTTTTATTTTAAAAATAACATCTTTCTCTTGCATTCTCACGGTCTTCATCTGCCCGGTCCGAAACCTGGTGTGGGGGGGATGTGTTGGGAGTAAATATTTTTCTAAACCTAGAAATGGCGACGGAAAATTCTAACTCTATCCCACGACAAAAATCGAAGTCACAGTTATTAAGATTTTCTCATTTAGCAAATATATATATATATATATATATATATATATATATATAGCTCCAGAAGGGACTATTAATTTTATTGTAATAACTGTTACTTTTATAATATTAGTCTCTAAAATTGAACAATGAGTATTGTGAGTTATAAACAAAGCAAAAATACGTTCATCTCTGAATGTAATGAAGTTTCAGAGATGTTTAAATAAAATTGCATTGCAATTAGAACTTGTTTCATAATCAATGCTTTATGCATGAATAATCTGTCTTGTTAATTTCTTCATTGATTGTTGATTATAGCTACATAAGGAAACGCACATACGAGTATTACGATATACTTCGGCTTTTTCCATCGAATAGAAATATTATATTCAGAGTTTATATTCTCCACTAATTTAAAAATATTAATATACAAATACATGCGGTTTTGCTTTAACATCAGTGCGCTCCTATGCCTTCCCGTTTAGGATTTTAACATACTTACTCGCAGGTAAATTAGATCAATTTACGTGAGTAATCCAGAAATTGAATCTGCGGAGGATAATTTAATCTTTAACTTCTTGAGTGTGCCTCGTTTAAAAGATCATCAGCGGTCGTCGTATCTCACTGACAGAATTTCGCATTGGCTATAGTACAAAGTTCCTTTATTAATTAATGTGACTCAGGCGAACCGGGGATTCTCATACTAAATTATGACAATGTCGTTCTCGATCACGTAACAGCTGATTTGACTAGAGACATGTTCCCGACGTTTCCTATATTAAGCTAAATTGAGCATTATTGCGTTCATCGTTAGGCTTTCTGACACAGTGTTCACGGGACTGTTGAATTGGATATTTTTAATGTTCGGTCGACTTGATAATTAGAAATTAGAAGATTTCATTATATTACCGAAATTTCATTATATGTATGCTTCAGTGATTTATACTTCCATACTAATTATAATATAGAGAAAGTATTGTTTCCACAAACATTTTCGATATTGAGATTTTGATGTCAATATATTTTAGGACCGTCTGAACATGTTTTGACTATTTTTAGCACTTTACAACAAAGATGATTACAATTAGATTTGACTGAACCCGGGTTGAAAAAATGAAATACATTGAACCCTATGGGACCTAATTTTTCAGACATTTTTGAAACGGATTTAAAATTCACAAATTGCTTCGAATGTTTAAAAAAATAATGAAAGTACTCTATAAAACATATAAAAAAATCATCAAAATATATTCAGTAGTTTTTTAATTAAAAATTAAAATAATAATTACACCTTTTATATGAATCGATCACGTGACCATTATATGAAAAGATCACGTGACCCTCTTCAAAATCAAATATGGCATCCAACATGTGTCTAAATCGTGATTTTTAAAGTTCTTTTTAATTCATATTCAGTGTTGCATCCTCCCTAAAACCGCTTTATTTTTGCTTACATTCTGTGCATCTACGTATTGAAACAACGTAATTAAAATATATTTGAATTTAAATGATCATCCAACTTTGATTATTTCTACAACGAAACCTATTATTCACTTATGGAAAATGTAATCAGCAAAATATGTAGAATGAGATGTATAAGAATTATTGCATTTCTTTAACGCAAAATTATTTAGCTCAAGGAGTCTGCAATATAGCTGATATGAATGAAATATTCATTGATTTTACAGAGAGAAGGACGACTTTTTCAATGAAGTTTTAAGCATAGAGTTTAATTACTTGTACTTGCATGGTCTTTTAAATAAGTTTTTAAATAAAATAAATTATTATAGTTTTGTGATGAATGAAATGAATGGAAAAATGTTTATGAATGAAATGCTGCTTTTATAGAGAGAGCCAGGCGTGTTATATGCCGATGACGTCATTTGAATAAATTGCATTTGTTTTCGAGTTTTCAAGTTTTCAAATATAATAAATTATTGTAGTATCATAATAATTTTTTAAATATTACCTAGAAATATATCGCATTTTAGAGATGTTTAAACCAGGAAATTTATATTTCAATGCCGTCATTTGAGTAAAGTTCATTTTATTCGATGAAGTTTTAAGTTTTCAAATATAATAAATTAATGTAGTATTGCGATATTTTTTAAAATATTACCGAGGAATGTATCGCATTTTAGAGATGTTTAAATAAAATTGCATTGAAGTTGGAAAGTGTTTCATAATCAATGCTTTACGCATGATTGATCTTTCTTGTTAGAGTGATGTCTGTGTGTCTGTTTGCAATTTCTTGTGTACACAGAAGCTGCCCGAAATAATAATAGATTTTCCCGAAACTTTATATCCGGGTTTGTTAATAAAAAATCTAGAGCTAGATAGAATTTTTTGAAATTCGAGCGAAAACTTCGAAATTTTACTTACTTAACATGGCAGCATAGGACAACATTTGACAGAATTATGCATAATAATTCTTTTTTATGATTTAATGATCAAGAAAAATTAGCAGTTTCAATCTCTGTATTAAAAAGAAAACTATGATATATTATTTATGTTTGTGACATCATTAGCCTCTAGGGGAGAGGCAAATGAATCTCCTGGAGGATAGATTATCAAACTTTGTATCAATAGAAATATTTTTTCAAGCCCTTTAAAATGGAGGGGTAGCATGCTATAATAGAGTTCATTTGGACAAACGTTGCAGATTTTTCAAATTCAACTAATAGAAATTATTTATGAATGCCAGTTGATTTTGCTCACGTTAAGATTGCTATTTATAATATACAGAATTTGTAGACAGAAAACAATGTAATGTAATTTAAATTTTAACTCCACTATTTTGATGGGTTTATATATCAAGGGTCTCCTTTCAAATGACAATTTTCAAACGATTCTCTTTGTGTATTTATAGGGAATGTATGATAGATTTTCTTAAATCTGACAAAATATAAAGCTAAATCAAAATGTTAATTGATTTTTAAAAAAATTTGAAGTATTTTCTTTGCATGCTCTGCCATAAGATAGAGGAAAATGAATCAAAATATTGAATTAAAATGTTATTAATCTAAGTACATTTATCGGGTAATACAAACTTCAAGCAGCGTTTGCCTACAAAAAGGACAACAAACTATAAAATGTTAACTCAAAGATTGAAAGATATTCCAAAAATGCAGCTTTATATTTTGGCTAAATGAGATTCATCAATTACTTATCTCGAAACTCATATTATTCTGCTTTGCTTTTTGATGATAAAGGGTGACGTGGTCAAGTTCAAACAAAGTGAGGGAATGGAAAAACTGTGACCAACAATCGTTGGGCAAATCAATAAGACGTTTTTGACAGCCTAACAATACGTTGTTGATAGCCTTACAATACGTTGTTAACAGCCTGACAATACGTTATTGTCAGCTGTGACGGGGAAATGGAAACGTTCAGTTGGAAAGCAAACATTTTCGAAGTGTTTCTGCGATCAGTTTAATTGCATGACTGATTCCTGTAAGACGACAAAATAGGTCAAAGCTGAAAATCGTCTGCCCTGTTAAGTGGATAATTATGAATTACTAGTTATTAAAATATATAATTTTCACCACATTTTGATGCCGTGAACAAATTATTCTGAACCTTGCACAAAAATAATTTAATTAACAATTACTACTTATTAAAATAAATAATTTTCACCAGACATAAAAACTATAGAACATAGACTGATGAAGTAGTTGCAATTTTGGTCAACATTATGGTCAAAATTTTTCCTGTAGAAAATTGCACATTTTTATACTTTCCTTATATACATAGTATAATGTATAAGAAAAGTACTTTGACAGGGTCGAAAACACGAATTCGAGTTTTCGACGGGAGAGCACTTTACTACAGCCTTGATCAAAAATATTAGGCACCTGCTGAAATTCATTCTTCTCTTACTGAAATCCATTTATTTTAAACTAATGTGTTGGGATAAAATAAAAATGCAGAGATTCAAAATAATCATTTTTATTTAAACTTATCAATATTTGGTTGGACCTCCTTTCGCCTTTATGACGTCATTGATTCTTATATGAATAGAGTGTACTAACCCACTGCATTTCTCTCTCGGTGTCGTCTTCCATCCCTCTTGCAATATGAATTTTAAGGTTGTTTTTGAAGTAATGGAATGCTTCCTGATCTTGCGTTTAAGAAAAGCTCACACTTGTTCAATAGGGTTGAGGTCTGGGGACTTTGGAGGAAAATGCAAAAGATGTACACCATTTTCACTGAACCACTTCATAGTCACAGCAGATGTGTGACAAGTTGCATTGTCTTGTTGGAGTCTGACTCCTTCCATGTTTGTTATTATCTGTTGTATTTAATAGAAGGTGTAGTTGTATTTAATCAGAAGGAATAGGCATTTAAAAATGTTTATTAAAAAATAACAAGAAAGATCAATCATGCTTAAAGCATTGATTATGAAACACTTTCCAACTTCAATGCAATTTTATTTAAACATGTCTAAAATGCAATACATTCCTCGGTAATATTTTAAAACTTATCACAATACTACATTAATTTATTATATTTGAAAACTTAAACCTTCATAAAAAAAAATGAACTACGCTAAAAAAATGACGGCATTGAATTATAAATTGCCTGGTATAAACTTCTCTAATATGTGATACATTCTTCGGTAATAATTTTAGAATTATCATAATACTACGATAATTTATTATATTTGAAAACTTCATCGAAAACAACTGAAATTCATTCAAATGACGTTATAGAAAAAATAACACGCCTGGCTCTCTCTATAAAAGCAACATTTCATTCATAAATAATTTCCCATTCATGTAATTCATCACAATACTACAATAATTTATTTTATTTAAAAATCAAGACCCCGGAGCTAAAAGTAATTAAACTCTATGCTTAAAACTTCATCGAAAAAAATCGTCCTTCTCTTTTTAAAATCAGTGAATATTTCATTCATATCATCTATGCAGACTCCTTGAACTAAATGATTTTGTGTTAAAAAAATACAGCAATTGTAATGCAACTCATTCTACATATTTTGCTGTTTACATTTTACAGGTGAAAAATAGGCTTCTTTGTAGAAATAATCAAATTTGGATGAGCATTTAAACTCAAATATATTGTAATTGTGTTGTTTCAGTATGTAGATGGATAGAATTTAAGCAAAAATAAAGTAGTTTTAGGACGGATACAACACTCAATATGAAATAAAAAGAACTTTAAAAATCACGATTTTGAGACAAGATGGATGCCATATATCATCTTGAAGTGGGTCACGTGATCGTTTCACATCATGGTCACGTGATCGCTTCATATAAGAGGTGTTATTATTATTTTAATTTTTATTTTAAAAACTACTGAATATATTTCGCAGAATTTTTTTTTATATATTTTATGGAAAAATTTGAATATTACCTAAAATTTTCGAAGCAGTTTGTGAATTTTAAATCCGCTTAAAAAATGTTTGAAAAATTAGGTCCCATAGGGCTCAATGTATTTCATTTTTTCAACCCGGGTTCAATCCAAAACTAATTGGGTGATATTATTCATTTATATTCCCATAGGCCCTACAGACCGTCTGAACAACATACTGAAATTTCATTTTGATTAAGTCATTTTTACGGCAGTTATCATGCTAACGGACAGACAGACAGACAGACAGACATAATGAACAAAGTCATAAACACTTTTCAACTTTGTTGTAAAGTGTTAAAAATATGAATGAATGAATGAATTAAATTATGGCAACAGATGTGAGTACCAAAAATATTTTGGATTAAAATAAGAAATATACTCTTAATTTTATTGAGTATTAAATTTAGTTTTAATATAATATAAAAATTGCATTTTATCTTTCAAAAATATTTTGTAACTGTTTAAGCAGAATTTCGGCAAAAAACGTGATCTGCGAAAGTTAATACGCGGTTAGGACAAAATATTTCTTTACTGACGCTTACACCTAATGTTGTTGTTGTTGAGACCCAGACCGTCCGACCTACCAGAAAGGTGTAAGGTAACCGTTTGGACGGCAGGGAAGTGCCAACCAATTTATACCGGAACCCAGTGGGGGAGACATCCACAGGGACCTACCCTCTTTCCCCTACTACCAACCTCTCGGAAGAACTTACGGACCCACATGTTTAACGTGATCGTTCTCCGCGTGAACACGGCGGCAGTTTTGCAGTGGCTGGAATCGAACCCGGGCCTACCGAATGCAACTCCAGCGCGCTAACCAATGGGCTACCGCGCCCACTTACACCTAATGTGGCAAACTCTTCTTGATCTAGTTTGAGTACGAGGTTTGAAAAGTATCGCCCAGAATATGACATTTGTAGAATAAGCTGTATAAGATCAATAGGATCTTAAGATTTTCTTAGTAGGTCTGTGATTGTGTGAGTAGTAAGAAGGGGGATTGAAATTAAATGCCACTGTTTGACATAGGTGTAGTCAAGAACTCGGTAAGGGGAGTGGATGAGCGAATAGCAGATTGCAGTGCTGCATTTCACTTTTAAATATGGACCCTATAGAGAACTACTGTTTAGCCAATATGATTATGGACCTCTTCCTGCACTACGGAAAGTTGGAACTGATGCAGTTATATTTAAACACTAGTACGAATTGCCCGTCATTCCCTTGTCCTAAATAAGTGCCTCGTACTTAAATAATACAGATAGAGAAAACTCCATTCAATTTCCAAATCGCCTGTTTCAATCTAAATCCTTTAGCCACAGCCTTTTGTATAGTCGCGCACAACTATTCCCCACTAAGCATACATACAGAAACGTCTCCTCGTAGCAACGCCCAGTTAGGGAAAGGAGAGAAAATTATACGTCATTAATAGAATCTAAAATTTCATTTTTCGTGCTTTTATTTAAAAATTCACGAAATATAAAAAAATATACAATTTTATTTTAATGTGATAATATACGCCCATATTTTATCAAAAGTATAGAATTCTTCTAATATATTTTCGGATGCGATGAGATAAGAATAAGTCGACATTAAAAACGTTTATTTCGATGTATTTGAAAACTAAACAAATTAATTGTAAGGGACTGTTGCAGAAGCGTTTAATATATTTTGTCACTGAAGTAACCGATCTGTGTGAAACTCTTTGAGAATCGTGTTAAAACTTAAATTATTAAAAGTGAAAACTAATTCGAATTTAAAAAAAAAATCTCGCAGAGGTCCGGGAATACGCATGTACCAAATTTCATTGCTGTGCAAAGCTGTGATTTGTCGCTACAGTCGACACAAACAGACATCTAGCAAACATCAGACAGACATCTAGCAAAATATAACTAAAATATATGAATTTAATCATAAAATTCAGAGAATTTAATAATTAAATAATATATATGGAATCTAATTTAAACGCAATCACATGTTCGGAAGACCCCCCACCCCCCTAAAGTTTGGAATAAAACTTTGAAAAAATCTTCAAAAAATCAAACATTCTTTAAAGTTACGTAAATAAACATTTATGTAATTTTCCATTGGAAAACGACGGAGATAAACTTTATAATCTTAGCATAAATCGTTTTGGATATATTGCGCCATTTTCAAATAAATTTATTAAAACATCACATAAAATTAATAAAATTATTTACTATTGTGAAATATATGAAGTTTTCATATGTAATATTATACGATAAATTTATTAACATTGTTCTTGTGGATCCATACCGTTTCTTTCAAGGGAAAAGATACTTTGGGTAATAGTTTTGTGTTTGGACGCCAATATTCATTTATATTACTATAAGAATAACCTATTTCTCTATTCATAACGCTTGACGAAATTTTGGCAATGAATTTGGAAGAATATCGCCAGCAGGGTGAGTTTTTTTAAATGTTGCCAAATTGGCGAAAATGGCGAGACATTCGTAAAAATGACGTTACATCAATGAAAATAAAAATTCCATATCTAGGAAAGAACTTGAGAATCGACTATAAGAAAAAACCAGTTAGTTCTCCGTCCATCCGTCCATAAAGCAAAAAATTTGGCTGAATGTCGTCAACTGGGCGACTTTTTCAAATATTGTCAAAGTGACGAAAATGCTACAAATGGATAGAAATGGCATCGAATGGATGATAATGCTGGTCAATATCACCACCTTGGTGATATTTCGACCCAGATTGACGAAAATACCGTCAAAATTTCAAAAATCACGAAGTTAATAAAAATGACGCATAATCGATGAATTAACTATTAAAATATTTTATTATATGGACTATATTGCTTATTGATGATGCTATCCATATTAATAACTAGCAGCATACCCGTTCTTCGTACGGAGTATATAATATAAAGAAACTTGAAATTCATAATCATGCCCAAATTCTTATAGTATACTAAATGACATGTTTAATCAAAATATTCTGTTAAAATATTTAATATAATGCTCCTAAAAAGAAGTTTAAGAATCTCTGTTCTCGCTATATAAAATTATCTTCATGGACATATTTGAAGAATAAAACATCTTGGACCCCTTATGTAAGCAAATATAAAAAAAATATGGAATTGAATCAATATATGCAAAATAAAAGCGTTAAAATTGTATGGGACCCGTACTAATTATATACGCGAATATTAGACAATATAACCTGTATTAGTAGATTACATGTATAAATTGAAAATACCAATAAATCCGTAATCTTTAAATCTGAAGACAGTCATTTATTCCAATATATGTCAAAATTAAAGTACTAAAATTATATGGGAAGATATACACGTACTACTTATAATGTCCGATTATTAGTAGAAGATTACCCGTTTTGCAATATGAGTCTCAAATGTTTTTTGGTAAAATACAACAGACGACGTAATAAATTGAATATATAATTAATCCCCTTAATCTTCATAACAGAAGACTGTACTTGATTCCAATATATATGCCAATATATGTCAAAATATATGCCAATATACCTGTACTACTTATATTCTCGTAGGTTAGAAGATATACCCGTGCATTCCTAGAAGATTACTCGTACAACGTACAATATGCGTGTGTCAGCAATTTTTGCCGCAATAAAACAATGGCGTAATAACTTAAAAATATCAATAATCCCTGAATCAATAATTCCGAAAAATATCAATAATAATAATGTTTAATCCTGAAGAGTATAATTGATATTATCCAGTCCAAAATGAAATGGCAATGAAATTTATTTTATATACATATCTTCATTATTCAAATCGGAAAGGATTTAATAAAAATCGTCTGCCGCATAAACACATTGGATTTAAATCCGTTGCTAAGCGACATGATATCATTTGCTTCAAATAAATTGGTAGAAAAAATATCGTCTAAATAGTTATATTTCTATTGAACATTTGGCGACAGTTTCGTCAAATTAGCGACATTTTAAAAAATCGCCAAATTTATCGCCAAGAGGGACTATAGAACTGACAGTTCCACTTTGCGACAAATTGACGAAATACCATCACAATACTATCTCCTAACAAAAAACAATTAATATCATTTATGTAGCGCAATTTTATCAATTTGAAGATATTTTTATAGATTTGAAAACATTTTTATCAATTTGGTGACATTTTAAAAATTCGCTAAATGTATTACTAAGTAGGATGGTTGGTCTGACATATAAATGCTAACCAAACATCATTTCAGTACTCTCTTCTAACAAAACAAAAAAAAATTTCATTGATATGTAGAAGACCCAAGCCACACGACCAACCCGAAGGTTTATGGCAGCTGTTTGTGTGTCGTTTATATCAATTTGGCGACATTTCCGTCAATTTGGCAAAGTTTAAGAAAAGTTGTCAAATTAGAGATATCCCTCCAAATTCGTAGCTTTGAATTTGCAGATCTGAATGAAACATTCTTATCCCGTTTCAATATACTAAATGAAAACACTACAATTGTATTAGAAGATATACCCGCTCTACTCTTTTTCTGTTTCAACAATCGGCTATATGAATTTATTGGCTAAACACAATATATGAGTTTAGTAGCTAAATACGATATAAGCTTGAAAACTCTTTGCCAAAATAAATGAAATTGATGTACGCAGTCAGCAATTAATATAATTAAAAGAAAAATCAAATCGTCTATTTATAAGATATACTTTTATATCCATTTATCCATTTATTTATTATTTAAATCGAAAAAAAATATTAAAAACATTAACAAACACATTTAATTTAATTGCGATGCCGAGCAACATGATATATCCTCCTAAAATGTAAAAATTTATTAACCACTAACAGCACACCCGTTATTCGTACGGAGTGTATAATTTAAAGAAACTTAAAGTTCGCAATCATGTGCAAATTCTGTTAAAATATTAAATTTATTGCTCCTAAAGAGAAGTTTAAGAATATATGTTCTCACTATGCAAAATTATCTTCACGATCAGATCTGAAGAATAAAACATCCTGCCCCATTTTGTAAGCAAATTTACAGAAGAAAAAATAGGAATTGAATGAATATATGCAACCCCGTACTAATTATATTGTCGCAGATCAGAAAATATGCCAATGTGTTAGTAGAAGATTACCCGTATTACAATATGCGTCTCAAAAATATTTGCCAAAATAAAAGAGATGACGTAATAAATTGAAAACATCAATAATATCCGTTCTCTTTATGCCAGAAGGTCGTAATTGATTCCAATATATGCCAATATATATCAAAACATATGTCAATATACCTGTACTACTTATATTCTCGTAGATTAAAAGATATACACGTGTATTTGTAGAAGATTCGTACAACATACAATATATGAGTTTAAACAATTTTTGTCATAATAAAATAATTGCATAATAACTTGAAAATATCAATAATCCTTGAATCAATAATCCCCGAAAATATAAATAATAATAATTTTTAAACCTGAAGACCGTAATTGATATTATCCAGTCAAAAATGCTATAAGAAAAATCATCAAATCGTTCTTTTCTAAAATATATTTTTATATCCATTTATTTATTATTCAAATCGAAAAAATAATTATTAAAATTAACAGACAGATTTAATTTAATTGCGTTTCTGAGTAACATGATATAAGATAGAATCTTATAACATGTTAAATATGTCATGTCTTATAACATAAACTGAATTAAATAACGAAATTAAATAGAAATTAAATAACGATTTTGATTTCTCTATACTTCTCATTGTTCCGTAAAAGCTTGTTTTAAATAAACCATGAACCATGGAGATAGATTTCCTCTTTAAATCATGTTTCAAACAATTCATGTTTTCAGAAAGTGACTAATTAACGCAAAAAATCTCCCATCAAACTCAGAGATTAAATTTTAATTCACTTTCAAACGATTTTCAAGCTTTTCGTTTGGACAAACCACGGAGTTAGGGAGTAGAACTCCTAGGAAAAAGTTCCTTTTTTCATTAATATCTCGACAACCCCAGGTCTTAGAAACTCGAAACTTGGACAAAATTTATGGGGGGATATTTCAAGGCTATTCACCAAATTTCATTAAATTCGGTTCAGCCGTTTTTCCGTGATGATGAGACAAACAAAAATTTCGTTTTTTACTAATATCTCGAGAACCACTGGTCGTAGAAACTCAAAACACGGATATAATTTATGTGGGGCTATTTCTGGGCTACCCACAAAATTTCATCAAATTCGGTTCAGCCGTTCTCCCGTGATGGTGTGACAAACAGACAGACAGACAGATTTTCATTTTTATTTATATAGATTGTTAATTTAGAGTTGGGTACTAAAGTTAATTGGGTACAAAATAGTTTTTCATGTTGTCATCCGGAAACGCGCCAAATGTACAATTCAACGTTAAAAACACAGTACCGTATTTCTTATACATAATTTCTTACTGTGAAAGAAGTAAATTCATTGTATTATATAAGGAAAGTCATGTGCTGTTTACATTAAATTTTTATTTATTCATTTATTAATTTCCTTATGTACATAGTATAATGTATTAGGAAAGCATTGTGACCGGGTCGAATATTCGAATTCGAAATTTCGACGGGAGAGCACATATTAAAGAATGCCAGAAAGCGAATCGAACGTTTTTTATGTGCGTATGTGTGTGGAGAAGATATCTCCCAAACGAATGCAGCGATAGGAACGAATGTCTGTACAAAAATTGCAATCAGTGAATACTGGAAGTTTATTGTTCTTAAACTCAATCGAATATTCGGAAGAGCCTCAAATTTGTGAATGAAATTTTGAAAAATCATCAAAAAATAAAGTTCCAAATTACGTGAATATTCATTGCTTATGCACTTTTACATTAAAACCCAATTGGACACACATTTTAGAATACTAGCATGAATAATTTTCGAGCATATTTTTCATATTTTGCTTATTTTTCAAATAAATGTATCAAAATATCATATAAAAATATTAACTATTGTGAAATGTGTTCACTTTTCATATGTAATATTATACGATAAATTGTATAGCATCATTCTAGTGGATGTATGCCATTCCATTCCCGAAAGAATATACTTTGGGTAATAGTTTGTATTTGAACGTCAATAGTCATTTGTCTACTACACGAATCTATAGGAACCTACTATACGAATCTACTATATTATTTCTCTGTCCATAACTTTTGGCGACGAATTTGGGATTTTTTTTAATGTAGCCAAATTGTAGAAAATGTCGCTAAATTGATAAAATTGATGCTAAATCAGTGAAATGATGTCAAATGGATGAAAATTCAATATATTCTTGGAAAGAATATAAGAATTCAATATCAATAACCCATTTCTCCCTCCATTGTCCGTCCATCCATCTCTGTAACTTTTGGCGAAAGTTTTAGCGACAGATTTGGCGGGAAATCGGCAACTTGGGGACTTTTTAAATGTTGCTAAATTGACTAAAAATGTCCCCAAATGGATGAAAATATAGCCAAATAAGCAATGTCGCCAAATTTATTAAAACGACGTCAAATAAATGAAATAAATTGGGTTTTGAAAGGGGTAGTATTATGATATTTCGGTAGCGTATGTCTGTTAAGTCAAACAGTCCCACTTGGTGACATGTTTGGCAACTTTTAAAATGTCATCAGATTGATCAAAATATGGCCGAATCATGAAGGTAGAATACCTTTACCTTCATGGGCCAAATTAAGGTAAATGTCGACAGATAAAATAAAATGGCAACGAATTGATAGAAAATGACGCCAAATACATGAAATTAATTGTATTTTTAAGGGGATAGTATTGTAATGATGTTTCTGTAGCGTTTATCTCTCAGTCCAACAGTCCCATTTGGCGACAAATTTAACAACTTTTTACAATGCTGCCAAATTGTTCAAATATAGCGAAATTAATTAAAATGTCTCCAGATCGATAAAACCGATGTTAATTTGATAAAAATGATGATTGATAGATAAATTAATGAAATTATTTGCGTTTTGAAAAAGGATAGTATTGTAATTATGTTTTGGTAGCGTTTGTCTGTCAGTCCAACTGTCTCACTTTCCGATACATTTGGTGACTTTAAAATCTCGCCAATTTTATAAAATGATACTAAATAATTGTAAATGACGCCTAATTGACGAAAATTCAATATTTGCAAAATTATGTCCAATATCCTTATGTCCAATCGCCCTGTCGCTTTGCGGGAATTAATTTTTTATTTTGTAATTAATCTTACAAAGTGGACCAGGATACTTTATTCTTCTGATCTACCTGTGAAGATACCTTTGTATAGTGAGGATAGCGATTCTTATACATATTTCCTGGAGATTTAAATTAAATATTTTAGTAGAATGTTTTGATTAACAAAGTCATTTAAAATATTATGGAAATTTTCACATAACTGTGAATTTTAAATTTCTTACGGAATTTCATTCCGTGCAAAGAACGGATATACTGCTAATCGAGTATAAGTATACCCCATATCCCCGTCCGTACTGCTTGGCGAAATATTTAGTGAGATATCGCCACCTTGGCGACATCCAAATTAAACAGGTCTTTCTTGCACAAGAACATGGATTCGTACGACGAGATTAGTTCTTTCAACAAAGCCAATAATGACTCTTGAAGTTGTTAACGACTGTAACGAAAGAAAACTCGCTCTTTTGACCACTTTTAATTATCCTTACATTAAATAGGAAAATCAGAGGCAATTTCCCTTTCAAATCTTGGCGGACAGCTGGAAACATTTTCCAGATATCAAGAATAGCACACTTTTCGCAGAAACTGACAAGCAAACCGGCCACGAAATCAACAGTGGTAATTGTTGCATAGTATATTCAATATAATGAACCGTCTGAGAATCTATTTAGGAAATAAATTTGTGATTTTTCTTGTTAAATTATCCAAGTGTCATATGTGTCATATTTATTATTTTCTTTGTAAATATTTGAACCGCCCTATTAAACATAGATATTTTAAACAGTTGTGTAGTAAATATATGGCTATTCACAATACTAATATACTCTCACGGAGTTAAATTATAACTTTAACGTGATTCAGAAAATTTAATCCTTAGCGGTTTTAGTGTAAATACTCGTTTAAAAGATCATCAGATTTCGTTCTGTCTCACTGAGAGAATTCCGCATTGATTACTGTCTAAAGTTCCTTTATTAATTAATGTCACTCAAACAAGTTCTGGCATCTTGTAGTAAATTATGACAATGTCGTTCTTGATCATGCTGCAGCTGATTTCAATTTAACTGTGCTTTCGCCCCTCTTGTATCTTGAGGTAAATTGGGCTTTCCGATTTTCGAATGCAACGTGTTTTTGAAACAGTGAAAGTGAGCATTGTAAAATCCAATAGATTTCATATTAATTAGAAACATTTTATTATATTACTGAAAGATAATTTTTATTGTTTCAGAGATTTATGAGTGAGCTTTCCAGGATCGTAGAGTATTTTAATATTTTAAAATGTGTGTTCTTTTCTATTGAATGTTCTATTAATTTACACGCTACTCACCAAATATAAAGCTGCACGTGATTCTGTAAGATCTATTTTAGGGATACGAGTATAATATTTCATTTAATTTTCTTTTGACTGAAGTGAAGTAAATGCATTTTCGTAGGGTCAGGAATTTAACTCTCGAGTTTGGAACGATTTAGATGCTTTGACTCTTTAAATACGAATAACTCGTGTCAATAATTTATGTATGATGTATCTTTAAATAATTATTTATTTGATGTATCTCTATTTAAGTTTTTTAAATATTTAATTCAATAATTATAAATTTATATAAGTAGTTTTTATGCATTATTTTAATTGAATAACACGTATGTTTCGTATAGTTTTAAATCATCCGTTTCAGGAGTTTTTCCACTTTTTAGAATTATTTTTAACTTGAAAATTGATAACAAAAGTAGGTCGAAAAATAATTTTAATTTAGAAGATATTTTATGTATAATTTCATATTCCAGAGAAAATGAATTCCTCTTTCCATATACCATCCCATAACATATTGTGGTAAAATGTCAAAAATTAAAAATTTATTTAATATCACTTTATTTCAAATATGTATTTTATATGCACTTATAGTAGAATGTGATTATCACCATACTGTGGAAATATCTCAATCCGGTCAGACGGAAGAATATTTTTATGCTTCTTCAATGTGAGCAATCTAGAAATAATTGATAGATTAAGAGGGAATTTCTGATGTACAGTCATTTGACAGTTAAAAAAACATCAATCTTAAGAGGTATCAAATTATACTCCTTGTTGTAATTTTTAATTTTTACATCCTGAAAAATGTTTGGAATAATGCAGATTTACATAAAATTCAGATTTACATAAAATTCATATTTACGTAACATTCAGATTTGAGTAAAATATTTAAATAAAAAATAGTGTATTTAAATAAAAAAATCTCGCAAATTAGAAATCATGCAAGAATCGGGCAAGATATAGAAACACATATTAAAAAGCATATTCGCAATTTCGTTGAGATGCAATCTTATGTTCCAGATTTACCATATGTACATATATCTCGAATGTCTTTACCACTACAACGTAGCCAGAATTGTTTTGACCTTTTGTCAGCTCTGTTTTTATTTACGCATGCACAAAGTAGCTTGGTTTAATGATGTGCTGTTTGTAAAGGACATATTCATACAAAAAAATTTAAAAACAATGGATTTAACTGTTGTTGGGACAATCATTGTAATTAACTTTAAGATTTTCTATCTATCTTAAGTATCTCTGAGTTGTTGTCTGTTGTTGATTGTATGTTGTTGATTGTCTGTTGTTGAATATTTGTTGTTGTGTATTTGCTGAATATTTGTTGCTGAATATTTGTTGTTGAATATATATTGTTAACGTTTTATGTTGTTAAATTATGTTGTTGTTACTGTCATTGGAGTTCAAGATGTAGATCTATCTGAACTGTCTCTGAGATCTGTTTTGGGACTGTTTGTTGTTGACTGTCTGTTGTTGAATATTTGTTATTGAATATTTGTTGTTGAATATTTGTTTCTGTATAGTTGTTGTTGAATATCTATTGTTGGGACTGCATGTTGTTACATTCTGTTGTTGTTACTGTCATTGGATTTAAATTCAACATTTCGATCTACCTGAAGTTTTTCGGAGATCTGTTCTTCGGACTGTCTGCTGTTGACTGTCTGTTGTTGAATATTTGTTGCTGACTATTTGTTTTTGAGTATATATTGCTGGGACTATTTGTTGTTAAATTGTGTTTTTGTTACTGTCATTGGAGTTAATTTAAAAATGTCGATCTATATAAAGTTTCTCCACTAAAGTTGATACCAATTTTAAGGTCTATTAGGCCAAACAGGAGATGAACATGATACTAATGTGCTCTTTTTACTTTAATTGTGCTCTTTTTACTTTCATTTGCGAATAATACGAATAGTTATCTGAACCTATAAAAAGTTTTAGTACTACTAAAGTCGACTTCTAGATCAATGCCAAATAGGCTGAAGATATTCGGTGAAATCCGCTTCTCGTAGATGTCCAGGATATGTATTTCACACTATCCTGGTTTACGTTGCTGTAAATTTTGGGATCATCTACAATATTTCAGTTGGTGGTAACATGAGTAGAATAAAGTTCATAATCCAACTGACAGAATGAATGAAAACATAAATATATGTTATTTCTTTGGATTATATATATATAATAATTTTATATATATTTATAATATATATATATATATATATATATATATATATATATATATATATATATATATATATATATATATATATATATATATATATATATATATATATATATATATATATATATATATATATATATATATATATATATATATATATATATATATATATATATATATATATATATATATATATATATATATATATATATATATATATATATATATATATATATATATATATATATATATATATATATATATATATATATATATATATATATATATATATATATATATATATATATATAAATATATATATATATATATATAAATATATATATAAATATATATATATATATATATATATATATATATATATATATAAATATATATATATATATATATATATATATATATATATATATATATATTTATATATATATATATATATATAAATATATATATATATATATATATATATATATAAATATATATGTATATATATATATATATTTATATATATATATATATATATATAAATATATATATATATATATATATATATATATTTATATATATATATATATATATATATATATATATATATATATATATATATATATATATATTTATATATATATATATATATATATATATATATATATATATATATATATATATATATATATATATATATATAATCTATATATATATATATATATAATCTATATATATACATATATATATATATTTATATATATATATATATATATATATATATATATATATATATAATCTATATATATATATATATATATATATATATATATATATATATATATATATATATATATATGAAGGCATTATGTATTTTGATTATTTAAAAATAACTCAAAAGAAGAAATATAGAAATATCTATAATTACTGGAGTTAAAACCCAAAATATCCCTAGTCATATATGAACGTTTATTAAGAAAGTAATAACTTTAAAAACTTCGTTTTCAGAATTTGATTTTTTTAAACCCTGCTCTTGCTGACTCTGAAACTTGTTAATAAGTTTTAGTGAAATTTTGAAGATATAAAATGCCTGCTGGTTTCTATGAAATGAACCTAGATATTTTCAGGATTTTCTATTTTAAAAATATTTTTAAAGAAAATTTATTGTTTAAATTTGCAATTATTTTGTAAAAGCTAAGTACAACCTTGCATAAAATAGAAATGTTCTTTTAATACAAATTTTTTAAAGTTCAAAATAAACAACTACTTCTACAGTTGAACAGCTAGATGCAGTCGAACCTGTTTGAAACGGAATCTGTAGGAAACGGAATGCTGTAATAAGCGAAAATGCTTTTAGCTCAGTCCAAAAATATAGTAAATTCAGGTTATTTTCCCGTGTATGAAACGGAACATGTGCAAGGTGGAAACGGACGGCATATTTAAAATATTTTGTTAATAAAAAGCAACTGCTGTAAAGAACAGAGAATGAAAAAATCATCCTAGTATTTTACCCATTTTTCCCATAAGAACCATTTTTCAGAGAACTTTCTATTAAATTATATCACGATGTTCTGAAAGCCATTTCAGAACTTCAAGAACTTTCCGTTAATCAGGGAGACTCTGAAATGCTAGAAATATTAATTAATACACAGTTTTTTTCTGAAAGTCACATCATTAGTAAGTCCCATGTCTAGGAAACCGTGGATTATTTGGAAATTTTATCTCACATATTTTTTTAATTTACTTTATTGTTTTTTGTTAAGCAGTAATATTTTGCATGTAAGTCAATTCATCAGGTTTTAAGGTATGGTAATAAAGTTAAGAACATGGCTAACAGTTAAGGACACGGGGCACACTGTATTTTTATTTACATACACTCCTGTGATAACAGCATGCAAAAATGTGTGCATATACATATTTAAATTAATTAAATAAACTATTGTGGTTTAATATAGTATTAATCGGATTTTTCTACATACACTTTTCAGAATGCTTAAAGTCTGATGTATAGGTTAGCAATTACATACGGACTCTCAGCATTTACATGCTAAACTTTTAAGCTTAGCTTTTCCTGAAACGGCCTGTATGAGACGGCAACCTTTTTAAAACGGAAAATTCTTCTGATGCACTGAATTCCATTTAAGGCAGGTTTGACTGTACTAAGAATTTGTTTTGGGTGTAAAATTGTCTGAGAAATGTTACCATCAACCGAGCATAATAAATTTTAGTTCTACAAATTGTTCGTGGTTTTCAATTCCTTTTAAAGTATATTTCTTTATCTTAAATTAAAAAATATATACATTGAAAGAAAGCATACTTTAACCCTAAAAATACGCATGTTTCTAAAATGTATGCGTTATTCGATAAAATGATGAAAATGTTGTGAATTCTATTTTATGTATTAACGTTTTAAAAGTCCTATAAACCCTTAAGGCATGCACATATAAACAAACTCACAAAGTCTCCATTTAAAATGGTGTTTAATAGCATTCAAGAGTTCTGTAACCATGCTTGCCACCACAATCTCGAATTTGAAACTTTTAAGAAAAACAAACATTTTTAAAATGTATTTTATATTTTGAAGTATAAGATCAAAATTGCAGTTCAACACAATGGTATGTATTTTTGCTTATAACAATCTGATATGAAAAGGTCTTGTGAGTATATCCACCAGAAAACGTCATACTGAAATTATTCAAACTTTAAATCTTCGATACAATACGATCCTACGATACGGTGAGACGAATTTATATACACATGAGCAAAAACGTTACAATGAATCATTTCAAGTATATAGCAATAGGATTTATTTCAGCTTTGCTACATTTGATAACATCAATATTGCGTAACGGGGTCGCCTATGGGATTTTTTGCTCTACCGAGCTTTGCAGGATAAAGCTTTTGCTAGAATTGTTTCTTGAAATCTCGGGAATGTTTTGAACATAAAAATAAAGTCTCTATTTTAAAGAACAATAATGTCAGAAATATGATTTTGTAATATTTATTTTATCGTACATACAATTTTAGCATACGCATAATGAAAAGTATTGTGTAAGGGTTTAAACATTCAAATTGGAGTTTAAAAAGATTTGCGTATTTCGGACATATTCGAATGTGAATAATTCCTCTTACTGGAATGCTATGCTTAAGTGCGTATTGGTTAGCACAGAATAGTTTGTCCACTGTCGTTCAAAAACAGACTACTTAGCATAATTTCAATACAGTCAATGGTTGATTCTGCGCTAAGAGTTAGACTGGTGCTGATTAAATTTTAGAACACATTCAAGCCCACCTTGCCTTTGCAAAGACAGAAAAAATCCTATTACAAAGATATGAGTTTAATTATTGCATTCGCTTTGTTTATTTGTAATATTTAATATCAAAAGGAATAAACCCATTTCCAATACGCTATTATAAACTGTTCTCAAAATATTTAATAATTCTCGAAGACTTACGAGGGTGTGGTAATTAAAATTACTCTGACTAAGTGTGACTTTAGTGACTAAGTATGATTATTTCATCATACTTAGTCACTAATGTATGATGAAATAAT
The DNA here is from genome assembly GCA_951213105.1 of Amaurobius ferox. Lineage (NCBI taxonomy): Eukaryota > Metazoa > Arthropoda > Arachnida > Araneae > Amaurobiidae > Amaurobius > Amaurobius ferox. Next base: position 34,037,837 of record OX578144.1, on the reverse strand, counting down.
TTACAAATAGCACTGTCAATATAACAATTAAATTAATATTTCTAATAAAATTATCATTTGTCACAAATACTATTTTGAAAAAACTCATAACCAACTGCGCCTTTATTCTGTGAAGAAGAGATATTGTAATCATCATATTCAACAACACATAAAAATCTCCTCGGTCTTATTAGAAATACTAGTAACAGATTATACTCTGCGTTGTTCGTGATTTAACTATAGGTTAAATTCTAATAGCATCTATATTCAATAAGCAAAAACATTTTATTCAGAAGGATAAAGAAACATATAAAAAACTAATTACGAAATAATTAATTATTAATAACCAATTATTATTAAACATTTTTTTTATTTATTTGTGCTTAATTACGTTATTCAAGCTTTTTTTTACCATTTAAATTGTTTCAAAATAAGTTCATTTTAAGACATCTGTTTTAATACCCCCATTAAAATAAAAAAACTGTTTAAGTGAATATTATGTTCTCTTTATATCAAAATAATATTCATGAATCTAAACATTCTGGTCCATATGTTGTGTGCATTGTAACTTCATATGTTATGTGCATTGTAAATCAATGCACATAACATATAAAGTTTGGTGAATATATGCCAAAATATTGATGCTAAAATAAGTAGCAAAATATTTTACAGTGTCAGTTTTAATGCAGTTCTAATGAGTTAAATTTAATCAGACATATGTCTACTTTTATAATATTTGATAAAATAAATAAATATTTAAAAGTTGAAAATATGATTTACAACCCAAGGTTAATGTTATCATGTGGCAGTCACCATTAAAGCACAACGCACAATATATAATACCAGCCTATTATAAAACTTTGCTATTTGTTATGTACCATTTTTTAACACTTTCCAACATAGTTAAATGTGTTTATGACTTTGATCATTCTGTCTGTCTGTCCGTTCGCACGATAACTGCCGTAAAAATGACTTTATCTAAATTAAATTTTAGTATGTTGTTGAGACGGTCTGTGGGACATATGGGAATGTAAATGAATAATATCACCCGATTAGTTTTAGACTGATTCCGGGCTGAAAAACGGAAATACTTTGAATGTAATGGGACCTAATTTTTCAAACATTTTTTACGTGAAATTAAAATTCACAAATTACTGCGGAAATCTTAGAAAATATTTAAATTATCCAATAAAATGTATAGAAAACAATTCAGCAAAATATGTTTGGTAGTTTTTAAATAAAAATTAGAATAATAATTACACCCATATTATATGAAGAGATCACGTGACCCACTTCAAAATAAAATATGTCATCCATATTTTTCCGTGTTGAAATCGTGATTTTTAAATTTCTTTTAAGTTTATGTTTAGTGTTTCATCCATCCTAAACCCGCTTTATTTTTGCGTATTTTCTATGGTTCTGTATTCTGCGCCAACGCAATTACAATACTTTTTAGTTTAAATGATCATCAAACTTTGAATATTTCTACAACGAGGCCTAATTTTAACTTATGCAGAATGTAAATAAATCAAGCTGTCAGATGAGTTGTATACCAATTGCTGATTTTTTTCATGCAAAATTACTTAGCTCTGGAGTCTGGAATAAAAGTGATATGAATGAAATTGTCACTGCTTTTACATAGAGAGCCATGCGATTTATATTTCGATGACGCCTTTGAATAAAGTTCATTTATTTTTCGATGAAGTTTTAAGTTTTCAAATATAATAAATTACGGTAGTAGTATGATAATTTAAAAAATATCACCACTGAATGTATTGCATTTTAGAGATGTTTAAATAAAATTGCATTTCATTTGGAAAGTGTTTCATAATCACCGTTTTACGAATGATTGATCTTTATTGTTATTTAGATATGACGTCTTTTGAAATCTGACTTGTCGACAAATATGACAAATAAACATTTTTACAAAATAAAATAATTTCATTTCATTGATAGTTACACATAGTTTTCTTCAACTAAAGTTGCAGAAAAATTGACTGACCAAAGCCGTTTCTATGAATGTATTGTAATTTTTTAATTTCTTAATTTTTATTTATATTTCAAACACAAATGGGCTGTAAAACTATAACTAGGGAACTGTTTATGCAGTAAAATAAGAGATAGTCGTACTAAATAAAAATATTATTATTGCATGGGTTATTGTAGTAGTTTTGGTGAATTTATTGATGTCCAAATGAATAATTGTAATAGGCAGTTTAAATTTTTTTTGCGAAAATTAACTCCAGAGAACGCCAATATTCCCTAAAATTAAATTAAATGAAACCAGAGCAATAAGATTAAATTATTTCAAACACGCCAATTCAGTAACATTTTACGTTTTATCAGACATATTTTCTGTAGAAATATACTCTTATTCCCCCTCACCCTCCCATAATCCTCATTTTGGCATGATATTAATGCGTTCTGTCTCACTAGACCTGGAATCACTAATGAAGTAACTGCGGATAAAGGGTGATTATCATTCAAATTTCTAAGCATCTTAAGATAATCTGCCAGTAAATTTAATGACCAAACAGCAGGAATGTCCTTGTATATCAGGCAGAGTGATATTTTGTTTCGTCATGGTAGCAGCATTGCATATATATATGATATATTTTGTAATAATAGCTACCATTTGCATTTGCAATGCTAAATGATTGTTAGACATATGAGCACTAAATTCAGCCCGGATACATTGTCGAAACTAATTTACAACCAATAATTGATAATATCGAAATTTTTGGCTGCCTCTCATAATCATAAAGCTTTATGTGTATATGTTAAAATAAGCTCAGTAGATGTGCCAATAGCTTATGTCAAATTCCAGATATACCTAACAATTTTTTAAGTTCAATGAGATTTATTATATATGTCAGATGTCTTGGTATATAACTTTTGTATTCTAATGAATTTGCCTGCTAATGTTAAAACAATTTGAACATTGAAATGTTTTGGTGATTATGAAAATTTTTTATGAGAACGTTTACGTTTTTTTTTTATGAGAAAATGTGTAACGAAAAATATCAGGGAAATCCGATAGTATTTAGGACTACCTTAACGAATGACCCATTTTTGCACGTTTTGTGTAGTTTCTGATGTTGTACCTGTGGTATTAGCTTCAAAGCACATTTCCGTATTTTCGGTTAACTCAACGTGAGTTTCATTAATCGGATCGGCTGTTTCATCGTTGGAAGAACTTGCCAACTGTGCTTCCTCGTTTGCTTTAGTTTCTTCATATCTTCCATCTTAAATCATTTAGTCTCTTTCAAGGTTGTCATTGATTTTTATGCTCCACCTTAGCTAAATGTATGTCCACATCGAATATTATATACTTTATACTTTCATTCTGGCCTTTGATCCATCGAGTAATGTTTATTTTCTTCAATTTTATCAGGTTTAAGGCATCATGATAAGCAAAGTCAAAGAGGAAATTGATTGATCCCACAAAATCTGCTTCCCTGGCGAGTTAAGCTGAAATTCTACGATCCTTGTTACGGCAAATGTTTCGGTACTCTACCAGTAATGAATCCATTTTTGTGGACAATGTTTCTCTCCTCAGAAATTGTAATCCTTGCTTTGCTCCTAACCTCACAAATTTCCATCACACCAGCTTTCACGGAATCTGTAAAGAACCTTGTGGCCCCAACCGGAAATCGAACTCTCGTTCTCCGAACGGGCCAGTCGATTTTCTACCGTTGAGCAACTGGGACGAAATTGCATGCTTTTATCGTCGAAGTGGACTTGCATTCTCCACCCTCTAATGCCGGATTGTCGGACAACTGACAATCTAACGGACCACCTCTTGTTATTTCCTCCTCAGGTCAGCCTCCCGTTACTACTATTTTAAACCAGGTTAGAATCCTGCGTGGTCGTTATCCCCTCAATTTGAAATCGATGGACAATCTTCCAGAGTCCACTGAATCCATACTAGTCGTACTAGGGTCACTTTCAGACTTCCGACATCTTTGTACACTAACCTACAGGGTTTATTTGTTCTGTCCCCATTGTAAAGAACCTGGCTAACCCAACCGGGTATCGAACCTTGGATCTGCGAATTAGCCAGTCGACGCTCTGCCGTTGAGCTACTGGAACTAAATTGAAAGCTTTTATCGAAGTGAATACTGCAAATCCTTCTGATACATTTTAACTTTTCCTGCAATACATGGTAATGTATAGGGAAAGTATTGGAATCATGCCGAAAAGACGGATCTACACGTTTCGAGACCTCTAGAATACGAAAACATCATTTTTAACGTGACGTCTGTGTGTGTGTCTGTCTGCCTGTCTGTGGAATGTATGTATCCACTCTAACTCAAAAACTAATGGACCGAATTTCATAAAATTTGGTAGGTAAGTCACTTGGGTATGACCCTGGTGCTCATTAGTTTTTGGTACGATTCGTAAAAACAGAACCCGCTTTTTTTTTGCGAAATGGCCCGTAATTTGACCAAATTTCACAAAATTTGGTAGATAAGTTACTTGTACGATACTTTGGTGCTGATTAGATTTTGGTATTAATCGGAAAAGAACAACCTGCCTTTTTTTACGAAACGGCCCGCAAAAATGTCATGTATCCACTCTAACTAAAATATTAAATGACCAAATTTCACAAAATTTGATAGATGAGTGACTTGGGGGATACTCTGGTGCTGATTAGATTTTGGTATTATTCGGTAAAGAACAACCTACCTTTTTTACTAAATGGCCCTCAAAAATCGCAAAATCTAAAAAAAGCTATATATGTTCATATATATCAATTAAATGCTTGTTTTATACTTAATTTTTGATGGGTAAAATAATAAGAACAACTCTATTACTCTAGGACTAACCATTCTCGATATATTTGAGATTTTTCGCATTTAGTTATGCCACTTTTAGAAAAATGTCTAATTACCAACTAAAAACAGAAATTGAATTAAAAATGCCAATTTAGTGTTATTTTGTGCAATTAAACTTAATTTAATGAATTATTAAAGAAAAAAAAATATGAATTTGAGTCTGCAGGGAAAGTCATGTGCTGCCCACATCAGATTTTTATTTTTGTGACACTGAAAGTAGGCTTTAAAAATTTCAAAACTCATTGGTAATACTCTGCCACCAAGGACTTTCAGTGACTCACCGATAAGGTAAATTGTACTATTGGAGCTCGTGTCAGATGTACCCGTCGTTGCCTGAGATTTAAGTTTAGTGGTCGTGGTATAGCATGTGTGCACCCAAACAACAGTTATTTTATTTTATTTTTGTTATGAGCCGTTCTCGAAATATTATATAGTATTTAAATAAATACATCAAAAAATCACATAAAATAGAAAACGCATTAACTCTTGTGAAATATATTTATTTTTCATATGTAATATTATGCGGCAAATTTGTTAACACCAGTCTCGTGGATATAATTTGTTTCATTCACCCGAGAAGATACTTTGGGTAATAGTTTTGTATTTTGGAGCCTAATAATTCGCTCCAAATAAAAAGTCTTTTATGAGAGAAGTTCTTCTCTCCATTTGTTTGTGCCACTTAGCGATAAATTTGGCGAGCTCGGCGACTAATTTAGCGATATATTGTCAACTTGGCACTATTTCACCCAGATTGAAGAAAATATCGTCAAAGTTGCAAAAATGACACTAAATTAACGCACCTATCAGTATGGTTAATTGTCCATTTCGAGTTGTGCGAAATAAAAATTAATTGGGTACAAATTAACGTTAAAATATTGTGCCGTGGACCCTATGCACCATTTTTTCACTCTGAAAAATCTAAATCCTTTACAATATATATAACTAAATTCCTCACAATATATATAAGTTGCGTAAAAAGGGTACATAATTTTATGAAATCGATTAAAATTTTCAAGGGAATTAAATTTTAAGAAATACAAAATTTAAATTTTTATACGGTCCCTGTACAAAAACATTTCCAATGAGTAAAATGTGTCCCATACACTTATAAGGTGATGTACAAAATTTCAGCATTTTTGTCATAAAAAGACCCAGAGATATGAAAAGACAAAAGTGCTGATTTAAACCACTTTTCGATGCATCGATATGGTTTCTCGGAGGGGAAAAATCGTATCGGCATATCGCGTTTCAGGGGTCATACACAAATTACGAAAGATAGCAATAATTACATAATTAAATAATAATTTTGCTATTTATTGGTACAACTGTGTTGGAGACGCCAAGTGTTCTTGTTTAGCGAGCGCCAAGCAGAGGGTTACCGATTTTTAAAGTGAAATTGTGGAGATGGAATAAAAACTTTATATTGTTAGGAGACACGAGAAAATGGCTCGTTGTTCTCATTATTTCATTTAGATAATAAAGGTATGGATAAGTATTGCAGTACTCTTTTATAGACATACAGTCCACTACTCATAGAGAAAGACTCAATTTAGGTATGCTTGATCTATCCTACAAGCAGTATCTACACTGTATAAAAATAATAAATTTACACAAAGATTACAAAGTTTGTTCAAAATGTTTTCCATCCATGCCAATACAGAGCTGCATTCGCCTGATAACACTTTTGTGCACCCGATCAAGTTCTTGTTCAGAGATGTCACGACAACCATATTTAATGCGTTGTGGCAACTCTGCTTTATTTCAGGGAGGTGACAGATAAATAGTTGTGCGTAAACGACTCCACTAATAAAAATCCATAGGCTTTAAATCAGGCGATCTAGGGGAAAATTCGCCTGGCCCATGAAAGCCAATCCACTTGTCTGGAAACTCGTTATTTAACCAGTTTTTCACAAATGTAGCATAGCGAGCTGGAGATCCGTCCTGTTGAAACCATACATGTGGAAGTTCTGCTAGGGGTAGTTCATGCATAAAAGCAGGAATAACCGCATTCAGAATCTCATTAACATATCTGTCACCCGTCAACGTACCATCATACAGTATAGGTCCAACCGAACGGTTTCTAAAAATACTGCACTATAACTTCACATAAAATTGCTTCTGATGATGAATATCACGTACCACGAATGGATTTGTGTCAGATTTCTGCATCCATTTTATTTAAAACAGTATTCGTCAGTCCAAATTACGTTTTTCAGGAAAGAGGGATTTGCATCTTCCTGATTTAGAGCCCAATTACAAAAATTAGACGACGTTGATAATCTGTTGACTCCTGTCCTTGCACACCATGAATTTTAAACGGATTGCATCTATTCCGTCTCTATTCTCCACACTCTTGCACATGGTACGTTCATTTCTGAAGCAGCGGTACGAACACTACTATGTGGATGACTGTAAAAGTAAGCCAAAATATCAATTTCTACATCAGTTGGATGAAGTCTGGGCCTACCTAGCCCATCTACACGATGTACGCTTCCTCTTTCACTCACTCGTTTCATTAATCGGGAAATAAATTTCACGGAAGGATGCCGAGAATTGGGGAAAGTACGTTGATATTCTCGTGCAGTTTCGTTAGCATTGCGATTGCATAAACTGTACAGCATAAGCATTTCAAAAAGTTCTTCGCTGCTGTATTGCGACTATCTCATGTGATGATGCGTCTGTTGCGATTGTGTCACCGATCAGAGGCATATATTTGTATATGCTTACATTTTTAAGCTGTTTTAATGTTCATTTTGATTAACCCATTTCCAAGTTTTGTTCTGTAATTAATCATGTAAA
>OX578144.1:33715221-34025221 GCA_951213105.1 Amaurobius ferox | reverse complement strand
ATGCTCAATCACCTAAACCAACCCAGCATGATGTGCAAAGAAGATGTTGCCAATCCTAAAAACAATATGCATGTTGCCATTCTTAAAAATTGTAAAAAGTAAATCCATTTTAAGTATTTGAATTTATCAAAACCAGATAAGCAGCATTAAAAATACAGCAAGTGCTTATTAATACATGTAGATAAAAATGCAAATTATTAATATTCCTATAAAATAATTTAATAAATTTAGAAATAATGAATCGAATAGACAATCTAATAAATTAATTAATTATTGAAATTACTCAAGGTCTTCCACTGATTTCTTGCATATATCTCGTGGAAAAATGCTCTGACGAATGTGTAACAAAATGCGTAATAATGGAAACCACAACCATAAATATCAGTAAATTAATAATAGGGAATGAATCCGGAATGATTAAAATTCTATAGTGAAAACTGTCTACAATTATCTTCAATTCTTCTATTTTAATTCATCTTTAATACTACATGAAAGTTACATACTACAAGATAAGTAAAACTAAAGCCCAAAACTTTGGAAAAGTTACCTTGCAAAAACCAAGTAAAAATAGGTTGACCCACATTTTACAGATATGCTTCATACTTAATTGAAACGTTGATCTATGTGCTTTCGGGGTTAGCGTCCTGTCGCGGACATTGAATACTTATTTTTATTACAAGTATATCCCAGGAAAGTTCTACGCGTGAATACGAATGACATTGAAGTGAATTTTAATAGAAAAAATCAGATGTGGGCAACGCATGCCTTTCCTTATATAATGCAATGAATGTACTGCTTTTACAGTTAAAAAAATGTTAACTTATAGTAGATACATACATTGTTTCCAAGATATTGAATTTTCTTCAATTAGTCATCATTTTCATTGATTTAACGTCATTTTTATCCATTTGGCGAGATTTTCGTTAATTTTGCAACATATAAAAATAACTCCAAGTTGGCGACATTCTGATAAATTCGTCGCCAAAATCTCGCCAAGCGTTATGGACAGAGAAATCTGTTATTCTTACAGCAGATAAATAAATATTGGCGTTTAAATACAAAAGTATTACTCAAAGTATCTTTTCTCGTGAATGGAACGAGTTAGATCCACGAGAATGATGTCACCCCAACCAATTTATCGCATGATATTACATATGAGAAGTAATGTTTCTCAACAGTTAATTTTTTTTAATTCATGGAATTTTTTTGATAAATTTAATTGAAAAATGTGCAATATCTCGAGAACGGTTCATGCTAGAGTTATAAAATTTATGTCAATCGTTTTCTAAGCAAAAACTGCATAATAAATGTCTATTTGCGTAACTTTATTAAAGGTTTTGATTTTTGGTGATTTTTCAAAATTTCACTTGAAAAATTAGGGGGGTTCTGAACATTCGATTACGTTTAAAAACACCAGGCTTCCAGAGTTCACGGATTGTGATTTTTGTACAAAATTTCATTCGGATTTCATTTTTGCATTCTGTTTGTTCGTGAGATATTGTCTCCACAGGTCTCACTGACAAACACACACACAGACATCACTTCAAAAACGTCTGATTTGTGTTCAGGGATGCTTGAAACTTGCTTTCCAGTCGAAAACTCGAATTCGAATTTTCGATTCCGGCACAGTGCTTTCCTTATACATTATGTATATAAGGAAAGTAATAAAAGCTATTTAATAAGCCCTAGCATCATCAGCATGTCTGAGACATGTAAACAATCATAACTGGCACTTAGAGCGTTGAATATGTAGGCGTGATGAAGAGACCATTGCATGTTCTGCAAGTTACGTGGATGAAATATAAACAATAAACAATAGTATTATATGTGTGTAATTGCCATATGTTCCGACATTCTTATCGCGTGGAACGACACTATAATTCTAGGAGCGTGAGTTGCTTAAAATTTTAAAATGCACTTTAGAGGAATGTGAATTGTTCTAAAATAACAACCTTTACGCCTGTATTTGTTTCTGAAACTAGTGTGCACAAGCAAAAAATCGAGGGGCATCTTTTATTCACTGAAAGTTCAGAGATTTTACAACATCTTTAAATTTGATGGTCAAAGGTATAGAAGAATATTTTTAGAAATTATGGAATTTATATTAATACCGAATTTGGAATTTAGGATATGATTTTTTGATATTTTTTTTCAAAATTTCAGTCGAACATTTAGAGGAGTTCTGAACATTCGATTGCGTTTTACTACAACAGGCTTCCAGTATTCATGGATTATGATTTTTGTACCAAATTGCATTCGAATCGCTCCATTCTTTCGTGAGTTATCGTCTCCACAGACTCACTGACACACACACAGAGAGAGAGAGAGACATCACCTCAAAAATGTTCGATTCGTGATCAGGATTGCTTGAAACGTGTTCTCCCGTCGAAAACTCGAATTTGAATTTTCGACCCCTTCACAATACTTTCCTTATACATTATATATGCAAGGAAAATAATAAACAGTGATAAATAAATGGAAAATCTAAGAATTGCATTATATATATATATATATATATATATATATATATATATATAATTGAAATATAATTGCATATATATATAATTGCATATATATATAATTGAAATTTCTGAAGCTTTTGCAATATTGATAGACCGTCTTCGAATATTTCAGCTAAAGATTTAATCGCCCTTCTGTATATCTTAATGTCCTTTAGATCATTTTCTCAGTTTTAGCGTGATGCAATCGTTATATGAGCCACCGAACAAACCTCACAATAATTATTTGAGTCTCCAAACTAAGACATACTATTTTATAATTCCATTTTTGTACAGTTTTAAATTCCGTTTGTAATCATTATAAATAAGTTTTGTTTCAAATATGAAATAATATGCAGGCTATTTCCTTCATTAAAAAAAAATGTTAATAATTTGATTTTTAGAATTTAAATATCTGAAAATAAGTCAATATACAGCAATAGGAGATGAACTATTATTTTAAATACCCCAATTATCATGTTAATAAAACTATAAAATGGACGTCATACTTATGTCCAAATTTATTCCGGTCTTTCGATATTCAGAACTTTTTTAATGTGTAATATTCAAAGACCTCCAGTCATTTTGCCCGTCATCGGAAATGCTGGATATTTTTAATATAATTCCACTTTTTAAATATATGAACGAACACCAATTAGTTCATAATTAATTTTATTATATGCATCCAATTATTACTTTCCTTATATACGAAAATTCGAGTTCGACGGGAGAGCACGTTTCAAGCATCCTTGATTGCGAATCGAACATTTTTGAAGTGATGTATGTGCGTATGTGTGAAAGTATATATATATATATATATATATATATATATGTGTGTGTGTGTGTGTGTGTGTGTGTGTGTGTGTATGTGTGTCAGTGGGTCTGTGGAGACGATATCTCACGAACAAATGGAGCGATTCGATTGAAATTTGGTACAGAAATCACAATCCGTGAATACTGGAAGCCTACTGTTTTAAAACACAATCGAATGTTCAACCCACCACCCCCACCCTAAATGAGTGAAATTTTGAAAAAAATCATCAAAAAATCAAAACCTTTAATAAAGTTACGCAAATAGACATTTATTATGTAAATTTTCTTAGAAAACGATTGACATAAACTTTAGACCGTTCTCGAGATATTGCACATTTTCAAATAAATTTTTCAAAAAATCCTATAAATTAAAAAAATATATTAACTGTTGAGAAACGTGTTCACTTTTATGTGTGATATCCTGCGATAAATTTGGTTACATCATTCTCGTGGATCTAGCTCGTTCCATTCATGAGAAAAGATACTTTGAGTTATACTTTTGTATTTGAACGCCAATAGTCATTTATCTGCTATAAGAATAACTTATTTCTCTGTCCATAATGCTTGGCGAGATTTTGACGACGAATTTGGTGGAATGTCGCCAACTCGGCGACACCTTTAAATGTTGCCAATTTAACGAATATCTCGACAAATGGATAAAAATGACGCCAAATCAATGAAAATGACTAATTGAAGAAAATCCAATATCTTGGAAAGAATATAACCTTTTTTTTTAAACTGTAAAAGTAGTAAATTCATTTCATTATATAAGGAATGTCATGTGCTGCCCACATCAGATATTTAAATATTGTAACTGGACTTTATGAGAGTACATTTTGAATATTAACTGAATTAATGTATTAAATCTAAAATTTTGTATTTAATAAGTTGGCAGCTTCCATCTACGATAAAAGATACTTCGTTGTTAAACATATAACTTAAAGTGTTTATTATAGCATTAAAGTGTTTATATATAGAATAGTTACTTTGTCAGGAAACGTGCAGTAAATTGAATGTCACTGAACTTCGATGTTGCTATGCATCACTACGAACATGTGTGCAATTCATTCTTCACCTTCACTTAAGGTATAGCACCTGACTCCGGGTGTAGTACCTGTTTGAACACAGGTGAGACTTACCTTTTCTCAAGAACCTTTATAAATGAAATGTCTGAATTTGAGAGTAATAGGAATATAGATGTCTTCTGAACAAAAATATAAACTTTTATTTTGTAATAAGGAATATCAATGGATTACTTGTAGTTTACTACTACGTAAATTACATGTCTAAACATCACTCTAAAACTTGCAGTTATAGTTTGAATATTTTATAGGATTTTTTGAGTACATGTTCGTAATTTGTGTTATATAAGGGTGTTGGAATTTTTTTTAACATTTTTAGGAGATGCATCAGTGTTTTTGAATGCAAGTACAATTGATCGTAAGTACAATTGAGTTTTGCGTTTGGTTTTGATTTGACAGGCTTTATTAAAATTAAAATTTTAAAATAAGTTTATATTTATGTGTAACAGTACTTATTTTCTATGTGATCTAAAAATGTTAGTAACAAATAGTTATTTTGGAGTATTTATAGCTATTTTGGATAATAGAAAATATTTAAACATATGCAACAATAAATTTGAAATACTAGAAAATTCGCTAAACGTCATGACAAGAAATATGAGATTTTAGATTGAACAGTGATATATATATAAATATAATATTTCATGATGTAAAACGAATCTTTAACCCAGGAGCAACTTTGAGTTCGGGACAATAAAACCAAATTGCTTCCGACAATCGACTAGACATTATGCCTCTCGACTTTGAAAGTGTATCTAAACGAAATTTATAATTTTGCAGTAAATATATTGAGCCCTTTGGACATATTACATTGTTCCGGGCAGATAGAAATATTTACCGCAAGCAGATACACCCAGGAGACATCAGAGTCAATCAAAGATCGTCACACAATAATCCCAGAGCCAAGATATCTGTAGGGTTAAGAAGAGTGGAATGCTGAATGTAATTCCATTGGAGCGAGAGAAAGCCGGGGTCAGTATTGATGAGAACTTTTCACAAATTAGCAGCTACCCAAAAAAAGGCTTGAGAAAGGAATATTAAAATGAAAATTCGACAATGAGCATCATATAAAAGAATGTGTAAAGAGAAGAGTTGCGTATTATCTGGGTCTGGCGACCCAGCTAATGCGCTGTCCGTGCTAATACTATGCCCAGGTAATACGATAACTAATACCCAGCTAATAAAATGAGTAGCGAATAGGTAGCGTCCGCCGACCCAGCTAATGCGCAGCCCCTCTGTATGCACTGAAGAATTCAAGTTTTAAGAATGAAATATTTTTGTATACGATTAGCCTTTCCGTCCGTCATCATATCGCTACCTCTCAAATCCAAGAGCCAAATAAAATATTTGCCTAATTCCCTGTAATAGCATTAAATTTTCTAAAGAATGTTTCTAGGAAATAAATATTATGCATATGAATGAAATCCAATGTCTTTTTATTTTATCGCTTCCAGTTATTTTTAATACTTTACCTTTCGTAAAATTGTGTTTATTTTCAAGTTGGGAGCAATGAATTTTGTAACAGGTGGGATTATTAGTGATAAAATTATAGTTAATGTCTTATTCTAAAACACAACACAATCAAATTTGTTTAATCATGGGGAAGTGTTCAGTAAATTTTGTTATCAAATGATCCACACCTAATTTTCCTCAGATTTTTAGTTGCAATATTTACTCACATGGTGACATTTTGTCCGGGAGGAAGCTGTAAATATTTACAAAACGAAGTGCGATATTTCGGACACTAAATAAGCAAAACGAGTATTACTTAGTGATATGAATATCTCGAGAGGAAATAACGATTATACTTCGAAAATGTATCAAGCATAATATTGTACATTATATATAGACTGGATCGCTTTGGAAAATTCGAACTTTGAAATCGTCCGAACTGATGAGCCTATTGAAAGATCAAATATTACGAGATTTTCTATAACGCGATGAAATTCAAATTCATTATATAGCAGTAGATGAAAGGTTTTAGCCCTTTCGAGTTCTTTATGACCAATTTAAACATAAATATACAGTATTAAGTATTTAATTGACGAGATAAAAAGTTTAAACACATTTTGTATATAGAAGGGTTATAGGGGTACGGAAGATGATTTTACCTAGGAGATGCCTCAATGGATCAATATCAATCAATGGAATGCAGGTGATGTAATAGCAACATCTGCAGGTGGGTAACTACTATACATCAGCTTCATATTAGCACATTTCATTTATTGATCTGTTACTGTGAAACTCCAATGTACTATAAATGGAAATTGATTGAGAAATTTGAAAGACTAAAAATAATTGAATAAATTAAATAATGCATAGAACTGACTAACACGTGTGCAGATGTTCAATGACCTAAACCAGCCCAACATGATGTGCAAAGAAGGTGTTGCCAATACCAAAAAGTAATATTCATGTTGCCGTTGCCATTCTAAAAAATTGTAAAAAGTAAATCCATTCTAAAGTATTCGAACGTATCAAAACCAGATAAACTGCATTAAAAATACAAGTGCTTATTAATACATATAGATAAAAATGCAAATCATTAATAACCCTATAAAACAATTTAATAAATTAATAAATAATGAATCGAATAGATAATCGAATAAATTAAATAACTATAGAAATTAGTTAAAGCCTCCCACTGACTCCTTGCATACATGTAGATAAAAATGATAATTATTAATATTCCTATAAAATAATTTAATAAATAAAGAAATAATGAATCGAATAGACAATCTAATAAATTAATTAATTACTGAAATTACTCAAGGTCTTCCACTGATTTCTTGCATATATCTCTTGGAAAAATGCTATGACGAATGTGTAACAAAATGCGTAATAATGGAAACCACAACCATAAATATCAGTAAATTAATAATAGGGAATGAATCCGGAATGATTAAAATTCTATAGTGAAAACTGTCTACAATTATCTTCAATTCTTCTATTTTACTTCATCTTCACTACTACAAGAAAGCTACTTACTACAAGAAACAAAAAGTAAAGCCCAAAACTTTGAAAAGTTGCCTTGCAAAAAGAAAATAAAAATAGGTTGACCCACATTTTCCAGATATGCTTCAAACTTAATTCAAACGTTGATATATATTCTTTCGTGTTTAGCGCCCTGTCGCGGACATTGAATACTTTTTTTATTACAAGTATATCCCAGGAAAGTTTTACGCGTGAATACGAATGACATTAAAGGGAATTTGAATAAAAATAAACAGCGATAAATAAATGGAAAATCCGAACAAACCTCACAATTATTATTTGAGTCTCCAAACTATGACATACTATTTTATAATTCCATTATTTGTTCAGTTTTAATTTCCGTTTGTAATCATTATAACTAAGTTTTATTTCAAATATGAAATAATATGTGGCTATTTCCTTTATTAAACTATTGAAAAAATATGTTAATAATTTGATTTTTAGAATTAAAATATCTGACAATAAAGCAATATACAGTAATGGGAGATGGACTTTTATTTTAAATACCGTAACTGTCATGTTAGTAAAACTATAAAATGGACGTCATACTTATGTTGAAATTTGTTACGATGTTTTGATATTCAGAACTTTTTACTTTCCTTATATACATAATGTATTACATTCCTTATATAGTACATAATGTATAAGGAAAGTATTGTGACGGGGTCAAAAATTCGAATTCGAGTTTGCGACTGGAGAACAAGTTTTAAGCATCACTGATCACGAATCAAACATTTTTGAGGTGATGTATGTGTGTGTGTGTGTAAAAGTATGTGTGTGTGTCAGTGATCCTGTGGAGACGATATCTCATGAACGAAAGGAGCGATTCGAATGAAATTTGGTACAATAACCACAATCCGTGAGTACTGGAGGCTTATTGTTTCTAAACGCAATCGAACGCTCAGAACCCCCCTAAATTTTCGAGTGAAATTTTAAAAAAATCATAAAATCAAACCCTTTAATAAAGTTAAGCTAATAGACATTTTTTATATAATTTTTCCTTAGAAAACGATTGTCATAAGATTTAGAATACTAGTATGAACCGTTCTTGAGATATTAAATATTTTTCAAATAAATGCATCGAAAAATACCATAAATTAAATAAAATATTAACTGTTGAGAAGCATGTTCACTTTTCATATGTAATATCATGCGATAAATTTGGTGACATCATTCTCGCGGATCTAGCGTGTTCCATTCATGAGAAAAGATACTTTGAGTAATACTTTTGTATTTGAACGCCAATAGTCATTTATCGGCTTTAAGAATAACTTATTTCTTCATCCATAACGTCGAACTTCATCCATAACGTTCAACTAATTGTCGAAAATTCAATATTTTGGAAAGAATATAAGTATCTACTATAAGAAAAATCTATTTTTTTACTCTAAAAGTAGTAAATTCATTACATTATATAAGGAACGTCATGTGCTGCCCACATCAGATTTTTTAATGTGTAATATTCAAAGACCTCTAGTCATTTTGCCCGTCATCGGAAATGCTGGAAATTTTTAATATAATTCCACTTTTTAACACGTTACAACATAGTTGAAAAGTGTTTATGACTTTGTTCATTCTGTCTGTCTGTCTGTCCGTTAGCACGATAACTGCCCTAAAAATGACTTTATCAAAATGAAATTTTAGTATGTTTTTCAGACGGTCTGTCGGACGTATGGGAATATAAATAAATATATTCCCAATTAGTTTATTATTGAACCCGGGTTGAAAAAACGAAATACATTGAACCCTATGGGACCTAATTTTTCAAACATTTTTTAAGCAAATTTAAAATTCACAAATTGCTTCGACATTTTTAGGAAATATTCACATTGTCCTCTAAAATATATAAAAAAAAATTCAGTAAAATATGTTTTAGGAAGTTTTTTAATTAAAAATTATTTAATAAAGGGAGAAAAACTAATTCAATTAAATTCTGATATTTGGGATATCCTCCAGAAAGCAAAATGAGATATATTGTATAATAAATATCCTTCCAAGAGTTCATCTATTTTGTATATGAGAAAGGCTTTATATTTTAAAGTAAATTTGGTAGATAAAAATGTTTCTAATTTTTTTTTAATTTTATATAACTCTTCATGATATACTTATTTGATTGCATTTTTAATGCAATTTCCTACGTCCTACAGAGATAAATTTGGTTAGATTTTAGCTAGAGTGGATAAAGACAATTTCTGCCGGCCATTTCGCAAAGAAGGCAGATTCTTTTATTGCGAATCGTACTATAATCTAATGAACATCAGGGTTTCCCACAAAAAACTTATCTACCAAATTTTATGAAATTCAGCCCTTTAGTTTTTCAGTTAGAGTGGATGCAATATCCTCACAGACACACAGAAAAACACACCGATACACCGTTATACACACAGACGTCTTCCTAAAAATAGTTTTTTCGTGTTCTAAAAGTCCCAAAACGTGTAGATCCTTCGAAAATTCGAGTTCCGATCTTCGGCACGATCCCAATACTTTGAATACATACACACACACACACATATATTATCTGTGTGTCTGTGTATTATCTGTGTATCTAAATTCCGTGTTTACGCAATTACAATAGTTGTGATTTTAAATGATCCCTAAACTTTTGTTATTTCTTCAACGAAGCCTTATTTTAACTTATGCAGAATGCAAATATCTCAAGCGATTGTAAGATGAGTTACATAAGAATTGCTGAATTTTTTTCACACAAAATTATTTAGCTCTGGAGTCTGGAATACAAGTTATATGAATGAAATATTTATTGCTTTTTCATAGAAAATCAGATGATTTATATTGCGATAAAGTTTTAAATATTTAAGTATAATAAATTACTGTAGTACTGTGATAATGTAAAATATATCACCACTGAATATATCACATTTTTGTGAAATTTTAAATGAAATTACATTTCAGTTGGAAAGTGTTTCATAATCAATGCGTATGCATGATTTATCTTTCTTGTTAAATATATGAACGATTACCAATTAGTTCATAATTGATGTTTATTATCTGCATCCAATTATTAAATATTGTAACTGGACTTTATGAGAGTACATTTTGAATATTAACTGAATAAAAGAATAAAATCTAAAATTTTGAATTTAATAAGTTGGCAGCTTCCATGTAGGATAGAAGACACTTCGTTGTTAAATAGATAAATTGTAGATCGCGTGTAAGGCTCAATTCATATGTTTCGGAGCATTAAAGTGCTTATATATAGAATAGCTACTTTGACAGGGTAACATGCATTAAATTGGATGTCACTGAACCTCGGTGTTGCTATGCATCACTACGAACATGCGTGCAATTAATTCTTCACCATCACTTAAGGTATAGCACCTGACTCCAGGTGTAGCACCTGTTTGATCACAGCTGAGCCTTACATTTTCTCAAGAACCTTTATAAGTGAAATGTCTGAATTTGAGAGTAATAGGAATATTGATGTCTTCTGAACAAAAATATAAACTTTTATTTTGTAATGAGGAATATCAATGGATTACTTGTAGTTTACTACTACGTAAATTACATGTCTAAACATCACTCTAAAACTTGTAGTTAAAGTTTAAATATTTTATAGGATTTTTTGAGTACATGTTCGTCATTTGTGTTATATAAGGGTGTTGGAATATTTTTTTTACATTTCTAGAAGATGCATCAGTGTTTTTGAATGCAAGTACAATTGATCGTAAGTACAATTGAGTTTTGCGTTTGGTTTTTAATAAGATAGATTTTAATGAAATAAAAATTTTAAAATAAATGAAATATTTTAGTATAATATTAGCCTTTCCGTCCGTCATCATATCGCTACCTCTCAAATCCAAGAACAAAATAAAATATTTGCTGAATTCCCTGTAATAGCATTAAATTTTCTAAAGAATGTTTCTAGGAAATAAATATTATGCAGATGAATGAAATCCAATGTCTTTTTATTTTATTGCTTCCAGTTATTTTTAATACTTTACCTTTCAGAAAAGTATGTTTATTTTCAAGTTGGGAGCAATGGATTTTGTAACAGGTGGGATTATTTGTGATAAAATGATAGTCAATGTCATATTATTCTAAAACACAACAAAATCAAATTTGTTTAATCATGAGGAAGTATTCAGTAAATTTTGTTATCAGATGATCCACACCTAATTTTCCTCAGATTTTCAGTTGCAATATTTACTCACATGGTGACATTTTGTCCGGGAGGAAGCAGTAAATATTTACAAAACGAAGTGCGATATTTCTGACACTAAATAAGCTAAACGAGTATTACTTAGTGATATGGATATCTCGAGAGGAAATAACAGTTATACTTCGAAAATGTATCAAGCATAATATTGTACATTATATATAGACTACATCGCTTTGGAAAATTCGAACTTTGAAATCGCCTCAACTGATGAGCCTATTGAAAGATCAAATATTACGAGATTTTCCATAACGCGATGAAATTGAAATTTATTATATGACAGTAGATGAAAGGTTTTAACCCTTTCGAGTTCCTTATGATCAATTTAAACATAAGTATCCAGTATTAAGTAGTTAAGTGACGAAATAAAACGTTTAAACGCATTTTGTAGATAGAAGAGTTATAGGGGTACGGAAGATGATTTTACCCAGAAGTTAAAGTATCAAAGCTTGTTCTCTTAATGAATAAATTATTTCTATTTATTTTATTTTATTTATCTAAAAGAATGCAAGCTACGGGACATAGTCCCAGTAATAGCGTGCAAAATAAAATACAATCCAGAAAAAATCTTATGTGGGCAGCACATGATTTTCCTTATATAATGCAATGGAGTTACTCCTTTTACAGTAAAAAAAATCTGATGAGGGCAGCACATGACTTTTCTTATATAATGCAATGAATGTACTACATTTACAGTTAAAAAATATTATTCTTATAATAAATACTTATATTTTTTCCCAGATATTGAATTTTCTTCAATTAGTTGTCATTTTCAATGATTTAGCGTCATTTTTATCCGTTTGGCGAGATTTTCGTTAATTTGGCAACATTTAAATATGTCGCCAAGTTAGCGACATTCCGCTAAATTCGTCGCCAAAATCTCGCCAAGCGTTATGGACGGAGAAATAAGTTATTCTTACAGCGGATAAATGAATATTGGCTTTCAAAAACCAAATTATTACTCAAAGTATATTTTTTCGTGAATGGAAAGTGTTAGAACCATGAGAATGATGTCCCCAAAATTATCGTATGGTATCACATATGAAAAGTGAAAATCTTTCTTAATCGTTATTTTTTTTTCTAATTTATGGGATTTTTTGATAAATGTATTTGAAAAATGTGCAATACCTCCAGAACGGTTCATGTTAGCGTTGTAAGGTTTATGTCAATCGTTTTCTAAGGAAAAATTACATGATAAATGTCTAATTGCATAACTTTATTAAAGGTTTTGATTTTTTGATGATTTTTTCAAAATTTCACTCGGAAATTTAGGGGTATTCTGAATATTTGATTGTGTTTTAAACAATAGGCTTCCAGTATTCACAGATTGTTATTATTGTACCAAATTTCATTCGAATCGATCCATTCGTTTGTCAGATATCGTCACCATAGCTCACTGACACACACACACACACATACTTTCACACACTCACACATACACACACACACACACACGCGCGCAGACATCACTTCAAAAATGTTCGATTCGTGATCAGGGATGCTTGAAACGTGCTCTCTCGTCAAAAACTCGTATTCGAATTTTCGACCCCGTCACAATACTTCCCTTATACATTATGTATATAAGGAAAGTAATATTTAGATTAAAATATAATTAATTACATTAAAATACAAACAGCTGACAACAAATGATTTTTTAAAAGCACTTGCAAATAAATAAAAACTTTTAAACAAATAGCATTTACTACAAATGATTTTTTAAATCTATTTTCCGTGGAACAAAAAATATCTAGCTTATCGAAAGCTGTTGTATAGTTTACAGAAATTATAAATCGAACAATTACAACCAATATTAGTACTTATTCCTTTCTGCAAATAAACTCATGCTCCTAGTAGAATACTGGGGAACATGAAAACCGATATCACGCAGGAGAAGGGAACAATCAATTCTACCATTCAACAGATTCCTAAATAATGAAAATAAAATAAAATACATTCTGTTCTGTAAGCTTTTAATATTAAACATATCACGAAGGAAAATAGCAGATAAGGTATACCAAAAAATACCAGTTTTTTATAATAAATATATCTCAATAACTTATTTTGAACAATTCCGATCTTGTTTGCATGAACATCATGAAAAGGCCTCCACTCCACGGACGCATACTCAAGTCCAAACCTGACCAAGACATTAATGGGAACAATGTTGGTATCCTTATTAGTGAAATCCAGAGTAGTTCTCTTAATGTAAAAGAGTTTTATATAGGATTCAGCATAAATATAAGAAATATCAAGCGAAAAGGAGAAATCAGACGTGTAAATAACGCAAAGATCAGTAACAGAGAACTCTCTAGCCAAAACAGAGTTGCCAATACCATAAGAAAAAAATCGGATGTGGGCAACACATGACTTTCCGTATATAATGTAATGAATTTACTACTTTTACAGTAAAACAACAGGTTTTTCTTATAGTAGATACTTATATTCTTTCCAAGATATTGAATTTTCGAGGATTAGTCGTCATTTTCATTGATTTAGCGTCATTTTAATCCATTTGGCGAGATTTTCGTTAATCTGGCAACATTTTTTAAAAATTCGCCAGGTTGGCGACATGTCGCCAAATTCGTCGCCAAAATCTCGCTAAGCATTATGGACGGAGAAATAAGTTATTCGTATAGCAGATAAATGACTATTGGGGTTCAAATACAAAAGTATTACTCAAATTATCTTTTCTCATGAATGGAGCGAGTTAGATTCATGAGAATGATGTCACCAAATTTATCGCATGGTATTACATATGAAAAGTGAACATGTTTCTCAGTAGGAAATATTTTTTTTTTTTTATATAACTTTTTGATATTTTTTTTTAAAAATGTGCAATATCTCGAGAACGGTTCTAGTTAGCGGTCTAAAATTTATGTCAATCCCCTTCAAATGAAAAATTAGATAAAAAATGTCTATTTGCGTAAGTTTATTAGCGGTTTTGATTTTTTGACGATTTTTTCAAAATTTCACTCGAAAATTTAGGGGGGTTCTGAACATTCGATTGCGTATAAAAACAACATGCTCCCAGTGTTTATGGATTGTGATTTTTGTACCAAATTTCGTTCGAATCGGTCCTCTCGTTCGTCAGTTATCGTCTCCACCGACTCACTGACACACACACAGACACACACACACACACACACACAGACATCACTTAAAATGTTTGATTTTTGATCAGACATGCTTGAAACGTGCTCTCCCGTCGAAAACTGGAATTCGAATTTTCGACCCCGTCACAATACTTTCCTTATACATTATGTATATAAGGAAAGTTATAAACAAGATACTTTTCTACGAACAAAAAACACAACACCACATTTACTAATATTGAAATGAAGACGGTATACATTTAAACTGTGCCGTATTCTTTCTTTCATTTATTGTCCTTATATTTTGCAAAGACTCATGTCTTATCGGGTGTTCAAAGCAGCTGATTTTGCTCCGACAGTTGCCGAAGTGGTATCTATCCTAAGCTAATAAGGTAAGAACCTTTTCTTCTTCTATTGAAGTGGATCTTACGTTCTCTTACTTCAGATTTCAAATAGAAGTATAAATTTGTTTTTGTATCACCCACTCATTATTTTAAACACGATAATATACTGCTCGTTGTGACACTTGAGAATTGTAAAAAAAATGAATGTGCCATTAATCGTAGTATCCTTGGAATAAATCGGAATGATATACCTCAAACCACCATGGTCCTGTGCATTTAATCTGCTGTATTAAGTCTTAGATACCATTTTATATAATTAACGTCTCAATGTCGATTTAAACCATGGTCTTGGCATTGGACGCTTTATCCATTAAGATACTCAGGCAATAATATTTTATCCCACAGTTGAAGGGGACTTGCAAATGAATAAAAATATTCACTAGCGTATAAACTCAATAATACAGATGTTATAAAGTCTATACTATGGAATTGTGTTGTTGTTGACAAATACTGGTCTATTGACCGCTAGACCATTAGATAATGAGCTATCCAGTATTTATCTATCAATTAACTAAAAGTCACTAGTACAGGGCACTCGTCTAAATGTTTTCAAGACGTAGGCTATCCCAGGTCACATAGAGTACATTCCGGGGAAGTAACAGATCCAATTCGACGGAGATGAAACTTGAGACAGTCATGACCAGTCAGAAGGCTGAATCTGGAAACTGCTTCTCGTCGAAGATCCCCTGGAATAGCTGAAAAGTTCCTGCTGGGTATGCTCCATGACTTCCCTTTAGATGCCTCCAGAGATTCTTGGAGAACGGCAAGAGCTGTACTAGATTTAGCGTTAGTCAGAGTGCACCACGCAAAGTGAATCGCAAGAACGCATTTAATATGCAGGAGCACGCTTAAATCACAATGCATGCAAGAGTACAAGCTTTAATTAACTATTTGAATGTTAATTATTTTTTATACGAAGCGCAGTGAGTTTACTTAGTTTACAAATGGGCATTTGGACCAGTTACAGTTCGTTCAATTAATTTAAATTGTGATTATGCAAATCTATGTGCAATTTCACATATGTATGAAGATTTTCATCTAGTTTTCATTATAGTTTTGGAGTAAAAGATAACAAAAATCAGGCAAATGTTGATTTCACTTCATTCGCTTTCCTCCTACATAATAATGAATAAATAAAACAGGTATTCCACATATAAAATATTATGCTCAACCTAACAGACGAAGCAAAACCCGATATATAGTCTTAAAAACATTTTTATTATCATATGAAAAATAATTTAGAATCAAAAGCGTCATTTAATAAATACCCCAACGGCCAAAAAGAATGTATTTTGTACATAAGCATTTGCAGATGTAAATGACATGATTTTTCCAACATGCTAAATATTCATTTTTCTTTCTTTATAAACATTAATTTCAGTTGTATCGCTCAAAATAATACATAAATCGATTACTTACTGAAAAATACGTCGAATTTACAAACTAAATTATCTCGATAACGGTTAATCCTAACGTAATCGGGTTGATTTTATTATTTTTTGTCAAACCTTACTTATGAGCATTTAAGCATATTTAGTATTTTATATTCAACTTTGACGATTTTTAAGCGTCGTTTAAAAAAAAAGGATGTTCTGTTATAACCAATCATACCAAATTACAAAAAGCACAAGGCTGAGTTAATTAAAATTGAATTTTGTGAAATTTAATTGGATAATTATTAACCTAAAGCAGATAAACAGTCACACAAGCACACATACACACAAGTACACACACACACAAGCACACAAACACATACACAGAATAATTGTTTCGAAATAGTTTATCCATATTCTACAATGCTCACAAATCCTAATTTCATTTCCGATCCTGTTTCAATACGTTTCACATAAAATACTGTATGCATGGTTATGGATGCATTAAAATTTGCAAATCAACTATGCTTGCTTATTTCGTCACATCTGAAATGCCGCGCGAACATTTAATTAATATAAAAATATAACACACTATGTGCTTACCCTCTCTCTGCTCGAAATCCCGAAATAGCTATTAAATAAAATGCTATATTGAGTAAGATGCAATCTCATTACGCAGTAATGATATGGATTTCCCAAAATGGCGACTGCTCAACTTTAAGGAATTTATCACACCTTTCTATTACACATGAGATATCCACTCCTTGTTCCGTGAAGATTCAAAGTTAGTATTTACACTGGATGCCGAGCATATTCAAAGATCAAAGGTAAATAGATTTTCCGTAAATAGGGACGGTTTCAATCTATCTTATAATTACAGACGAAAGCGTTGAGTAATTTCAGATATCCATCTAAACCAGGGCATTTATAGAGTAAAGATCTTTGATTGGGCATATAAGAGCATGTAACAATTTAAGTAACTTATTATATAAGATAGAAATTCTGGCATTGGATTGGTTTTTCATTTATGTATGTATATATCTGTCTGCTTATTTGCCTTATCGTGAAGGTCTTGAACAAATTCAACAAATCGAATGAAATTTGGTATGCCAATGCTATTCGAAGAAAATCAGATATCCTTTTATTTTCGGGATAGGGGGAGGGGACCAAGAAAACAGATACTCAAATTTTCGAAAACTTAATATATCATAATAGAAATATATTAATAGAAATATACCAATAGAAATACATCATTAATAGAAATATATTGCATGCCATTATCGAGATATTACATATTATGGATTCAAAATCGAAATAATCGTAATGAAAAGATAAATATAACTTCTAATGATTAATTATTAGACTTCATAATTTAAATTATCATAAGCCGTTCTTAGGATATTGGAAATTTCACTTTTCTTCATGAGAATTACTGTTCTTCGTGGGACCTACTGAGTATATTGACCAAGTTCACAATAATTTAGAATGATTGGTTTATTTTAAAAACGTCAGAATACAATCGATTTTCGAGAGGGGAGGGGGATACGAACTAAGGGGGAAATTCCCGAAATTTTTTACCTTGTATTTTAAAGTTGAAAATTAGTTGTAAATGTAGAATTTCGGTAAAAATATTTACGAAAGTACATTTCCTAAATGCAATGCTGCATTTTAAAGTTATTGGCATCATTTATTTTACTCTAACATGCTCAGTTCTCAGGAAACTGTCCTTTTCACATTTAAAAATTAAAAATAAAATATATAAAACAAATAATAAACTACTAAATTTCAAATCAGTGAAGGCTTTGCAAACGCGTTTAATCAATTATTATGCGAAACCAATTTAGGACTTATGACGAATAATTTGCAAGATATAGAAATGTTTTTCTTTACCCACAGTGGGTGTGGTGGCTCTCAAAAAATAACGTCTGGCATTTTCACTAAATTTGTGAAGTTTAATTAAACAAGAAGTATCAATCATGCAAGCATCTTTGGTTATGAGACACTTTCCAACGGAAATGCAATTTTATTTATATTTTAAGCGGCTTCAAATATTGCCATCGACAAAATTAATCTTAAATCTTTATCGAAATATACAATGCTAGTTACACCGAATGAACTTTATTCAAATTTACAATCATCGAATGTACAATAATTTGCGAAATGTTTAGGATGCTTTTGCAGTTAATATCACGGAACAATTATAATATTTAATTATAGAAACTACATTGCTTGCTTATCTCATGTAAAATAAGTTCATCGAAATTGTTGTAACCTTGACAAACCATTTCATTTTATAAATCGTCTGCCTCTCCATGTAATATCAATGAGCATTTCGTTCATATAACTTATATTCCAGTTAAATTGTTCGAGTTAAATTGTTTTGCGTGAAAAAAATTCAGCATTTCTTATACAACTCATCACTTAATTTGTTTACAATCTGTATGCTACAGTTTAGCGTAAAAATTAGGCTTCGTTGTAGGAATAAAGTAAGTTTAATGATCATTTAAAATAAAAAATATTGTAATTGCCTTGGCACAGAATGTAGATATACAGATAATACGCAAAAGTAAAACGATTTTATGAAGGATGCAACACTAAATATAAATTGAAACGATCTTTAAACATATACGGTATACACAGCGGAAAAAAAATGGAAGACATATTTTATTTTGCAATAAGTCATGTGATCTCTTCATACACTTCATATAACATCGGTGTAATTATTATTTCAAATTTTACTTACAAATCTACCGAAAATATTTTGCTAATTTTTTTTACACAATTTATGCGATAATTTAAATATTTCCTAAAATTTTCTAAGCAATTTGTTAATTTAATCTCCATTTAAAACATGTTTGAAATATAAAGTCCCATAGGATTCAATGAATCTCGTTTTTTCAACCCGGGTTACATCCGCAATTAATTAGATGATATTCATTCATTTTTATTCCTGAATATCCCACAAACCGTCTCAATAACATACTAAAAATCCATTTCGATAAGGTCATTTTTACGGAAGTTATCGTGCAAGCAGATAGACAGACAGAAAGAATGACTAAAGTCATAAACTCTTTTCAACTATGTTGGAAATTGTTAATAAATCAAAACCGACTATAAGACTATCAATCTTCAGCGAGTATAATTTTATATAATGTTCCTGGATATCAGCATTTGTTCATTTGCGGGAAGATTCAAGGTTTAGATACACCAGATTCCTTTAATTGTCTGCCGCAATGTTGTATTAGTTTATTCAAATTCAACCATATAGTTAGCATCAAATTTATACCTCAATGTACTTAACATATTTGATAGATAAGGGAGAATAATATTGAAGAAAGCCATTAGCAGTATTATACAATATATTTGCATAAAATAAATAAATTTATTCTGATTTAAACTAGTACAATAATATCAGTACGTTCGTCTAATGTATTCATAATAAGTAACAATTTTAAAGTATCAGACATCATCTCAAAAACGTTTGATTCGTCTTCATTTATGCCTAGAATAAATGGATGTATGAAAACCGCGAATTTTTATTTTCGATCCTTAATACAATAATTTCCCTATACATTACACTATGCATGTAGGGAAAGTAATAATGTGTAGCACATTTAACTATAGTCAAGCAAATACCCTATTACTTAAGATTGACATGAATATCTCAAAAGGTTAAGAGCAATACTTGCAGCAATTTATCACGTACCCTATCACACACGAGATATATATTTCCTCACCTGTGAAGATTCGAAATTAGATTTTGCGCAAAATGGTATGCATATTGAAATATCAAAGGGTGTGATATTTTCAATAATGCCTGGCATTTGCAATCTATCATATTGTCTTGAGCGAAAGATTTTAGTTCCAGATTTCCTTTGATAATGGAGGGGTTAAGGGTTAAATATCTTTAAGTGTCTGTGAGGCAGGGAATATAATGATTAAAGGAATTTAATTACTCATTAGATTTAAATGGGTGCAAAAGTATCAGAGATGGGTATGTACTAGAATCTTCGAGGTATTAGTAAGAAGTTGCTAGGAAAAAATTCGAATGCATCGATGATCGCGTCATGAGTTACAGCAGATTCTGTAGAATAAAAAGTCAGGTTACTCTAGGAGATGAAATTCGAAAGTATATAGAAGAAAGTTTGCTTCCACCAAATGTAAATAGTATCAACTGCTGGGAAAGGAACAGTATGTATCCTCGTTCCAGGGAATAATTTTGACTGATGTATTCACTCCACGATCAACATATTTTTAATAACGACTCTTCAGGACCTCTGGTTCCATTCACCTCAAAAAAAAAAAAAAAAAACAGACCACCAAGCGCATTGGATTACATGTTGTCATAAAAATTATACCGCAGGTGAAAACTTATTAGAGTTATTCAATTACACAGTTACAAGTTCATAAAATAAAAATAAAACTACTGCAAAATTATTAAAATTTAAAATAATATGTTTTATTTCTAAATTAATGTGGTTTTATGAGACTTTTACTATGTTTATTCTACCCGATTTATTTATTTACTAATAATTAATAATATTTAATAAATGTAAATATTATGTATTAACAATTTGAAATAACTGTTCAATATACTTTTCATGAGTATTCGAATATTCAAGAACTGGTCAGAATTCGATATTTGAATTCAAGAAAAGTGTAACTCCACCGTCAACATATTTTTAAGAACGACTCTTCGGTGATACACTTGTGCAAAAGGTATTTCATATCACAGAAATGGGCCTGCGGCAAGGCGGCAATCAGCCGCAGATGCGACGACGCCCAATTTTATAATGGGCAGGCTGTTTATTTACGAGCAGTATATGAAGAATGACATCATGAGAAATACAACCGTGGATTCTATCGAGACCGTAGGCATCATGAAATATCTAATGAATACCAATATAGACCAAGCCCAGATGACTGCAGCAAATTGGCACACATATATGCCTCTCATTGCCTGTCATTGGCTTACAGTTGGAGCCAATGAGAAGCAAGAGGATAAATCAAAGCTACCCCTGTGCATCAAGTGAAGGTTAAAACTTTAAAATCACTCTAGAAATTTTTGTTTCCAAGAATCTATATGATTTTCATTGAGAACTTAGTACATCAAACTACGCTATTAAGACACGTTGCAATTTTGCCGCTGGTGAGCGCATAAAATATTCTCAGGAAAACTCCTAAAAGTTGTTGCTGTTAATTAAGCACATAATAATGTGCTTCTACCCTTGGCTAAAATAGCGTCGCCGCATAAATACGTAAAGAAAGTACGAATTAGTAAATTTGAAAGATAACTATCGATTTGAAGTTAAGCTATGCTAAAATTTAATATAAATTACAATAATTAATAAAATTGTGTTTGAGCAAAATTAATGCCTGTTTATTCGATGTGTAAAATTAATGCATGTTTATCGGATGAGTAAAATTAATGCCTGTTAATTGAATGAGTAAAATTAATTTTATATTTGTTAATCAAATTGCTTTTCAGAAACACCGGGCAGCATAGTAAAGATAACTAGGTGGGTTTCAGTTTTGCGATGTACTATAATAAAATCACGGCCGTTCCTAATGTTAAAAAAAAAACCAGTTTAAAATTTGAATTAAGTAAAGCCATAAATATAAATATTTTTATACGCCACAGATAGCATACGGCTTGTCAATGCAATTAAAAGGCTTTTCTCTTATTCATTCAGAAAGTAAATCTTAGAAATTTAAAAGATAAAATAAAATATTATTACCGATGGATACATTGTTGCATAATGAGACACTTTGAAATAAAAATAAAGCAATATAAACAGGTTTCGAAAAAAAATGAAATCAGTTGACTTCCTTTCAAGAAAGATTTAAGAGGTTACACCTGATCTGACACTTATGATCTGATCCCTTATCACTTTTGGTTGTGAGGTCATAAAGTGCTTGGTATACCAAATGTGGTTAATTTAGCCACTTTGAAGGACCGAATAACATTGCACATCAATAGAATACCGAATAACATTGCATAGTAAATGCAGAAACCGCCTGTTATACACGTGAAACAGATTGCCCCGTTTTTTTCTATTCTCCCACTTAATCACGCATACGATTTGTTCTGGATTAAACCTTAACAGCATTGTTTTCACAGTGACGTAAGATTTACGTCAGACTGTGACTTTGGGACGTCACAGGACGTCGCAGTACGTCTCAGCAGTGTCATATTGAGGTCACAGCGAAATCATTTTGGTCAATTTCATGGTCGTTTGTGACGTCGTATATTAACTTGTTTGTGACGCCACATTGTAATTGCCATTGTAATGTCGTCACATTGTTAAGTGTTAATTAAATTGTGGAAACGTCCCAGAATATAATCACAATGAAGTTTCAAAGTTACTAATACGTAACGGCGCATAGAAGTCACATATATGATGTCACATTGTGACCCAGGTGTCACATGACTGCAACGTCACTATCACACATGTGACGATCTTTGCTGTGAGGGAAGGCGTTCCTGTCAATCCATGCGTATCATTCCGGGCATGATATAAATTGCTACACACATGCGCCTGTAACTATGTGATTGAAACGAGCCCCTCCACAGTCAGTTTCAGCTGGCTATCACTGCAGGAATTCTAATGAATTGTATTTATCTTTCTTGACTCAAATAGTACGACCAGCCACGACGTCCAACTTGATTGAATTTACACCAGTTTTGGAATTGACTGTTGGACTGGCATGTCCTGCATCATATCCATAATGTTCGCACGTAGGAAACTTAAGTAAATATTGCTATTCTAGAAAAGTTTAAATTAAACTTTTCAGATTTTTAACCACGTTTCAAAGGCTGTGGGGTTTACTTCGAACTGTTTTTGAATTTTGACCACCTGTGTATATTTGTACGAATGTATGTATAATTTTGACGAGTTAGCAATATACACAATTAAAACTAATTATGCGACCGTATATGTATCTATGTATCTCTATCACGAGTTTTCCTCAACTGATTTGCGTAACTATTCCTATGGGCTTAAGGAAATCCTATGGGCATAAATAACTATTCTCATGGGTTTAAATCGAACCGAAATGATATTTTTAAATAAGTGCTCTCATTTTGTCAAGTTATTTGTAAAACGTCATTGTTGTAAGTTTTATTATAAAATCTACATTTGTTTATTGCACGTGTAAGTAACGATATTTCATTTTTAAATGCAATTACCTGAACGTCGTAAAAAGGTATATGAGAAACAGTTACTTACACGCGCTTAATCAAGGCGTATCAGACTTATTGTGAATCGAACGCTTTTTTTTTTCAAAATGCGACCAAGTGAGTCCTTGAAGTTGGCCAGTAACTCAGAAACGAATATACTTGTCACCTTGAGATTGTAGCTATTGTTACATGGGGAAAATGTAAAAACGTTAAAAATTAGAACTGCAGATTTTTTTTTGCACTTTGTATGATTAAAATAATTTTTCAAAGTGATATTAGTAACATTATTTTCTGTGGTCAAACAATAACAATTTCTGAAGCAATATAGGAATGTAGTCTGTTCGAAAAAATATGAATCTTAATTACGCTGTGCAGAAAGGACATTAAAATAGTGGGATGGACACAATTCATGTACATCGATTTATTTACGTGACCTGATGCTAATTTAAAAATAAAAAGCATTAAGCATGAATGCACGTACCACCGTAAAAGTATCTATAGCTACATGGGGACAACGAGAAAAATTGTAGAACGGCAAAATATATTTTTGTAATTTACATGATTAAAACCAGAATTATTCGAAATTAATCCTCTTTATAGTACTATTTTCTGTGGTTAAATAGGAAGAATTACCAAACAATAAAGTAATGTAATCTGTAGGAAAAAAGAAGTATGATCTGAATTGTGTGTTTTCATGAATGATATAAAAATAATAAATGTTACACAATTTATATACATATATTTAAATGATTAAAATTATAATTTAAAAATAAAATGCGTCATGAATATTAAAGACAAATATAAAAAATAACTTTTAAATGGAAGCCCTTATGTTTTCAGTCTGATACTGAATATGATAAAATTTGACTTAAACAATATGAAAAATGTATGCTTAACAACTTCGAGTGAACACTACAGATACATTTATGTTAGAAGTTTTATAATCATAAGTTTTATAATCAATACCAAACGAAAACAGTGAATTTAGAAAGATGTAGACTTATTAGATATTATTTCTTATGTAGGCAATTGGTGCCGAGGTATTACAAATAACACGATTCTGTAACTCCTCATAAACTTTTAGATCATCCATTAATTGTCATTGGGTAAATATATGAATTCAAATTATACATTTAAACAATTTAATACTTTGTTCATACTTCTGATAGGAACTTAAATCCTGGTAAAATATTTCATTATTAATCAGCCTAAATATATATGGGGTCCAAGTCTTCACTCGACGTTGTTACGCATGCATTTTATATACATTTTATGCAATTTATATACATCTATTTAAATGATTAAAATTATAAATTAAAAATAAAATGCGTTATGAATATTAAACACAAATATAAAAAATAACTTTTAATTAAAAATCCTTATGTTTTCTGCATGATACTGAATATGATAAAATTTGACTTAAACAATATGAAAATGTATGCGTAACAACGTCAAGGAAAGGACCTGGACTCCAGATATATTTAGGCTAATTGATAATGAAATATTTTACCAGGATGTAAGTTCCAAGCAAGAGTATGAGCAAAGTATTAAATTGTTTAAATTTATAGTTAGAATTCATATATTTCCCCAATGACAATTAATGGATGATCTAAAATTGAAGTTAAAGAATCGTGCTATTTGTAATACGTTGGCACCAATTGCCTACATAAGAAATAATATATTTTTTCTAAGTCTACATCTTTCTAAATTCAATGTTTCCGCTTGGTATTGATTATAAAACTTCTTCTATTAGGACTGATACTTCAAATATCTGATTCTTAAAACTCAAGGATTATCGTCAATGAAATACTCTTGCAGCTGGACGTCGGCATTATAACTAATAGCCTGAAGGCAGACCGAAATCATTTGTCGTTTAACACCTGCCGGAAACCTCCTTTGAGGTATGATTGATATTGCTGACGACACTTATAAATGATGTGGTAAAGAGCGGTCAAGAGTTAAAACAATTTATGATTGGAAACGATTATCTTCATATGCTTCAGATTTAATGCTTTATTTAAGGAAATCTTTAAGGAAAACTTCTGTTTTGCAATGCACACCGCAGTTATATCACACATTACCCACAATAATTCATATAACATATAGATTATCCATGACAGATTAACATAAATGCTCTTATTATGATTAACCAAGTTTTGCATAAAATATAAAAAAATATGTTGTAAAGTTCCCACTGCCAAGTTAATCTGTGCGGCGGTATTGTAAAGGTTTTTACCTGACTTAAGTTCCATTAATGATCTACAACATTTAACAAACACATACTTTATTCCAGCTAAATTCGCTGACAACTCAATACACAATTACATACACAGAATATTTACAAGCTAGCCTTATCTTATCGATATCTCGACTTAATCTTAACCTTTCGTTACTGAATTGAATTAGCAATACTAACCAACTATTAAATCATAGCTATCTATACTCACAATATTGTATGCACCGTCCTTTTGCTGCATGCTTCCATTAATGAACAGACCAACACCACACTTTCCTTTAAAGATAACAGCCGAAGCTGAAGGCGACGATTCACACTTGCATTTCGCTCGACTACGGATACTGGATCTTCCCGATCCCTGAGATATGATCTGACTTCTGCCCAACGTTTGCCGCTTTTATAGTCCTGACTGGTCGTGACTACGTGACTCTCAAATACAGAGTTGAGGCGTTTCCCGCATAAATTAACTTTATGAACAGTGAAATTGGCAAACAATAATAGAATCCTCACAATATACTGCCTAAGGAAGTTGATTTTAATTATTGCCTATTCTGCTATTGGTCGTTATTGAAGTATTTCATCGAACTCTGCTTTTTTTTCGTACTTTTTTCGTAACTTTTGCCTCATTCAGTGTTACCAACACTTCCAGGAATTTAATGACTAAAAGTATGGCAAAAATGGCTACATTTCATAGATACCTATAAACAAGCTGCAAAATATTTTGATATGCTTAAGTTGCAAAAAATGCTTAAATGTAGCCAAAAAACGTTAAATTGGTAAAATTTGTTTAGTTATACAAACATGGTGGCCATAAATGCCATACGAGATTTTAGAGTCTTTCATCCGGACCTCATTACGATTATAAATAGATTCTTCAATGTCGACTTACTGTTGTCAGATACTTCCAAACCTCTACATGTTACCGCTTTTTATGAGATTCAAAAGTATTTACTCAGCTAATGGATACAACTAAAGAAAGGGCTTGCAAGCCTTGACGTATCATCATGCCGATGTATGTGTCAATCTTAGCAGAACACTATAATATAACAAGAAAGATCAATCATGCTTAAAGCATTGATTATGAAACACTTTCCAATTTCAATGCAATTTTACTTCAACATGTCTAAAATGCAATACATTCCTCGGTAATATTTTGAAACTTATCACAATACTGCATTAATTTATTATATTTGAAAACTTAAATCTTCATCGAAAAAAATGAACTTCATTCAAATGACGGCATTAAAATATAAATTGCCTGGTTTAAACATCTCTAAAATATTATACATTCCTCGGTAATAGTTTTAGAATTATCATAATACCACGATAATTTATTATATTTGAAAACTTCATCGAAAACAACTGAAATTAATTCAAATGACGTCATAGAAAAAATAACACGCCTGGATCTTTCTATAAAAACAAGATTTCATTCATAACTTTCTCCCATTCATTTCATTCATCACAATAATATAATAATTTATTTTATTTAAACATTTTGTTTAAGACCATGGAGCTACAAAAAATTAAACTCTATGCTTGAAACTTCATCGTAGAAAATCGTCCTTCTCTTTATGAAATCAATTAATATTTCATTCATATCAGCCATGCAGACTCCATGGACTAAATTATTTTGTGTTAAAAAAATACAGGAATTCTAATACAACTCATTCTATATATTTTGCTGTTTACATTTTACATAGGTGAAAAATGGGCTTAGTTGTAGAAATAATCAAATTTAGATGAGCATTTAAACTCAAATATATTGTCATTGCGTTGTTTCAGTATGTAGATGCACAGAATTTAAGCAAAAATAAAGTAGTTTCAGGACGGATACAACACTCAATATGAATTAAAAAGAACTTAAAAAAATCACGATTTTGAAACAAGATGGATGCCATATATCATTTTGAAGTGGGTCATGTGATCGTTTCATATCATGGTCACGTGATCGTTTCATATAAGAGGTGTAATTATTATTTTAATTTTTATTTAAAAAAATACTGAATATATTTCGCTGAATTTTTTTTTATATATTTTATGGAACAATATGAATATTACCTAAAATTTTTGAAGCAATTTGTGAATTTTAAATCCGCTTAAAAAATGTTTGAAAAACTAGGCCCCATAGGACTCAATGTATTTCATTTTTTGACCCGGATTCAATCCAAAACTAATTGGGTAATATTATTCATTTATATTCCCATAGATTCTACAGACCGTCTGAACAACATACTAAAATTTCATTTTGATTAAGTCATTTTTACGGCAGTTATCGTGCTAACGGACAGACAGACAGACAGACAGACAGAATGAACAAAGTCATAAACACTTTTCAACTTTGTTGTAAAGTGTTAAAAATATAGGTGATGCTTCTCTACGACAAGGAGGATTTGGAAGGATCCATACCTCCAAATACTTAGGAGAGCCTGTAAACTCTAAACTCTTGTTCCAGGGGATATCCCACTTTCCATTGCTAACAAATTTGAAAGTTTTATTAATATGTGTACTACTCATATTCCCGAGAATTAGAACATTATATAGACGTACCTCATCAATGAAAAAAAAACATAAGTATATTCTAGCATTAAATCGAAAAGGCAAATGAAAATTATTTTAAATTTTTTTCCGAATTTCTCTATTACCGAAAGCAACGCTGAACTGTCTTCATATGGATTCAGTATTAGTCGTTTCTCCCAATTAAAAAATATGCAAACCTTCTTTATCTACATTAACTTTATCAATGATGGTAGACCATCTATAACGTCAACAATCTGCTTTACATGACCATTAAATTAAAAAAATGAAACAGATTCGAAATAAAGTGTTTCTGCCAATAACTCTGGTGTCAGCGGTTCAATCACACTAGTGATTGTTGTTCTTTGAGGTCCAAGTGCCTTAAATATTCTGATGAGCACTACATTAAAGGTATTCAAAAATTAAATAATACGTGAACTGTGCAAAATGTGCCAACTGCCTCTGACCCAATTCGGCCAACTCCAAACTATGTTTTGTCAAACCCGAAAACCTCCCTCCATCCAAATTTCTGAATCAAACCAAACCCCCTATATCCAAAACATAAACTCCCTCTTTCTCGAATTCTTGTCCAAGGAGCACATTCCCTCCCTTCTTTGTAAATCAATTTATTGTTCCACTCTATCAATCAGAACATTGTGTTAGATAAATTATATCAATAAAACATAAGAAAAAGTAAATCTGTGAAGTATGATTTTTTTAAGAAATCAAATAAAACTACTGTACTAAGTACTACTGTACTAAAAGTACCTACTGTACTATATGTCGTACTATTTATGCTGCGCCAATGATGCATGAACTTATGCATATAGTGTTTAAATAAGTATCAAGCACATTTTTATTAGTGCAAATTAATAGTAAACAATAAAATTACCCCTCCTACTTTCAAATAAACGCTTTAGCATTTTATACTTTTTTAAAATTTCGAACTCAAAATTTGGCGAATTAATGTCATTTAAAATACATAAAGCATAAACCAATCGTGATGAAACAAAAAGCAAGTATAATACATTTTAAATGTGTCCATTTGTTATGGGTTTTGATTCCTCTTAGATACAGTTGATATAAAAAAAAACTATTAAAAACAAATTTGTCGTGTCCATAGAGAAAACTTATATAGCACACCACATTTGTATTATTTTTATACTATGCACTCCATATAGCAATTTTCATTGAATAAAGTTAAAATATTTTGAGTATTTATAAACTTTTCTTAAAGAAAATTCTTAAAATACTTGAGCCCCAGAATGCGATCATTTTCCTAAACTTTCTCCCTGTAATTATGTCTTGTAATTTACTTCGCACCTTGTGTTGCCATTAACTTAAATATGGACCATAAAATCTAAGATGACCTCATTAAATCATTGCCCTTCTTAAATTTGGGACGAAACTTCTAGAAAATTAGAAAGTATATTTCTCTTTAGTATTCCTCTTATGAATGTAAAATAACCGAATTATGGAATATTACGCCTCTTAAATAGTTAACGAAGGAGAAAAATATAGAATATTAGCCGAAATATATGCCGTTGGATTATACTAAAAGAAAATTTAACTCTGTATGAAATATAAAATATTATAGTCTATAAATATGACACCTATTAAGCTGAGGAAAAAAGTCAAATATATATATAAATCGGTTGAGTTGTTTTTGAATTATAAGCAGTTTTTATAGACCGTCTATAAACATGTTATTTCTCTTTACTCTAAGTGTGTGGGGTAAAACTTATTATGGATGAACGAAGTCAAGTCCATTCTCCATTCCTAGCTTTCGGAGATCACAATTTCCCTGAACATTGTTATCCCTTTTGTAAAGTATTTGCCTTCATCGCCTCTTGTTGGATGCTCTTCTTGGATTCGTTGGTTTTTCTACTGTAAGGATGAGTATACATATATTACGGGATTACAAATCCGTACTTATCTCTGTCAACAAAGTAACATGATTCTAATCTAAAGTATTTGATATTCAGATTTGCAGCCCAGGGTGATAGCACAGGACTGCATTGATTTAAATCTAACTATTTTATTGTGGAATTCACAAGCAGTACAGCAGCTGGCTGATTAAAGCAACTGACGACATATACAATAACTGTTACCGCACAAGCCCAGAATGAATTACATTTATACAAGATACTACCCATGACGCGCCTGGTATAAATTGTTACTCCTTAGACGATTTACAAAGCTTTTATTCTTACCAATGGCATTATTTTTACCACGCCCCGTATTGAGGCCAAACCGAGGATACTAGACTCCCTCAGTCATAGTTGTATCTAAGTGGATTTCCTTCCACTAGGTTGCCGGCCAACTTCCGCACTCGTTCAAATCTATACTCGAGCAGTCTCTTCACTTCAACTTACGTCGAAATCTTACTAGCATTAGCGAATCTCCTACGATTCGAAACGTATCCTGCTTTTACTTTAGAAACGCAGAAACGTATGTTGATTACTTTTGCGCAATTGGTCTAACAACCCAACCAGTTAGAATGATTAGCTTAAAGGAACATAAATGTAATGCAAACTGAGGGAAATAATAGTGGAAAGGTTATTTAGACCTCACCATTTTACCCCAAAGCTACAACAGATAGGAAGATAACATTTTGCATACATACGTGAAATCGCACACATTTTGCAGAATCATAATTTCTAATTTTAAATAAGCTGCGACAAGACTACATGTTAACCTCTAAACTGCGCATGATTACTGCGGATCCTACAAATAACAAGTAATCAACAAATTTTAAACAGTCTAAGATTGTGCATTTGCATGCATTGTTATTTAAACGTGCTTTTGTATGTTAAATGCATTTATGCGATTTAAATGTGTTACATTGATGTCACTGTTTCCTGTATTCTAATTTGTTTAATTTAATATTCAAATTCTAAAAACTTGTATGTAATTTTGCATAGGATTCTCAAATATTGAAATTAATTTTCTGATAGTTTGAATTTGAAATTTTCCGCAGCTCGCATACATCATATGTGCAAGTATATTTATTCAATGCGCGGTTTTTTTGCTCGTATTAAAATGTCCTAAGTACTTAAAATCTATTTCCATTGATTGAGACATTTTTCGCCAAATTAGATTGAGAATTTGAGATGTTCAGGCTAGGCTTTTAAGTATACATACCTGAATTTCTGGGCATAATTCTGAAAATAAAAATACATGTAAAAGCAATTATTATAATGGAATAACAAGTAATCCAGTTAATAATGGAATATAATATAAATCATTTGAAAATATTTCTCGATCCAAAATGTACATTTACCGTTAAAATATTATAATTATTATCTATATAAATGAAATTGAAAAGTTGTTCGTTAATTTGTGTATGTATGCATGTTTGTTTCTTTTATCATCACGGTAGAACGGTTGTACTGAATATAAAGAAATTGTCAGGGAAGATTTAGAATGGCCATATAAAAAATGTAGTCCATGTTTGGAGTTTCTAGGACCAGGGGTTATCCAGATATTAATATAAAACGCACTGTTGAACCTTCCATTGAGATAGTATTATGCAGACGATATTTATTCCACAAAGTTATTCGAAAAAAAAATGATAGCATGTTGCTAAGCAAAGGGATTAAACCCAATGAGTTCATATTTGAAAAAAAAAATATCATGTTGCTAAGCAACGGGATTAAACCCATACCACATAATTTTTTTTTAAATAATAAATAAATATATATAAATAAATTTTATCGCAATTGCATTTTTGATTGGATTATATGCATTATGGCATCTGGGTGTATATATTACACGGATTATTAATATTTTCAAATTCTTACATCATCTGTTTTAATTTAGTGAATATGGATTTGAAATATTTTTCAAATCCATATTGTAGTACGGTTATATCTTCTAATACACGGGTATAATTTTCTAATCTATGAAAACATAAGTAGTACAGGTATATATTTTCAATTCAATTTTAGCGCTTTTATTAACACTTTACAACATAGTTGAAAAGTGTTTATGACTTTATTCATTCTATCTGTCTGTCTGTCTGTCTGTCCGTTAGCACGATAACTGCCGTAAAATGACTTTATCAATAT
Source organism: Amaurobius ferox (assembly GCA_951213105.1). NCBI lineage: Eukaryota > Metazoa > Arthropoda > Arachnida > Araneae > Amaurobiidae > Amaurobius > Amaurobius ferox. Next base: position 33,992,788 of record OX578144.1, on the reverse strand, counting down.
GATATTTTAGTATTTTGTTCAGACGGTATGTGGGACCTATGGTAATATAAATGAATAATATCAACCAATTAGTTTTGAAATGAACCCGGGATGAAAAATGAAATACATCGAACCCTATGTCACCTAATTTTTCAAACACTTTTTAAGCAAATTTAAAATTCACAAATTGCTTCGGAAATTTTAGGAAATATTTAAATTATCCTATAAAATATATAAAAGAAATTTCAGTAAAGTATTTTAGTATTTTAGGTAGTTTTTTAAATAAAAATTGTTTAATATAGAGAGAAAAACAAATTCAATTAAATCCTGACTCCTGCTATATTCTGCTGAAAGAAAAAGATATATATTTTATAATAAATATATTTCCTAGAATTTAAATATTTTTTTTATCATGCCCATGAGAAATTATTTTCAAAAATCAGAACCAAGTAGGTCATATCGAAAGCATTATAAGTAGAATAGTTCTTCACTTCTGCTGGACTGTCAAATTGTAGCCTGCAATTAGAAATAATTTTGCCATCCGCAAACCCAGTAAGCTTTCAATATAACGAGAAATAAAGTTCATTTAGTGTAACTAGCATGGCGTTAGAAAGAAGGAGATAAAACTCCTATGGAAGAAATGCTTAAAAATACCATATCGTTTTGAGAATTATATGTAGGTGTGCTAGTGCTAGTAAAGTGGCTGCTATTGCTAATTGACACAACAGAAAGGAATAGTATTTAGTATATGTATTTTGATTAGTTTTAAATTAAAAGTTAACTAATTATGAGTATAATTAACCAGTATTTTTTCATAGTAGTAGGATAGAGTACAGAGTCTATGGAGATAAAAATAAATTAAACGGTAAAATAATTTTGAATGAGTAGGAATATTCGTCATTGTTTCAGTTCTAACTTGGATTCCGTTAATTATTTATTTTTACAAAACTGACAGTTTAAAAAATATATTAGGTCTTTCGCCATAGAAATTCATGCAATGCCACTTGTCCCAGCGCCACCTAAATTATTGTTATTCACGATATTGGCGTTATCTTAATGTGAAGTTTTAACTCCTTACTTTTACCTTCATGGTTACTGGCATTGTATTTTTATTCTCTTTTTTGAAGTTTTAAGTTTTCAAATATAATAAATTACTGTTCTATTAAAAAAATATCAGCGCTGAATGTATTGCAATTTAGAGACGCTTAAATAAAATTACAATTCCAGTTGGAAAGTGTTTTATAATTAATGCTTTATGCATGATTGAACTTTCTTGTTTTGATATATATTGATTCAATCTCATATTTTCTGTAAAATTGTCTAGAAATGGGATCAGGATATTTTATTCTTCAGATTTGTCTGTGAAGATAATTTTGTATAGCGATAACAGAGATTCTTAAATTTCTTTTTAGGAGTATAATTTAAAGATATTAGTAGAATGTTTTGAATAACAATGTCATTTAGAATACTTTAGGAATTCACACATGGTTGTGAATTTAAAGTTTCATTTCAAAGAGACAAATATTTAAAAGATTTAGTTAAGCAATTAAACAAAACATACCACTTGAAGATAATGCTTTATAGATATTTCTCTTATTTATAGACATTCCTTGTTAGGGTAGTATTTGGGATAAGATTATACTTGTATATTGTATTTATAATTATATTCATCAAGATAAAACTTAAATTAGTAAAAATACAAGCACTTTTTTTGTTTACTAGATGACTTTTCTTAAAATCAAACTTAATTCTCTTAAATTTTCGGAAAATAATAAAATAATTTATTTTTAGTTAGAATAAAAATAAATACAATATAAAGAAACATATATAAAGAAGTTTTGTGCTAATGTGAAATAAATTATTTTTATTCAAATTTATTTTAATGGAATAACTATTTTTAATTTCATATCTTCTTTGTCACCTATTCAAATACCAGTTAAGTTTCAAAATATTAATTACTTTTACATGGACGTCTGAAGGCACGTCGATTTTATCTGCGAATTGCACGGTGTTGTGGATTATGTAGCGATTTGAATTATACTAAGTATTTATTTCCTCTCTCTCTAAAAAATACGCATGCGAATTATACGCAGAAAATTACGCAAACCTTACTCAAAACCGTTTAAGTTTTTAGGGGGAATTTTTTAAAATAAATCTAGTCAAACGATAAATTTTGTTGCTAAAATTTATATTTTCCGTTTGAAATTTTGCATAGTAAATACACTCTATTGCAAAAAATATATGCACCCATAAGAAATTAAGCTACGGAAGCGAAAGGAGCAAAAAATGTTTTCTTAGGGAATGGTGCAACAAAAAGACGACATTATAGTAAATGGTAAACCTCCCCTAGCAGCTATACAGGCCGACATTCGGTGTAGCGTAGAGTCTATTAAGTTGCTTCTGTCCCTCTGCGGAAGATTCTGCCACAAATATTGCAGCTGGTCTTCTATTTCAGTAGTATTCTGTGAAGGCTGCAATAGCCATTCCAGCATATCCTAGACGTGTTCGGTTGGTGATAGGTCTGGGGATCTGGATGGTCATGGTCAGGAATTAAATCCTCGAATACAATGTTCAAAATGTCGAGCATTATGTGGTTCAGCGTTATCTTGTTTTAAAAAGGAGACTTAGCGGCTTGACAGTATAGGCAGAACAATCGGCTGACGAATTTCGTCGATGAACACGCGAGCCGGCAGTTTGGCTTGCAGCATACTAGATGAGATCCGCTGTCCCACGAGGCGGATCTCCCAAACTGTCACACAACCTGTGCTGTCCATTTACCACTCGATAACGAATGTGGGATCGAAGTGGTCTTCAGTCTTCATACACACACTATGTGACGGTCGTCAGCATTTAGAGAGAAGACGAATTTGTCGCTAAACACTACACGCCTTCAATCGGAAACTGTTTAATCTGTTCAAGCTCGACACCGATCCAGACGGCTATGTCTATATTGAGGGGTCAGTAGTAGGCGCCTTAATGGACTTCGATACCTAATTCCATCTTCTATCAGTCGTCTCCGAATAGTGTACCTTGGTATAGATTACATGGAGGATGGAAATCGGCTTAAAATTGCTGATAGCGACGCAATTGGTATGGAATTATTTCTTCTTCAGACAGCACGGTCCTCTAGATCAGTTGTCTGTCTGGGGTGTCCTGAGATTCTGCGCCGGTTACAGTTCCATCTCTCCGACAGTCAGAACACCGGCTGTAATTTCCTATCCCTTACTCAGAACTCACATGACAGTTCGCAGGTGTCTGTGGATATTAGAAGCGCAAGTTCTACAAACTAGCGGATTAGGGCGCGGCAGTCCAGTGGTTAGCGCGCTGGGATTGCACTCTGATGACCCGAGTTTGATTCCCGCTTCTGACCAAGCTGTCGCCGTGTTCACGCGGAATACGATCGCCTTAAACATGTAGGTCCGTAAGTCTTCCAGAGAGGTTGAAGGTGGTATAGAAAAGAGGGTACGGCCCCTGTAGATACCATCTCCACCGGGTTGCGGTCTAAATTGATTGGCACTTTTCGGCCCTTCAAACAGTTACCTTACAACTTCTGGTAGGTCTAATGGTCTGAGTCAAAGAAGAAGAAGAAGCGAGCTGAGGAGAGGTAATCTTTTGCAATTACCCCCTAGTATGATGGCTATTTGTTTAGTTTCTTAAATAGTTTTACTCTTTTATCCTTATTCTTAAATTATAAGATATTTCACACGGAACTTTCAATAGATAGAATTACACATATTTTGTCAGTTATAACGATATAGGAATTTACTGTGCTCGTTTTCATACATTTCTTCTATTAGAATCTCTATTTATACAAATCTCAATTTATGATCGGAAGTAACTATAAAGTTTGAAAGTAAATATTTTATTGACATGTCATATAAAAATGTGTTTTAGGGTTTATGAATAAATAAATAGATATTGCAGTAACGTAAAGTTTGCTATATCGTCTGAGATTTTAGAACATGGTAAAACTGGATGATTTATTATCTATATAAAATTCTCCCGGATTTCAAAGGAAAAATGAAATATTCTTTGCATTTTATACCAGAATGTAAAATTTTCTACCGATTTCTTTAGTTTCCGCGGAATTTTTATGGAAGGTGTATGGCTGTAGTACGGTAGATATAAATATTGTTTAAAACCAAAAAACTTGTATTCGAAATATTTGTTTTGTTAAATGTATAAGCGAAGATAATTGACATGTATCGTTACAATATTTTCAATAATTTTGTTAATTTTATTTTATTGATATTAACATATATTTAATTTGACAAACGACATGCACGAAAAAATAGATTTACAAGATTATGATAATCGTTTATATTTAATACAAAGCATTCACAACATCAATTTGACCAAACCAATTACAGTCGAACCTGTTTGAGACGGAATCTGTAGGAAACGGTACACTGCAATAAGCGGATAATATATTTTGCCCAATTGTAAAATATAGAAAATTTAGGATATTTTCTTTTGTGTGAAGCGGAAGCTGCACAACACGTAAACGGACGTCCAATTTAAAATACTTTGTTAATAAAAAGCAGCTGTTATAACGAACAGAAAAGTCATCTAACTATTTTAGCCATTTATTTCCATGAGAACCATTTTTAACAGAACTTTCTATTAAATTATATGACGGTTTCCTGAAAGCCATACCAGAACTTCGAGAATTTTCTGTTAATCTGAGAGACTCCGAAATGCTAGAAATATTAATCAATGCGCGATTTTTACCTGAAAGTCGCATCATTAGTAAGACACATATCCAAGAAACTATGATGGAATTCATCTCACAATTTTTTTATAATTTATTGTTTTGTTTTATGGTAAGCAGTAATATCTTTCTTGAAAGTCAATTCATCTAGGCTATAAGGGATGGTAATACGCTAACATTTAAGGATATGGAGTACATATTATATTTTTATTTACATATACTCTTGTGATCGCAGTATGCAAACATGTAAAACATCTTTAAAAAAATAAATTAGCTATTATCTCTACATATAATAAAACCTAGTGTGTGTTGGACGGGGAATGCTTCCACACGGGAACACTTCCAGGGCGATCGACTCCTCAAAGGGACAGACAAACCATGAATGTTTGAAACATGAATTTAAATGGAAAATCTATCACCATGGTTTATTTTTCACAAGTTTTTAATCAACAATGAAAAGTATTAAGAAATCAAAATGGTTATTTAATTTAAATGCGTTTGTTAATGTTTATTATTATTTTTTCGATTTGAAAAATAAGTAAATGGATATAAAAATATATCTTATAAATGAACGGTTTGATTTTTCTTTTAAGACTATTAATTGCGGACTGCGTACATCACTTACATTTATTTTGGCAAAGAATTTTCAAGCATATATATTGTGTTTAGCTAATAAAATCATATATTGTGTTTAACCAATAAATTTATTTAGCCGATTGTTGAAACAGAGAAAGAGTAGAACTGGTATATCTTCTATTACAATTTTAGTGTTTTTATTTAGTATATACAAACGGGATCAGGATGTTTCATGCAGATCTGCAAATTCAGAGCTACGAATTTGGCGAGGTATCGCTAACTTGGCAACTTTTCTTATACGTTGCCAAATTGACGGAAATGTCGCCAATTTTTTAAAAACGACGCAAATCAATGAAATTAAATGTGTTTTGTTATAAGAGAGTACTGAAATGATGTTTCTTTTGCATTTGTCTGTCAGTTCAACAGTCCTATTTAGTAACACATTTAGCGAATTTTTAAAGTGTCACCAAATGGATATTAATGTTTGTAAATCCATAAAAATATCTTGAAATTGATAAAATTACGCTAAATAAAAGACATGAATTGTGATTTTTAGGGGATAGTATTGTGAGGATGTTTCGCCAATTTGTCGCCAAATGGGACTATCAATTCCATAGTCCCACTTGGCGATAAATTTGGCGATTTTTTAAAATGTCGCAAAATTGATGAAAATGTCGCCAAACTTTCCATGGAAATAGCATTGTTCAGACGATATTTGTCGCTTAGCAACGGATTGAAATCCAATGAGTTATGAGGCAGATGATTTTTATTAAATCTTTTCCGATATGAAGGAAGAAGATATGTATATAAAATAAATTTCATTGCCATTGCAATTTTGACTAGATAATATCAATTACGGTCTTCAGGTTTAAACATTATTCTCATTGATAATTTCGGGGATTATTGATTCAGAGATTACTGATATTTTCAAGTTATTAGGCCATTGTTTCATTACGTCAAAAATTGTTGAAACTCATATATTGTACGTTATACGAGTTGTCTTCTACAAATGCACGGGTATATCTCTTTATGTACGAGAATATAAGTACTACAGGTATATTGGTATATATTTTGGCATATATTGGCATATATTGGAATCAAGTATGGCCTGCTGGTCTGAAGATTACGGGGATTATTAAGATTTTCAATTTATTAAGTCATCTGTTTTATTTTGGCAAATATTTTTGAGACTCATGTTGTAATGCGGGTAATCTTCTACTAAAACTCTGACATATCTTCTAATCTAAGATTCTTAAACTTGTTTTAACCTTTACGTTACGGCTCCAAGAATCCATTTTTTCACCTCCAGAACGGCAAAATAACTGAAAATTCCAACCCTCTAAAAAATCTTATGTGGGCAGCGCATGACTTTCCCTGCAGACTTATATCCACGTTCTCTTTATTTTAATTAAATTTATTTCACTTTTAATTCAATTTTCGTTCTCATTCGGTAACCGGACTTATTTTCAAAGGTGTCGTAGAGAAAATATGAAAAACTAAAATATCTCGAGAACGGCTAGACCTAATGTAATGGGGTTGGTCTTATTCTTTTCTTCACTAAAAATTACGTATTAAACAAGCATTTAATGGATATATTTGAGCATACATAGTTCTTTTGTTTAGATTTTGACGATTTTTGCGGGCCATTTTGCATAAAATGGCAAGTTATTTCTTTCCGAATCATACCAAAATCCAATCAGCACCAGGGTGACCCACAAATGCTCCATCTGCCGAATTTTGTAAAATTCGGTCCATTAGTTTTTTAGTTAGAGTGGATACAAGCTTTTGCGGGCCATTTTGCAGAAATAGGCGGGTTCTTTTATCCCGAATCGCACTCAAAACTAATCAGCACCAGACTCGCCCACAAGTGACTCACCTAACAAATTTTTTGAAATTCGGTCCATTAGTTTTTTAGTTACAGTGGATACAAAATCTGCACAGACAGACAGACAGACAGACGTCACGCTAAAAATGGTTTTTTCGTATTCTAGAGGTCTCGAAACGTATAGATCCGTCGAAAACTCGAGTTGCGATTTTCGACATGATTCCAATACTTTCCCTATACATGACCATGTATTGAAGGGAAAGTAATAAACACCTTCAATGACCTTGTCTTTTGTATCGTAACTCGCTTCCTTTTCAGTCAGGAGAAACTTGAAGGAAGGGCTGCAGACACTGAACTGGGTATAATAGGTGCTCTTATCCTATTCCAGAAAAATCTAATGTGGGCAGCACATGACTTTCCCTGCAGACTTATATTCACGTTCTCTTTATTTTAATTAAATTTAATTCATTTTACTTTCCCTGCAATACATGGCAATGTATAGGGAAAGTATTGGAATCATGTCGAAAATCGCAACTTGAGTTTTCGACGGATCTACACGCTTCAAGACCTCTAGAATACGAAAAAACCATTTTTAGCGTGACGTCTGTGTGTGTGTCTGTGTGTCTGTCTGTGTGTCTGTCTGTCTGTGTGTCTGTCTGTCTGTGTGTCTGTCTGTCTGTCTGTGCAGATTTTGTATCCACTCTAACTAAAAAACTATTGGACCGAATTTCACAAAATTTGGCAGGTAAGTCACTTGTGAGCGAGCCTGGTGCTGATTATTTTTGGGTACGATTTGAAATAAAAGAACCCGCCTTTTTTTACGAAATGGCCCGCAAAAGTTTGTATCCACTCTAACTGAAAAACTACTAAACCGAATTTCACAAAATTCGGGAGATGAGTCACTTGAGGGTTACCCTGTTGCTGATTAGATTTTGGTACGATTCGGAAAAAAATAACCTGCCTTTTTTTGCAAAATGGCCCGCAAAAATCGTCAAAATCTAAACTAAAGAACTAGGTATACTCAAATATATCCATTAAATGCTCGTTTAATACGTAATTTTTAACGACGAAAATAATAAGGCCAACCCCATTACACTAGGTCTAGCCGTTCTCGAGATATTTTAGTTTTCCTTATTTTCTCTACGCCACCTTTGAAAATAAGTCCGGTTACCGAATGACAACGAAAATTGAATTAAAAGTGAAATAGATTTAATTAAAATAAAGAGAACGTGGACATAAGTCTGCAGGGAAAGTCATGTGCTGCATACATCAGATTTTTTAATTCAATTTTCGTTCTCATTTGAAAACTGGACTTATTTTCAAAAATGGTGTAGGGAAAATACGAAAAACTAAAATATCTCGAGAACGGCTAGCCCTAGTGTAATGGGGTTGGTCTTATTCTTTTCTTCGCTAAAAATTACGTATTAAACAAGCATTTAATGGCTATATTTGAGCATACGTAGTTCTTTTAATTTCTTACAAGTACTTGTACTTACAACTCTTGTAGTTTCTTACAATTGAACTCAATATAATGAATTATTGAAGAAATAGGGAACGTGAATATGAGTCTGCAGGGAAAGTGATGTGCTGTCCACATCAGGCATTTTATATTGTAGGAATTAGTGTTGGAGTAATTTGGACCTTTGATCGTATTTAAACCAATGAACGCATCTCTTACTCATTACCCTCCAAGGGATTGAAACAAAAGAAAATACATTAACCCAGAAGACGTGGGATACGACGGTTTCATTTAAGATTAATCAAAGCAGTAGGACGATCTTTGAATTACAATTTGTGCTTTTCATCAATTGTAGTAAATCTAAATGCCGTGAAATCAGAATTTTCAACTGGAATTAAAATGCATGGAAATGCAATATTTGTGTCGAGTTTAAAAATGAACGACAATCGTTCAAAAGCTTGCAAAATTATAGGTTATATACTCCATGGTATTCGCGGGGAATTCTAATAAGCTCTGTATCTTTTGTTAATTGGTTGTGTTCTCTTTAGTTCTAGGTTGCGCTTTATTTAGTTTGAAATAATTTTGCACAGTAAATATAAGCAATTTAAGTTGTAACCCTACATACCTAATTAAATATCTAAATGCATTTTATAATTTATAATGAAATGTTATTTTGTTTTCAAATCTAGTTACCCTTTTCAATTGAAGTGCCCTTTTCAATAAATAAATGCCCTTTTCAATAATCGAAATGTCCTTCTCAATAATGAAAAATAATAGAAACAGAAAAATTGTCATACTGATTTCAAATTGGCTCTCTCTTAATCCTGCCTTGGGTATATAATTCCCCCTGCTTCTTTCTTTCGTGTCCATTCCTTTCTTAGACTTCGGGTTTGTTGTTTGTCTTGTACTGACGAAGGGGATAAAGCGTATTCTCGAAGTCTCTGTATGGTGCATTATTGTGTTATTTGTTATTTTATACGCTGGTCAAGATTTTCTTATCCTTTACAGAAAGATTATTGTACTCATTGACCTTTTTCAATTAGTGGCTAAATAATATTACGTTCTCATTTAAATAACAGCATCGCATGTATCAATATAAATACTATAGCAGTAACAAACTTTCAATAGGCTACAATGATTTGAATCTTTATGAGAACCAAAACAATTACTCATACCACGTAACCGGAATTAAATGTCTTAATGTTTAAAGTATCTTTTTGTGAACGAGGAAGTATGTGATTATGAACTGTAGTCGTTGTTGTCTAGTACAGTTTGAGTTAAATTTTCAGAAAATATACAGACATCTATGTTGTAAGACTGGATTTGTTCATTCACGTACAGCTTCAAAATATTGGGATATACGAGTAAATTTCTTACTACTATTGCAGATATCGGCTTTTACATGCTAACAAGCGTATTATACGTGCAAAACTTGTCTATCAATGATGTTATCTGCAATTAGAGGGCAATCCTACATTGAAAACCACCCATATTGATGCACTCTGTTAGTATAAATATACAAATACCAGTAGCGTATTGGATAGAGTGTCTATTGTCCAGATGACGATCGGGGTTTAGATTCCGCCTTGAGTTTTTTACAGTTATGCTAAGTAACTACGTTACATGCAGTGATGATTATCTGGAATCTAAATATTAAATTATTTGACACAGTTACAGATATATTTTTTAATTTTTCCCATTTTATGGTCCTTCCGTTTTCCCGGAAATGCTTAACAGTGATATAATTTTTATGGAGTTACTGATTGAAAAGACAAAAGAAAATTTCTTCCCCATTCCTTACGTTGTTTGAGAAATAGTGTTTCTATATACTCTCAGACACACATACATCATTAGAAAAATTATTTATTCGTGCTCAGTGATGCTAGAAACTTATAAATCCATTTGAGTGTAGATACTAACGAATAATCCATATTTGTAGATCCTTGCGTGCAATCCATATTGATACCAGAGTCAGATTGTTGATTAAATTACAATAACACCTATTTTCCTATATTGCGTATTAAAAAAAGGGATTCATATTATTAGGAAAATATTTAAATTTAAATCTTCCAAGACGTTTTCTATTATTTCTCACACATGACTTCTATATTGGATTATATCTTAAAAATACTGAATGGAGCAATTCTAAATGATTAAGTTAAGAAATTCACAGGGGTGAAACTTTCCTGATATCAAAACGCTTTACAAGTAATATCCTTTTATGTTCTCACCAAAATTATTTTAGGGATCATTGCTTGTTTTTACTCGATTTCTGTTCTCAATGCAATTGTTTTCCCTTCCATTTAATCATAGACGGCGTTCCTGAAATACCGCGATTTACAATTGATCTTTAGGTTCAATTGCAGTGTTCTCCCATATGAGGTGCTGAAAACCCAGACCGTCCGACTCATTCAGTGGACTTGAGTAACTATTTGGACGGACGGCCCATATGAGGGAAGTTTATCAGGGTTTATACGTAAAAGAATCAGTAATTCCGGCTGGATACATATTATCTGCCTCATCACTTTTAAAGTTTAGAATAAAAGAAATAAATCCGTGTGAAATATGAATATTAATATTTTCGAGAATATGTTTTCCATTCAGAGGCAATGAAGGATTTGTCACAAATTGCGCCAAAATATTTTGATAATACATAAGGATCAACTGGTTTCTGAAGTTTAATGAACATTTTTACACAAACGAGAAGACGCATTCTTAGTTTAGCAAAAATCGAGCTTCGAAGCATTAACAATAATAAAATATTTAAGAAAAATTAAACTACCTAACAGATTTTTTATGTAAAACTAATGGGTTTTCGTGAAAAATCACGAAAAAGCCTTTGTATGTTATATACCAAGGAATTTAAATATACAGAAATCTCAATATGAAAAAAATCTTGAGGAATAACCAAAATATGTGTACCAATGTGGGGTCATTGAGGTCTCCCCGAAATATATTCATATATTTCATGGAAGTTGTATTAGTAATTAATCCCACTCACAAGATTAGTCCCTACATTCTACTGTCTACTGGATCAACCAGAGAGGGATTTGTTTCCATCCCATGAGGATTAGCCCCACTGAACTCTAGAGTTCTCTGTTACTCAGATCTGGTATTTGCCAGATGTAGTATTTCTTAAGCACTAATCAGTGATAATGGGGCTACTTTCATAAGTTATGACTTTCGTCAATTTATGAAGATGAATAATATTAAACATATTGCATCTACCCCTTACCAGCCAGCAACCAATGGTCAGGCTGAGATTGTTGAGCAATTATTTAAAGATTCCTTAAAATCTATCCTAGACGAACATGGCGATTTAAACACCAAATTACAAATATTTTTTTACACTACCGAATTACACTTAATTCTGTAACAAATGAGTCTCATAGCATGTTGTTTTTAAAAAGGTACATTAGAACAAGGGTGGACATATTAAAACCTAACTTAAGAAATCATGTACAGCAAAAACAAAGTGCATCAGTTAACAAGGAACCTAAGTATCGCGAATTTAAAAAATCTGATGTGGGCAACACATGGCTTTCCTTATATAATGCAATGAATTTACTAATTTTATAGTAACAAATAGGTTTTTCTTATAGTATATATTTATATTATTTCCAAGATATTGAGTTTCCGTCAATGAGTCGTCATTTTCATTGATGCAGGGTCATTTTTATCCATTTGGCTAGATTTTCGTTAATTTGGCAAGATTTAAAAAAGTCGCCAAGTTGGCGACATTCCGCCAAATTCGTCGCCAAAATCTCTCCAAGCGTTATGGACGGAGAAATAAATTATTCTTATAGCAGATAAATGACTATTGACGTTCAAATACAAAAGTATTACACAAAGTATCTTTTTTCATGAATGGAGCGAGTTATATCCACGAGAATGATGTCACCAAATTTATCGCATGGTATTACATATGAAAAGTGAACATGTTTGTCAATAGGAAATATATTTTTTTTATTTTATGACTTTTTGATAATTTTTTTGGAAAATGCGCAATATCTGGAGAACGGTTCACGTTAGCGTTCTAAAATGTATGTCAATCGTTTTCTAATGAAAAATTACATAAGAAATGTCTATTTGCGCAATTTTATTAGAGGTTTTGATTTTTTGACAATTTTTTCAAAATTTCACTCGAATATTTAGGAGGGTTCTGAACAGTCGATTGCGTATAAAAACAAATAGGCTTCCAGTGTTTACGGATTGTAATTTTTGTACCAAATGCCGTTCGAATCGGTCTATTCGTTCGTTAGTTATCGTCTCCACAGTCTCACTGACACCCCCCCCACACACACACACAGACTTCATCTCAAAAACGTCCGATTCGTGTTCAGGGATGCTTGAAACGTGCTCTCCCGTCGAAAACTCGAATTCGAATTTTCGACCCCGTCCCAAACTTTCCTTATACATTATTGTATATAAGGAAATTAATAAGGAGACAGAGTGGCAGCAAGAAACTATTCCGGGAGGAAAAAATGGAAATTGGGAACAGTGATTATTAAAGATGGCTATTTATCTTACAGTATTCAAGTAGGGAATGAGATGAGGCATGTTGACCAATTACGTAAAGTGGGTACGTATTCTACGGACGAGATGGAACCTATGGAGACACCTGATCTGGATCCTACAATGGAGGATATTTCAGAAAATCTCAAAACCCGTGCAGTATCAACAAGGACACTTTTGGACGAGACTTCTAAGAAGCTCTAAACCCTTACTTCGCCAACCGTACCAAAGCTCGCCGAGACTCCGGAATAGGGAACCCTAATTCCAAGTCCATGAGCACAGTCGAACCAAAGAGTTCATTGCACCGGTGATGCCAAAAATGTCATTACGACGATCCGTGAGAATCCGAACCCCCCTGATAACCTGCATTATTACAGATAACCCCTAAAGACTACAGTTGAGGACGGCGGAGTGTGAGCAAAATCAATTATGTCACCGAAATGACGTCAGCCTGGTATGCGGGATAGAACTCTTCTATAAAGCAGCTATAAATACCCTGCACTTGTAAGTAAGGTGTGTTAATAAAGGTATTTGAGTTCTGAGAGTGTCTTATGCCTTATTCCTCGGTGTAGATACACAACAATATCACTTATATTCCAGACTCAAGAGCTAAATAAGTTTGCGTAACAAAAATTCCGCAATTCTTATACAACTCACCTTACAATCGTTTGAGTTGCTTACATTCTGCATACGATAAAATTAGGTTTGGTTCTAGAAATAATCACAGCTTAGTGATCATTTAAAATAAAAAAATATTGTTCAAAGGTTATATTAATGTACAGCCGCGGAAAAAAAATACGCCCCACTCTCTGTTGATCGAGCATCGTTCATCGTAGAGAAAATTGAATGATACCGTTCGATTAGGAATAACATCCTCTACAAATTAATGTGCATAAAATTTGCATACGGGACCGTCTTCATATCTAAACGCGCACAAACTTTGAAATTACCACTGTCAACACCCAATTTTGATTTCACCCACAAGTTCTAAACCCCTAAATTAGTCCAAATTCAAATTTTCACGACGTTTCTATCTTTATATCCCAAGATATTCAATATTCCGGAATGTGCAATTTCCGGGGATCAGCTCCATATTGAAAACCACAATTTGAAGGGCGATGTTCTGTTGATTAGCAACCAGTGGCGGCAGTTGGGGGGCCGATAGTACGCGCGACACCATTGAGTAAACACCCCAAATTATTTTTTTAGTTATACAGATTTATTACAATTTCTATTGAAAAAATCTGAATTTTTGGTTCAATTAAATCGAGAATTATTAAAAATAAGTTATGAAAAATGTCACTAGATGGCAGCGCTTCACCTTTCTTCGGAGAAAGTCGACTCACGAAAGCTGTATTGCACAGAATTTTCAACACAGAGAAAATACAGGGATATTTTTAAAGCCGCGTCCCTGCCATCGGTATCTCCTGAGTGAAAGAATGGTATAGGAGCAATATTAGAAATTTGGTGTGAAAAAAAACCAGACATTGCAGATTTACTAGTAGATTGTGTCGCGAGACTGAGCGCGCCTCCAGCCAAAAAAAAAACAGAAGAGTAGAAAAACATGAAGAGGTACTTCTCAAATTGGCTCAGTTTCGCTAATTTGGCTTCAATTTTCTACATTTAAGAATGTGTTTGTTCTCATTCTCGTCTTTGTTATAAATTTGGAAGTTTAAATAAACATTTGAACAAATGAGAGAATTAAGTGTGCGTGTGTGGTGATGGGAAGGGGGGGGTTATGATATTTTAGGGGTTTCTGGCCATCGTGAATAAAGTGACTTGTTTAGGACACTCAGTTTGAGGGATCGCTTGACCCCCCAGCGGTCTTAATTATTGAAGTTGTTTCGCATTTCGTCATTTCTGATGTAGTTTGTCTGTTGTTCTGTTCTTCAAGAAGGGATTTATTTCTATGCTCTGGTTGATCTGCTGGTGACGAATTTCAATATGTTTGACTTAAAAATAATTCTTTAAACGTCACGAGTTTCCAATTTTAGCACATTGTGACATATAGGCTATTTTTAGTGACACTTTCATAAATGTGTTGTGTCGGACATTTAGTTTCAGTTGACTTATCCAGCTGTCTTACTTTTTCAGCTATTTAACATCAAAAAATGCCTAAAAATTAAAGAAATTCTAAGTATTTGTTAAAAAACTTAAAAATTAGATTTTCAACATGGTCCTTTTATCTGACGTCGTTTTTCCGGAAATTTTGGCCCGACCGCTGGCGACTATATTGGTAGCCCCCAAATTGGCTCTAAACTTATAATATTGGCCCTAGGCTTATATTTAAATTGAGGTAGCCCCCAAATTTCTTATCTCGAATTCTAATTCAGCGAGTTTGATTCTAATCAAGGTTATAGTCTCTGCACCATCTGTACGTGTCACCTGAATATATATTTTGTGCCAACCTCCTGGACGTAACTTTTAGCTTAGCTCCGTCAATTTTACATCTCGTTTCCTAACTGAGAGATTTTGGTTCTGCTAGTGGCTACAGCCTCTGCACCATTTGTACATGTCACCTGGATATGCATCTTTGTGAGAAATCCCTGAGATTAACTTTTACTTCAGTTACGTCCCCCCCTCCAATTTCCCATCTCACCTCTTAATTGAGCGATTTTGATTTTACTGATGGCTATAGTCTCTGCACCATCTGATATACATATTTGATGGATATAATATACATACTTTTCTTGTGTCAACCCCTCGGCGTAACTTTTATCCACCACAATTTTACATCGCTGTTCCTATTTGAGAGATTTTGGTTCTGCTAGTAGCTATAGTCTCAGCACCATTAGCACATGTCACCTGGATCTGCATCTTTATAGTGATAAGTCTCTGAGCGTAACTTTTACTTCAAATAGCACCCCCCCCCCCACACACACACACACATACTTATCCATCTCGACTCCTAATAAAGTGATTTTGATTCAGATGGTGGCTATAGTCTCTGACCCACATGTACGTATTAACTTGATATACATATTTGATGGATATAATATACATACATTTTTTGCGTTAACTCCTGGGCTTAACTTTTAGTTTAACTAGTCCACATTATTTTACATTTCAATTCCTAATTGAGCGATTTTGATTCTGCTGGTGACTATATAGTCAGAGCAACATTTATACATTTCACTTGGATACACATATTTTTGTGTCAACCCCTGGGTATAACTTTTAGTTTAACTAGTCCCCAGAATTTTACATATCTGCTTCTAATTGAGCGATTTTGGTTCGGCTTGTCGCTGTAGTGAGACTCTCTACCATTTGTACATGTCACCTGGATATGCAACTTAATATGGTAAATCCCCGAGCGTAACTGTTACTTTGGTTACCCCCCCCCCCATTTTCTATCTCGCATCCTAATCTACCAATTTTGATTTTACGGGTGGATATAGTGTCTGAACCATCAGTACGTATCGCCAGAATATGCATATTTTTAGTCTACTCCCTGGGCATAACTTTTAGTTTAACTAGCCCCTACAATTTTACTTTAATGTAAATTAGGACTAGTAATGTTTTTCACTAGGAAAGATACGTTCCATGCGTCCAGGATTTTTATGAACGAGCGAGTAGGTGGGAGGCACGTTATTTTACTTAATATATCCGTCGTTTGTATTTTTAATACTCGCGTTGCTATGCCTAAAATAAGTATATAAATATACATATGCTTTATATATACATATATATATATATATATATATAATATATATATATATATATATATATATATGTATGTATATATATATATATATATATATATATATATATATATATATATATATATATATATATATATATATGTATATATATATATTACTAACATATATATAGGCATAAATACATAGATGAGCGCCCCCCTCTACATGTCGCTCACGAGCCGCCACTGTTAACAACACAGAATTGTTGTAAATTATTGAATTTTCCTCTTGACATTCAGCATCACGGCTTTCCTCACAGCCAAAAGGTCGCAGGTTCGATGCCTGCAGGAGAGAGTGAGCATTTTCACGGCTGGGTATGGTGTTGTCTTGTGTGTGTGTGTGTTACTAAGACAATGGGCCTGTAATAGGTAGGATTATGTGGGCATCAAATTGGGCACAATTATTAGGGGTAAAAAGCCGTTCTTGCAGTTTCGGCCATTGGGGGGGGGGGGGCGCGAGTACGCGCGACACCATTGAGTAAACACCCCAAATTATTTTTTTAGTTATACAGATTTATTACAATTTCTATTGAAAAAATCTGAATTCTTGGTTCAATTTTAATTTAAAAAATTAAGTTATGAAAAATATCACTAGATGGCAGCACTACACCTTTCTTCGGAGGAAGTCGACTCACGAAAGCTGTATTGCACAGAATTTTCAACACATAGGGGAAAATACAGGGATATTTTAAAAGCCGCGTCCCTGCCATCAGCATCTCCTGAGTAAAAGAATGGTATAGGAGCAATATTAGAAATTTAGCGTGAAAAAAAACCAGACATTGCAGATTTACTAGTAGATTGTGTCGCGAGACTGAGCGCGCCTCCAGCCAAAAAGAAACAGAAGAGTTGAAAAACTTTGGGTGAATTTTGTCTTCTTAACATTGTAAACAATAAGAATGAATGAGGCATAAAGCATTGGTAACGAAACAGTTTTCAACTGAAGTGCAATTTTATGTAAACATCTCTAAAATGTGACACATTCAGAGCTGATTTTGTACAGAGGGTGTTCACACATTTTAGTAACGATTTTGAAAAAATATATATATGAACAAAGATAAGAATTCTATTTTTTAATATGTTCAATCAGATAGCCCTTTTGTTGAACTATCATATTACATCTTGATTTCCAAATTAAAGAGAGTTTCTTAAAATATCAAGGTTGATTTTGTTCCAATCCTCCACCACAATCTTCCAGAGTCCATCTAATGTTTTCGGACGCCGCTTATAAAGAGCTTGTTTTAAAAGTCCAAATGCACAGTAATCCATAGGAGACAGGTCGGGGGACTTGGGTGGGATGCAAATAGAATAGTCTCAATTCCGGTTTTATTTCACACTTTTTCAAAAAAATTAGCTGTAGATTTAGAGGTATGGCTGGTAGACTTATCCTGATTGAACTTAACACAGTGAAGATTGTTGGGTAAAGTGAGGGATTGTATTTTTTGAAAACAGGTGTTTCAAAATATTTCTGATAGTAATCTGCGTTATTTTTGACATTTTGTTTCTACTTTATTATTTTAAGTTATCCGTTATAAGATAATCCAGTAATAACCATAAAACCTTTAGCAAAACTTTCCTTAATTTCCCTGAACCAACTTTTGTAGGGTATGCATTTTTACTTTCCTTATATACATAATGTATAAGGAAAGTATTGTGACGGGGTCGAAAATTCGAATTCGAGTTTTCGACGGGAGAGCACGTTTCAAGCATCCCTGATCACGAATCAAACATTTTTGAAGTGATGTCTGTGTGTGTGTATGTGTGTGTGTGTGTGTGTGTGTGTGTGTGTGTGTGTGTGTGTGTGTGTGTGTGAAAGTATGTGTGTGTGTGTGTGTGTGTCAGTGAGTCTGTGGAGACGATAACTGACGAGCGAATGGACCGATTCGAACCAAATTTGGTACAAAAATCACAATCTGTAAACACTAGAAGCCTATTGTTTTCGTACGTAATCGAATGTTCAGAACCTCCCTAAAATTTCGAATGAAATTTTGAAAAAATCGTCAAAAAATCAAAACCGCTAATAAATTTACGCAAATAGACATTTCTTATGTAATTTTTCATTAGAAAACGATTGGCATAAATTTTAGAACGATAATATGAACCGTTCTCGAGATATTGTACATTTTTCAAGAAAATTATGAAAAAGTCGCATAAAAAAAAAAATTCCTACTGAGAAACATGTTCACTTTTCATATGTAATACCATGCGATAAATAGAGTGACATCATTCTCGTGGATCTAGTTCGTTCCATTCATGAAAAAATATACTTTGATTAATACTTTTGTATTTGACCGCCAATAGTCATTTATCTGTTGTAAGAATAACTTTTTTCTTAGTGCATAACGCTTGGCGAGATTTTGGCGACGAATTTGGCGGAATGTCGCCAACTTGGCGACTTTTTTGAAATGTTGCCAAATTAATGCAAATCTCGCCAAATGGATAAAAATGATGCTAAATCAATGAAAATGACGACTAATTGTCGAAAATTCAATATATTGGAAAGAATATTAGTATCTACTATAAGAAAATCCTATTTTTTTACTGTAAAAGTAGTAAATTCATTACATCATATAAGGAAAGTCATGTGCTGCCCACATCAGATTTTTTACCTTTTTCCCAGTCAAATGTAAACTTTGACGTTTCCTTCCTCTTTTATTAATTACATCACTTAATTTATGTGTAGAAATATTAAAACCATGCTTTTCACATATTTTTTTAATAACCGAAGAGTATTATAATTTAATAAGAGTATTATAATTTAAGAGTATTATAATATAAATAAGAGTATTATAATTTAATAAGAGTATTTCTCTTCGGAAAGCGCAAAAATATAGCCTTCGATCCATGTTCTAGCGACATTTTAAACCAAAGAATATTTTAATGACGTAAACGATAATTAAACACTATTCCGACTTCATGCCAGACAGGTTTTTATTTTTTTATTTAAATTTAATTCATGGAAAAAGTCAAAATCGTTACAAAAATGTGTGTACACCCCCTCCCCCTCTGTATATTTACATAGCATTACAGTAATTTATTATATCTGAAAACTTAAATTTTCATCGAATGAGCTAGTTCTAGTTAAACAAAATGAACTTTATTCAAATGACGTGTTCGAAATATAAATCCCTTTCTATGTAAAATCAATGAATATTTCATTTATATATCACTTATATTAAAGACTCTAGAGTTAAATAATTTAGTGTGACAAAAAATCCGCAATTTTTATACAACTCACTTTACAATCGCTTGATTTGTTTACATTCTGCATACGTTAAAATTAGGCTCCGGTGTAGAAATAATCAATGTTTAGTCATCATTTAAAATAAAAAATATTTTAATTGCGTTGGCACAGAATTTTGATACACAAGTAATATGCAAAAATAATGAGTTTTAAGACGAATGCAACGCTAAATATAAATTTAAACGATCTTTACACATATGAAGGAAATGCCAGATTTTATGGATGCAATATTACTTTCCTTATATACATAATGTATAAGGAAAGTATTGTGACGGGGTCGAAACTTCGAATTCGAGTTTTCGACGGGAGAGCACGTTTCAAGCATCCCTGATCACGAATCAAACATTTTTGAGGTGATGTCTGTGTGTGTGTGTGTGTGTGTGTGTGTGTGTGTCTCAGTGAGTCTGTGGAGACTATAACTGTCGAACGAATGGACCGATTCTAACGAAATTTGGTACAAAAATCGCAATCCGTAACCACTGGAAGCCTATTGTTTTTAAAGGTAATCGAATGTTCAGAATCTCCCTAAATTTTTGAGTGAAATTTTGAAAAAATCGTCAAAAAATCAAAACCGCTAATAAAGTTACACAAATAGACATTTCTTATGTAAT
The DNA here is from genome assembly GCA_951213105.1 of Amaurobius ferox. Taxonomy (NCBI): domain Eukaryota; kingdom Metazoa; phylum Arthropoda; class Arachnida; order Araneae; family Amaurobiidae; genus Amaurobius; species Amaurobius ferox. The sequence continues at coordinate 33,972,171 of OX578144.1, read as the reverse complement.
TATTCAATAGAAAACGATTAACATAAATTTTAGAACGCTAACATGAACCGTTCTCAAGATATTGCACATTTTTCAAAAAAAATATCAAAAAGTCATATAAAATAAAAAAATATATATTTCCTATTGATAAACATGTTCACTTTTCATATGTAATACCGTGCGATAAATTGGGTGACATCATTCTCGTGGACCTAGCCCGTTTCATTCATGAGAAAAGATACTTCGTGTAATACTTTTGTATTTGAGCGTCAATAGTCATTTATCTACTATAAGAATAACATATTTCTCCGTCAGTAAAGCTTGGCGAGATTTTTGCGACGAATTTGGCAGAATGTCGCTAACTTGTCGACTGTTTGAAATGTTGTCAAATTAACGAAAATCTCGCCAAATGGATTAAAATGACGCTAAATCAATGAAATGATGACTCATTGTCGAAAATTCAATATGTTGGAAAGAATATAAGTATCTACTATAAGAAAAACCTATTTTTTTTACTGTAAAAGTAGTAAATTTATTACATTATATAAGGAAAGTCATAAGTTGCCCACATCAGAATTTTTTTATTTTGTAATGAGTCACGTGATCTATTCATATATATTAGATGTAATAGACCTGAGGTAAGTAATTACATCTAAGTAGTAACACATCTAAGTACATTGAGGTAATTATTTACCTGAGGTAAAAGTAGCAAGAGGTGGTCAGTCAAAATATCAGTTGCCCGCCAATCCGCCAATCAGTTGCCCGCCAATCTGTTAGGGGGTGGGCAATGCAGAGTCCACTTCAAATATAAGAGCTTGCTATTTCGTTCCAGTAGCTTAATGGCAGAGATTCGGCTGGTTAGTTCGGTAATCCACGGTTCGATTCCCGGTTGAAGTAGCATGTCTCTTTACACTCTCTTCATAGTTGTTCACAAAACTACTGCTGTACTGAAAGCAATGCATAAAGTGATTTAAACTTTTAAACATATAGAAGTCGACTATCTTAGCAACATACAAAGCTGTCTTAATTTCAATAAAATTTTAACATAAGCTCACACGTGCTACATTTTTATTTATTAAAGTGAAGGAAACAGCTTGTATAATTAACATTATAGCAAGATAGATTATTGTTCATGTGTAGTATTACATATATCATCCACAAGGTCATGAAGTGATTCATGGTTCGAATATTGTTTGGGACATAACATTGAGTTAATAACAATAGTGTTAGAGCAATTTTACCCCATAAGTTTGATACTGTAGATCATTGAAATTTTCACACATCCATTTTGTGATTATCATAGTAGTAATTTTGATTTTGCGCTTGATAATACAGACATACTGCTATTCAGAATAAGGAAGCAGAAGCATGAGGAAAGAGGTCGTTCAAATCTGATGTTTTCCTTCATTCTAAAATCTGAAATTGAATTATTTACATTTACATAATACAGAAGGAAATACCATCGTTTAGCAGCCTGATTGCCGTCATGATAAATATGCCGACAAGTGGCCTGACTTAGTTATCTGGTTCAGATCAAAATGTTTTTTTTATAAAAGTTTCAATACCGTCAAGTATACTAGGCATAGATATTTTAAGTGGCAACTATTACTTTTATTTTCGTATACACTTATCTCAACTAAATCTACTTTAAATTTGCAATATTTATTTCCGGTAGATATATTTATTTATATTTTTTTCGCAGGAAATGCATGTCCTACATAATGGGAAGAAAACTAAAATATCTAATATAAGAGGAATGCAGTGCTGTTCTCACATCACCAACATCTGCTATCCCTACACAAGAAATTACGCATTCACGGTAATGCTTCTATCCCAACTTATGGTATTTGTAGAATACGCAGCTGCCTATTAGAAGTGACTTTTAGTCAGAAGTTTTCCGCAAGAATAAGATGGCACAGAAGGGAAGACAGATCCGATAAATAGATTCGGTTTACCTCCGTTTTTTTAGTCGTTCATTCTTACTGGTGTGATAAATAAAAATCACATATATGCAGCAATTTGGTAATAATTTTAGCTGAACCCATTTATTTCAAAATAGCAATTCTTACAATAAATCTTTGCACAATAAAAGAAGATTTTGTTAGAAAGTAATAGTTTGTGTGTCGGTTTGTTTTTATCGTCTGTAGCGAAAAATCAAAGCCTTGGAGGGCGGCGAAATTTATTTCAGAGATGCCTCATGTTCCCGTACGATGCAATTCGGCGAGATGATTTTAAAAATTCGAATACGTATAAAAGTTACGAATTGTTAAAATCAAAAATGGCGACGTTTCGTCTTTTCGTCAAATCCAATCAGTTCATTTATTATCACTTCTGCCAATATTCGAGAGTGGGCCTTTTTGTCTAGAGAAAAAAACAGCTGTTATCTAAAGGAGTGGATTTTACATATCAGTTTTTTAATTTTGCGAATTTAAAAGGTTGCATTCTAAATTTTAAAATTATATTATCATGCTGAAATTTGAAGCTAATTGGATAAAAATTCACCGAGATAGCAAAAATTATTTTGAATTTTGCTGAGGTAATTATATCAATGTGTCATCTACATATTTCTCCACGAATGTACCAAATTTCATATTTTTGTAAGCAATTCTTTTCGCGTACGTGAGAGAGAAAATCGAGGAATGTGAAATTTGTCGAACAGTGGCGGCGGAGTCAGCTATTTTTTCTTTGTAATATAGAGATAATTATTTGTTGTAGATATTTTGAAAGTTATTGCAAACCGATAATTTACATCTGCTTCGCAAATGCATTTTTACATCTTTTTAAATTTTGAAAACAATGTCGAAAATAATTTATTTTTTACAGATAACGAACTTGAGTAAAATACATTTTCAGAGTCAGTGTTTCATAATTATTCCCATTTCATGTTACATAGATTCAATAATTTGCTTTTTGGCCATCAACTGCACACAGTCTGAATTAATTCAAGAAACCCACAGCACCTGACAGGTATGAGATACAACAATATTGACATATGAAACGTATTGGCTCTTAATTTATTGACAATCGGAATAAATGATTACATGAGTATACGATTTTAGACGATAAAAATTAACCAAATATATTCGTAGGGTGATCATTATACATAATTCTTTGAAGAAACACTTATTAAATACTAGAAAATATACACGGCATTTAAAGCAGGGTTTAAATGAATTGATTTATTAAATATTCCAAAAGACGACAGGGCTGATAATTGACAAATCAAGCCTTGTTGCAAGTCATAGTCAAAGCCCATGACTTACAACAAGGACCCCTGTTGAAAGTTATGGGTAAAGTAAATTTTAAATCATTCGACTTTTAGGCGTTTCTATAGTACCTAGTATCTAACGATATTTTTTTATGGTATGTCAGTTTGGCATTTTTTCTTCAGTTGTCAGCCATTTACCTCAAAATCCCCAACACGATGTCAATGAACAAAAAATATTAGTTCACAAAAAATAACAAAAATGCTCCCAATTGGAACAATAATATTAGTAAAATTTGGTTTTCTATGCGAATAAAATGAAGTAAAATATTTTTTCATAACTTTTAAAAAATTATTAAGTGCGTTTTCTAATGACATAAAAAGCGAATGAAATATGCAAAATGAACTAATGAAAATTGAAATTCGGTCTGAAAAGAATTCTCAGAATATCAATAAATTCTTGGAATCGAAAACATTATTCTGAAACTTGTACTATTATATTATTATTTGGTCGATACCATTATTTTGTGTTTTATGTTGATTTTAACGAAATTGTATCAGTTTTGCATTCTTCTTCTTTGGCCTTCAGACCTACAGACTTACCCGGTGGTGTAAGGTATCTATTTGGACGGCCGAGAATTACCATCTAATTTAGAGTGGAACCCAGTGGTGACAGCATCCACAGCGACCGTATCCTCCTTCCCCTACCACCAACTTATCGGGAAGATTTACGAACTCATATATTTAACGTGCCTGTATTACTCGTGAATTCAGGGGCAGTTCGAGCAAAACCGGGAATCGAACTCCAGTCGTCCAAGTGCAAGCCCGTGTGCAAACCACTGGGCTGTCCCAGCCATAATTTTATTACATTAGCCGTAGTTTGAGCTGACATATAATAGATAAATAGTTTTAGTTTTAGCAACGTGCAATAGGTGCCGCTACCAACAAAATTGGCCGATGACTTCAAACAAGTCCGAATTCCGACTATTAAATTTATACATTTTAAATTCAATACATTTTAAATTCATACATTTTCGAATTCATGTGTGTGTTAGTTCCATATATTTTTCCCTACGTGACCAGCAAGCAAGCAGGCATCTTCTATAAATTATTATAGACAGCTAGGCATTGTTTCTGGCATTGCCCGGGATTTAATGCAGATATTAAATTAATTCATTCATTAATATTTTAAAAACGCGTTCGTTGACCTCCCGATATGAAATCGGCGCTCAATTTGTCTACAGCGCCCGATATGAAATCGGCGAGTCCACTAAATCTGAGCTAATCGTTCTAGGGCTATTTCCATTCCTCCAACATGTTTATACTAACTTAAAAGGTGGATTTATTCAGACGATATTTTAAGCAAATTTACTGCCCCAACAGGGAGTCGGACTACGGATTTTCTTATTGACCAGCCGACGCACTACAGTTGAGCAATTGGAGAGGAATTGCAATCTCTTATCGTCGAAGAATGCTCAGCTAGAATCTGGTTTATGAAATTACATCTTTATTAAATTACATCTTGATCCATTTGCTGTGTTCAATGGATGTTGGTTTTTGCAATCGGAGCACAATTCATATACATCTTTACAACCTTTTATCAAACAAAACTAAATTGTTCGAACGCTTTTCAAAAAGTGATTAAAGATCTCTTTTAAATATGTAATCTCTAACTTAAACCCAGATTATCACTTTCGGCAGTTTTGGCTTCCTCGTCTTTTGATGCGAATACAGTCAAGAGAAAATATGAATACAATACGTCAATTCTTACTATACAAGTTGTCCCCAAAAGATTGAAACACGCTTTAATTCTTTACCTGTTGGAGATAAGTAGGCAATGTAAACTGCAAAAATGTTAAAAATAATGTAGGAAATAAGACTATATTAATCAAATAGTCCTCCCATTAATTTTCAAAAAGTTATGTATTTAAAATTTTATACGACCCATTTTAGACAAATTTGGTCAGTCAAAAAATTTTTATTTTTAATGTAACAATATCATTAAAAAACTCCGCATATCTGTAGCTTGAAAATTGATCAACTTATATTTAATTGAAAATTGAGCAAGTTATATTTAATTGAAAATTGAACATTGTGAGTGGGAACCCTATAACAAATTAGAAATGTAAATTTGTGGCATGTCACAAAACGATAAAACTGAATGATAACACATAGGATACCCAAACGCGTAGTGAGTATCACTGCTTTATATGATCTCTATCTCTGTAATGTTTTAGATGCATTTGTGATAAACCATTTTGACACATATTAACGTATTTTTGATCTAAACAATTTCTGTCGTCAATTAGTATATGATCTCTATTGTCACTGATGAAACAGCCTTTCACATGTTACGGAACAGTGGCATAAGTCAGATGTTTTCCTTTATCATAATTCAATTCATTTTAAAGATACAGATATGCGGTTTTTTTAATGATCTTGTTGCATTAAAAATACAAATTTTCTGATTGACCAAATTTGTCTAAGGGGTCGTATAAAAATTTAAAAAGTGTAACTTGCTATTGACTATTTCATTAATGTAGTCTTATTTCCTACCTTACTTTCTACATTTTTGCAATTTACATTGCCCACTTATCTCCAACAGGTAAAGAATTAAAGCGCGTTTCAATCTTTTTGGGACGCCCTGTATAAAATGTACCACAAAAATAGAGTTTGGAATACATTTTATATATAACAAAACATACATATATTACAACTTTATTTGAATTTATTGTTCAAAATTATTGTTACTATTATTAGTTATTATTATAATGTTGTTTTTATAGTTATCATTAGAATTTATTGTTATTAATGTTGCTGGCATTGACTGGTGAATTTTATATTTTAAGGAAAGGCACCCGAAAATATCCCATATGTCTTTGAAATATATAATTCTCTTTAGCCGCGATATTACTTTTTTATAAATGTTGTTTCTTTTTCTTCTGTCTATCCCATTTTCACAAAGAGTATATAATACAATATGGTTTATCTACAATACACAAAGCACTATGCAGATACTAAAAACAATAGGTAAAAATACGTTCCATAAAAGATAGAAACAATCTTATACATAATTAATCACAATTTAAGCTGTTTATTAATTTATGCATAATTACGTTGTTTAATTGTTTTCTTACAAAGATACTGATTTTAAATCAGTTTTCTAATCACAAAAACTTTAAATTTATTGTTCAAAATCAACAATCTACTAATCTAATAATAATGTTTCCGGCACTGACTATGAGCGAGTTCATTTATCAAAATGAATGAGAACTAGATCTTGTGGGGTCACGCCTCAACGGTTCTTTTTGTAGGATTTTGTTTCAGAATCCTTTGATCTCGTTTGGACCAAGAAATCCTTTTCTTACACAGTGACTCTATAAGGCGTTGAAACAAAAGACATTTTAACCCAGAATAATTAGGGTGGAACATTTCTTTCGTCTCCACGTGAAAATTAATTAGGCCTTCAATAATGTTTCATTTTTATTAGCTTCTTTTAATTATTTATTAACACAAATCTCAGTATCGGTAAATCAATCAGTATTGGTAAATAGAAAATTTAGTGTTGCCTGGAATTTAGTATTTTCTTTATTTTAATAAGAAAGCTAGTTTTTTCATTGTTCGAAAGTGTTCACACTTAAAGAGGTTACTTTTAAATGATTTATTAACGAATAACAATATTTTTTGCAGCAGCCAACAATAGTTGATTATATGCGATTTCCAGTAGCTCACAATATTTGAATATATTTTATATCCAGCCGCCCGCAATACTTGATTATATTTGATTTTCAGCAGCCCACAACATTGACTCAATCGGCTTGTAAGTAAGATCTATTTTGGCTTTAATTCTATTTCCCGGTTTAACGGAGAACACGTTTCCCATACAGCGTCAAGCACCTACAGCACAATTTGCCTGAATTTCACTACGAACATTTGTAAATATTCAGGACACCTGTCATAAGGTAAATTGTCCTTACTCAAATTGTACTATACAATGACTTACCTTTGATGCCTTCACTTTTGGTAGAGTATGAAAACTCCGGCTCTCGAGCACTGCAGAGTAACATTCAAGACATAATAATAACTCTGATTTAAAGATTCAAATTGATCAATTCTTTAATTTTTATATATACACTCAAACCTGTTTTTGTGCGGTCTTTAGTTTGTGCGATTTCTTATTTGTGCGATTTTTTTGTGCGATTTTTTTTTTGTGCGGTATATGAAAATTTCAATCAAATTGGAAATGACAGCAGATAAAATCTATGCAGGACTCCAACTTTACCATAAATTAAAATGTCATTTTCTTGCAATCGATGCCAATTCTGAAAGAACTCCAAATTCCAAAAGGAGCTTCAATCTTGTATATCTGGCTACCGAGACATATACAAGCGTCTAGTGAAACAACAATCGTCGCAAAAACTGATCACCGACTACATGGTAACTGAAAAAAAGTCAACTCTATACGAGTGCGAGGTAGTATTTTCAAGTGACGAAAGCGATTTTGAACCAGTTTACCACAAGAAAGTTTGCGTATTGTCAGACACGAAAGATAATGGTTATACGTTCTGAAAAGTTTTGTATGAGTAAAATAAGTACATATGTAAATAAAATATTTAAAAATGTTTGCATGTGTATTTTCTGAATCAGATTCCAAAAGGTTTGGCGGGATTCCAAGTGGCTGCCAAGCCTTGTGTCTTGATTTCATTTAAAAAAGCAATTCCTAGTTATTTCGTAAGGTTTTGAGTTATTTTCTACGTGAGAGTTTTTTTATGCGGTTCCTATTCACCGCATAAAAAAAATACTTTTTAATTGTGTTGCGAAAACTATTTTTATAGCTCCTCGTGAAGTTTTGTACGATTTTTTTATGCGTTTTCTTTTATGCGGTCCCTACCCCCCGCACAAAAATAGGTTTGAAGGTTTGAGTGTATAAATATCTTGATTAATTCATAAAGTTTACACATAAAATCATTTAAGTGACATATATATCTATAACAAACTATTACTATCACACAGAAACATATACAGGTTTTCATTTCTAAACGCAATAGTTCTTTACTAAGATTTGAGTTCTTACTCAAGTACTACTAAATAATCGATATATGTTACGTGCCCTCCGTTATCACTATTAACAAGGGAAATTTGCTTAATTACCTCATTTTGCACAGTGACATTTAGCCCAGAAAACAGTATGCTGGATGCCTGCGTGTATTTGATACGCCACTTGTATTCACTCCGCACATACTGCGGTCATTCATCATATTAATGACCCATGTTTTCCTTTGTACGATACGCAGGAGTTTTTCATACTCCTAAATTTACGTGTTTCTAGGATGCTGTCGAAAATTGAATCAGCCGACACTTCTTGAAATCTATGAAACCACTTTTTTCTTTCCCCCTTTAGCGTCATACCACCTTCTCTGATTTGTGAAGGAGGGGATGCACGCTGTTTAACTATGTGTGAGCTCCAATTGGTTCTCGTGGATGCATTTAAAGTGCTTATTAGCTTGATTGGCATTTGTATGAGAAATGGCAACGTGTCATGCGCCAACACCAATCTAATAAAAGACTTGTAATAATATAGTCTCTTATCTATAGAACTCATGACATTTCAAATTGTATTGTTATTTTATGGTTTCATACCCTAGTAGAAATCCTATATTACAAGTCACTATTGGAAATGATGGACCAATATGAAAACGGAATTAGCCCAATATTTGACGGGATTAGCCCAATATTTGATTAAAATATTGGGACAATATTACGTCGATATTTGTGTTTTATTAAAATATTTCCAATGTAACACCGATATTGTAATGTAAATATTTAGGCAATATTGGAGGTCAAAGTAACCCCACTATTTGCCCAATAGTGGGATTACATTGGAAATATTTCCAATGTAATGCCAAGATATGCAATATTGGTCCAATATCGGACCAATATTAAATGCTACTAGGGAAATTAGTATCTTCGTTACCGTACTTTACATATAGAACGAAATCTCGACGTTGCTCGGGATTCAAGATGGAATCTTGTGGTAAAAACTACAATGGACTTCATAGCGACTAATCTAAAACCAAACAATGCTTTAGCAATGCCCGCCTGTAATAAAAAATGAAATGAAAACTCACAACGCTTCTGCGTTACAGCAGCAGCTGCATGTTTTTTAAGAAAGATCTTAATTTGCAATAGCTTTTTTACATTAGCTCACGATCACGCATGCGCTTATTACGTGTATGTAATCTAAATATGTTCGCTGCGTGGACTCCTAACAGCTGTTGTGCCCCCGATACATGCCAAAACCATAATCCAACTCCAATGACTATACACCAGCTACGCTTCGAGCATAATATGCCTAAGTATGCCTTTGTATGTAATAAGTGCCAAATAAAGGATTACACGTATACGTCGGTATGCCTACAATCTGTGTATACTATTCGGTACGGTACTTTTCACTTAAGGGGGCATAGGACCTTTAAACAGTCGAAATTCATTGAAAATAGAGCTATCTTTACAATTTTTTAATTTTAACCAGGTGTATCCCAGATGTTCAATTTTTTTTCTCTAAACATATAGAAAACCTTTCTTACTACACAAATTTTACTGAAGTCATATAATTATATGTACATTTTATATTGTTTTTTAAAATTTATACAATTTTGACAGACATAATGGTGTATGTAGCAGCCGCGCGCAGGATATTTCAAATAATATTATACTTATGGACTTCAATTTGATAATAATATATTTATAACTATTACATCTTTAATTTGTGCACACTTTTTAAAATTTTGAAATAAATTTAATATTTTTAAAATCTAAACAAAATGAAATTTTCATTTTCAGTGTTAAAAAACATGAAATAAACCTCTTCAAAATTCTTTTTTTACTATTTATGGTGAATTTTTGAAGTACAAATTATATATATGGATGAAACAAGTAAGCCCAAAAAATTTGAAAGTGATTGGTTAAATATATTTTAAGATATGTTGCGCGCAAGGGCTAAAATCACATATCTGAGAAAAACAGCTTTAAAGTTTAAAAATACATTCAGTGTTACTTATTATCTTATTTTACACCTTAAAATGCCTTTAGTTCATAAATAGCACCTTCCTATGTCTGTTATGTAAGAAGAATCAAAAATTTTCTGCCTTTTAGGGGCTACTTGAGCTCTATATGTTGCTTCGGAAACTCGAACAGACGTTTCGCGCAGTAGTTTCTTGTTAGTCAGATGAAGCACGTTTACTAAATTTTTACTTATTTATGAGGAATTTTTATCTATAAATTATGTATATAGATGAAACAAGTAAGAGCAAAAAATTTGAAAGTGATTGGTTACATATATTTTAAAATATATTGCGCGCAAGTGTTAAAATCACATATCTGAGAAAAACAGCTTTAAAATTTAAAAATGCTTCAATGTTACTTATAATCTTATTTTGTACCTTAAAATATCTTTAGTTCATAATTAGCTCCTTCCTATGTCTGTTATGTAAGAAAAATAAAAAATTTTCTGCCTTTTAGGGGCTACTTGAGCTCTATATGTTGCTTCGGAAACTCAAACAGACGTTTCACACAGTCGTTTCTTGTTAGTCAGATGAAGAACGTTTACTAAATTTTTACTTATTTATGAGGAATTTTTATCTATAAATTATGTATATAGATGAAACGAGTAAGAGCAAAAAATTTGAAAGTGATCGGTTACATATATTTTAAAATATATTACGCGCAAGTGTTAAAATCACATATCTGAGAAAAACAGCTTTATAATTTAAAAATGCTTCAATGTTACTTATTATCTTATTTTGTACCTTAAAATGCCTTTAGTTCATAATTAGCACCTTCCTATGTCTGTTATGTAAGAAAAATCAAAACTTTTCTTCCTTTTAGGAGCTATTTGAGCTCTATATGTTGCTTCGGAAACTCGAACAGACGTTTCGCGCAGTCGTTTCTTGTTAGTCAGATGAAGAACGTTTACTAAATTTTTACTTATTTATGAGGAATTTTTATCTATAAATTATGTATATAGATGAAACAAGTAAGAGCAAAAAATTTGAAAGTGATTGGCTACATATATTTTAAAATATATTGTGCACAAGGGCTAAAATCACATATCTGAGATACCCGCTTTTAAGTTTAAAAATATATTCAGTGTTACTTATTATAGTATTTTGACCTTAGAATGCTTCCAGTGCATAAATAGCACCTTCCTAATTCTGTTATGTTTGAAAAATCAAAATTTTTCTGCGTTTAAGGGGTATTTGAGCTCTATATGTTGCTTCGGAAACTCGAACAGACGTTTCGCACAGTCGTTTCTTGTTAGTCAGATGAAGAATGTTTACTAAATTTTTACGTATTTATGAGGAATTTTTATCTATAGATTATGTATATAAATGAAACAAGTAAGAGCAAAAAATTTGAAAGTGATTGGCTACATATATTTTTAAATATATTGCGCACAAGGGCTAAAATCACATATCTGAGATACCCGCTTTTAAGTTTAAAAATATATTCAGTGTTACTTAATATAGTATTTTGACCTTAAAATGCTTCCAGTGCATAAATAGCACCTTCCTAATTCTGTTATGTTTGAAAAATCAAAATTTTTCTGCCTTTTAAGAAGTATTTGAGCTCTATATGTTGCTTCGGAAGCTCGAACATCAGCTTCGTGAAGAAGTTTCTTGTCAGTCAGATGAAAAACATTTACTAAATTTTTACTTATTTAGGAGGAATCTCTTTTGTATAAATTGTATATATAGATGAAACAAGTAAGAGCAAAAACTTGAAAGTGATTGGTACAATATATTTTTAAATATGCTGTGCGCAAGTTGTAAAATCACCTACCTGAGAAAAACAGCTGCAGTGGTACTTTGATAAACTGAAACTCTAGTGACAAGAAAAGAATGAGTTACAGAAAATTTGACGTATTGAAATTGCTTAAAATTACAAAAATATATAACAAATATGACTTTCGCACATGGAAAATTTTGAGTTATCGCAGTTCGGCTAATTAATGTTTGGCTGTAGTTTATTATACATCCTGTGTTATTTTATATCTAATTTAGCATCAAAATGCACCTGATGCATAAGTAATTCCTTCCTCTTCCTCTTGTCTTTGAAAATCAAATGTTTTCTGCCTTTTACGAGCTTTTCAAACTTCATATGTAGTGCTAGAGACTCGAAATTCCATCACATTCCATTTTCCCCGCACTACCCGAATGGTTTTTCGAACACACTATTTTATGATTATTTTTCCACTTTTCATACCGAGGGCCACTTTTCTTACTTCTGTAGCTGTTGCAGCCTTTACAAGAAGAAGACATTACTTCGGTTTCAATAACCTTCCCGCTTTCTGCTCAGATTAGTGTACACACACCTACACGTGGCGAATACCCCCTATTTTTCCAACTACCATCTCCACTTACAGTAATATCTTTCGATCCATTTGATAATTCTCTTTCGTCCTGGACAGCAGTTTTCATTAAAGATTTAGCTACAACAGATGTGGCATTTAAAGTCCTGCGATTAATTTTATTATATGATTTCTGAGAAACAGGCGCTGGAAGACCCATCGTACAACAAAAAGGAGATAAAGCCGATAAGCCCTGCCTTATACATCGCATAGAAAATATAGCTCTTCTGTTTATTTCTGGAATATTTTTCTTAACACCAAGCAGTTTTGAATTTTTCACAGACTTTAGTTCATCACAGCTATCACAATATACAAGAAATGTTGATGCTAAACCCATTGAAGATTTTTCACGTATATTTATTGTTCCATGACATATTTTGCAGCACAAAACATCTGCAAGCTCCTTGAAAAGTACTGATATATGAACTATTCTATATTAATGTTCTTCAGATGAAATATGTGACTTATCAAGTGAAAGTTCATCTTTTGAGCTGAACAGTTTTTTTACTTGAAGCACTTGGCTTAGGCGTAGAATCAACATTTTTCATTCGAACACTTTTGGATTGTTTTTGTTTTTAATTACATACATATTTCATTGAAAACGTCTTCTTTTCCCAGAACGAGATTTAGTTGCCGGTGTATCCATTATTAGAAAGCAAAAAGCAAAAAGTTTATATTAAAAAATTGCACCAAACAGTCTTGTACGTTGAAGTTTACACAAATAAATATGCAAACGTGAAGAAGTTTGTAATGCATAATTATAAAATAGATTAACTGTATTTTAGTTCAAAGTTTTTATGCTTAAACAACATAAATGCCGCAAATCAATCGTAAAAAGTAAGAAAATATAATGAAAAGAAATTGCAAAACTCAGACGAAATTCTCCACGTTATAAACAAGTTAACGGCTCTAGAATATAAACAAACTGGGCTGAGCAGTTTAGTAGAGGTGAGTAGTTGCCTTCCTGCTGCTGCAGAAATAATTAAATAAATAATTAAGACATGGTGGTAGAAAAAGTATTAGATTGACATGACAAAACAGCAAACTGCAAACGTAAACAAATAGTGACGTCCCTTTAAAAATGGCGGCGATGGCTGACATGAGAAAATTTTCAAAAGTGTATGTTGCATAAAAGCTCATAACTTTAGAAATAATGCGAATTTTAGAATGCGGTTTTTTGCACAGTGTTCAGAAATGTTCAAACATTCAGAATAAAATAAAATTGAAAAATTGATTTTTTGAAGGTTTAAAGGTCCTATGCCCCCTTAATAAAGGAAGATGCCTGTTGGATTTTTTGTCTAATCGTTTGTTGACCACATAGAGGAAAATCTAATCCACTAACAGCTCAGAAATTTGTGCAAAGGTATTTCATGTCAGATCCGAAGACACCTCGGAGGATTAATTTTTATTGTAATTAGTTTTTAGTAATTTTATGTCGAAGCACAATTTCGAACGTTTCATACACAATCGTTTCTCTACCGATCGAAAACATCATTACAGAGTATCCATCTTGATACAATTGGAAAGGCCGTTATATGTTCTTTCGATGAACTTTGCACCTAATCCGTAGTACACTTCAATATTAATTAAAAAATGAAAATTCATTAAAATAATTAGTTTATGAAATTTCTAAGTGAGCGATCAAGGCATCTAAAAAGTTATTGGAACAATTCATTTTATCCCTGATTCGTGAACTTAACGCGTCCTTAAAATAAACCGTTTTTCATTGTTCTGTGGCGGGGCTGCATTGCGTGACTCACTGCCATGAAAGTCATCCCAGATTAAACCTTCGGACCCGAAGATTTTTCTTGAGTTTAACTTCAAAGTACGAGATCAGCAATCTAATGAAAAGTATTCCGAGTTCGAACCTATCCTCCTCCCCATCGGGGATCAGCGGCCCCCCGCAGTTTATGACCACGGATGAAAAACGAGCACTCACCCTTCTCTCTCTCTAACGATCTCACCTCTCTCACAAGATGGCAGCATTATAGATGACGCACACATTTCTCCTCTCATCTCCTGGTTGACTACGACTGACGTCACGCATCCTTACGATGAGGTACTACACGCATCCCGGCTCGAGCCAACGGCCGTACCATGCTGAAAACACCGGTTCTCGTTAGATCACCGAAGTCAGGTAGCATCGGGCGCGGTTAATACTTGGATGGGTGACCACCTGGGAACACCCCGTGTTGTTGGCAGATTTCGGGCGCTGTAGCCCGGTGGTTTGCGCGCTCGATTTGAACGCTACCACAACTGCCGCCGTGTTCATGCGGAGTACGATCACGTTAAACATGTGGGTCCGTAAGCTCATAGTTTGTTTTACCATACCAATATATATTCCATAACTGTAGCTGTTTTATTTCAAATCCTTTTGCACCCTGAATGTTACCCTATAGGACTTTTTACGATAAACTGATGAAATTTTGTACACCACCTTATTAGTGTATGGGGTACATATTACTCATTGGAGATGTTTTGGTACGGGGGCCGTATAAAAATTTACATTTTGTATTTCATAGAATTTAATTTCCTTGAAAATTGTAATCGGTTTCATAAAATTTTGTACCTTTTTTTACGCAACTTTGTAATTTATTATATATGTCTAAGATCAATATTTAAGGAATAAAATCCGGGGTCAATGCTTTTGGGACAACCTGCATATATATATATATATATATATATATATATATTGTGAGACACCAGATTTGAAACAAAATTTAGCGGAGACAGTTTTATATTGAATATTTATGATTGTTTGTAATATCAAACAATTCATCAGACTTAAGGGCGCCAGTTTTATTGCACCCTTTCCTTAGAGGTTAAAATAGGCCATAAACATAAGGGGATAAAGTGAAGACTCGAGATTAGCTAAGGGTGTTAGGCATTTATTCAAGATGCCTGGTCTCGTTGTCCTAAGATCGACCAATCAGAACCACAGAGGAGTGTCAGACTTCAGACGCTAAAGAGGTTGTAACATATGGAAAGTTCTGCAGATATGTTGACAAATGTAGGAGAGTTCAACAGTAAGAGAGTTAACAGCAAGAAAGTTCGAGTTCGACAATATTAGCAGTAAAACCAGAGTATCAGATTTCGAGTTTGTACGACTGGCGATGCAGTTATGATGAGGTCAATTTGATTCTTGTTCAGTGATCGCCTTTCGTACGAGACGGCGTACCACACCGTGAGTTTGTACAGTACGGTGTACACAAATGAAACAGAACCAAAGGTGGCTGTGCCAATGCTCAAATACAAAATTGGAGGTACTATGTGTTCCTATCAATAATTATAGAAGGTCATAAATGCAGTTTAGTCATTTTAGCTCAGCTGGCCCCACATTTGCAATCTACTCCGCAAATAGTAATATGATAATTGTTGTAATGAATTTAATAATTAATCAAATATTCTTAATAAAAGATTTTATTTTAAGGTTAAATTGTTGCAATTAATTGTAATAGTATGTTAATGTACTCTATTCCAGGAGCTCGGACTGAAGATAAATAATAAGCGGCACACAACGCAATGCATGTTTATGAGTTTCACGAATTATTATGTGTTTACGGCTATATTTAAGTAATTTAAATAAATGTATATGTTAAAGTTAAGAATGCGCTTTGCATTGTATTTTATATTTTAAAATGTGCACCATATATATAAAGTGAATTGCAGCTATTAAACTATTCCATTAGCTATTTTATCGCGAGTATTGAATAAGGAATATTTATCTACCACAACTTCAGAAGGAAATAATTCATTGCTTAAATCGCAGAAAACTAAAAATAATCATGTAAGAGAAACTTTGTGCAATCGCTGATGCAGCATCACCAACATCTGCTGACCCCAAACAGGACATCACATATTCAAGATAATGTTTCTATCCAAACTTTTGTGTATGTGATGGAAATTGAAATCACTATTAGATGCAACTTTTTGACACAAAATATTCCTGAAGCATTAAATTGCATAAAAATAAAAGCAGATCCAATGGCTTGTTAGATAATTCCTCTTTTTTTATTTTTATTTATTGCTAGTTTTGAAAAGAGAATGTTATCTTGTATTAATGAATTAAATTGTATCAAATAATTACCGATTTACAATGCAAAAATTGTTTCAGTTGATTTTAACATAATGCAAATATGTATTAATAAATCAGTTGTTAACATATCTAATTTTCATGCTTCGTTCATGAGAAATTCTTTGTTGATTTTAGGACTGTTATTCCTTGTTGTTATCATTTTTTTTTTAGAAATGCCAAGGATATATTGCTAATAATCTTAGTATATTATTATTATTATGGTTTTTAAAAGTAATAGTACGTTAGTTTTAAATATGTACTGTTATAGTCAAGAGATTCATATGATAAATCAATCGGTAGCTTAGAACATTTGATGCCTTGTTCGTCCGTTATTACAAAAGTACTTGTTTTTAGAATATTAAGAAAACGTCATATTTTATTTATGTTTATTGTATTTTAAATGCAAACTGTTTTATGACATATCTTTGAATAAATGCATCAACAACAAAATAAAACGTGATAGTAAATCTATTACAGCAGTTTAAACAGTAATAAACATTTTTTATCAATATCAATGTAGAAATTGCTATTAATTCCATTTATTATATTTCTAGATTATGCCAAGCACATTTTTTGTCTCTCAGAGGACATTGAAAAAAGGTGTACATAATTTACTGCACTTGCTCTTATAGAAAATTTAAATGTGTATCACTGTAAATAGTTTTATTTCTAGCAAATACATAAACTGTTACTACGTGTTTGATACTTTTTAAAATATATCATAGGAAAAATTGTAACAGAATGCAAAACTGTAAGTAGTATGGGTTATATGTTGGGATTCAAAGCAAAAAGAGATAAATACGCAAGTTATTATGTTGCCAAAGCGTTTATGCAGTTCCTCCTGAAAAAGCCTATATGCAGTTACTGAAAGAGTGTATTGGGTTTTACAACCTCTTCCTGTCGTATTCCTGCGATTTGTGTTATTGTTCTATATAGGGTGTCTGAAGACCCCAGACCGTGCGACTCACATATTGGGTTTAGAGTAGCTATCTCCACGGCCGGGAAAGGATACCTCCTGCATTCAGGAGGCACCCAAGGTCTACCATCCCACCAAACGAACTTTTATTTAGGTCTAAAAATATTACAATTTATAATAAATATTGTGATTAAACAGACAGTTTTACATTATATTTGAACCTGACAAGTACGTCCATTTTACAAAAATGGGAAAATGGTTATTGCGAATATAGATAAAAAGGTCATTGAAAACTAATATTTAGAGTGAGGTATAATAACATAATAAAATATAGATTTAAATGAAAGAAAATAAAAAAAAATTTAAAAGTAAAATTTAGAAAATATATAAAACGAAAATATATGAAAAGGAAAAAAAAAATTGGCGTATGAAAACAAAAACAGAAATTTAGAATAAAATTTAGAAAAGAAAAATAAGAATAAATACAAATAAAAAGTGTTAAAAGAAAAAGAAAGATCCAAAAAAATAAGAACAGTTAACATAGATTTTTTTTTAAAGAAAAAAAAATAGAGGGAACACAATAAGTTCATATAAGTTAATAAGAATGAAATAAAGGGATTCATTGATCAAAATTAAATGAGAGCAGAATCTACTCATAAGCTTAGGTCACTTTATTAGAATTTTCCATGGAAACAAGAATACAGTTTTTAATTTTATCTACTGAAGAGGGATTTGAACGAACTTTGGAGAACCAAATTAGTTTATTAGAGGGGGAAGGTTTGCAGAGATGAAATTTTTTAGAAAAAGGACAATCGAAAATGTAATGGTCAACGTCACCGAATTTATTGCAAATACAGTTAGAGGTGGATTTAATTTTGAAAAAGTATAAGTAGTCAAGATAGGGGCCATGACCAGTAAGAAAGTGAATGAGATATTTATTAAAAATTTGTAAATTAGGATTCACGATAGGGAGGTAAGACAGGATTCTAGCCGGATCACCAGTCCTGGTGGAAATGTAATCATTAAGATAATTTTGCCAAAGATTAAGAATATGAAATTTACAAAATTTTGAGAGGAGCGAGTAAGGAAAGGGAATAGTAAGAGGGGAACCAGAGATAGCAGCAATTTTGGCATGGTAATCAGCAATTTCATTTCCAGATATGTTATTGTGAGCTTTTACCCAAGAAATATTGACAAGGTTTTTGGCAAGGAGAGCTTTGTATTTAATGGAGTTAAGATAATTAGATTTATTTTTTATTGAGTTAAGAGCTTGAATGGAAGAGAGGCTATCGGAAAAAATATTAACAGTATTATTAGAGGAAGCCCAGTCAATAGCAAAGGAAATAGCGGTAAGTTCGGCTTGAAATACTGTATTCCTGTTGTCAAGTTTGTAGGAGAGAACCTTTTCCAGAACATCATGTTTAAAAATACAGACTGAAAAACCAGTGTTATTGTCAATATTTGAACCATCAGTATATATATTATAAATAGCAGAGTTTTTATCCATTCTGTTAACTAAATTTACGGACCATTTAGAGGGGTGAAAGTTAGAGAAAGGAACAAGGAAATCAAAATCAGAGGGAGGCGGGAGGGAGGGAGATGAAAAGGAATCAATTTTTTGTTTCCAAAAATTAAATTTATTATAGAGGGTAGAAATTGTAAAATGAATGGGGGGAATACCAGTGAGGGAAAATAAGGAGATATTAGATGTTGTACGATAGCCTGGGCAGATTTTTAGAAGGAAGATGCTTTGGAGTGAAAGAAGTTTTTTTATTTGCATTTTTTTTTAGTTTTTTACCCCATATAGCAGAACCGCAAGTAATAACTTTTTCCACAACACATAAATACCAGCATTTTAAGAAACATTTTTTGACACCCCAATTTTTCCCAGATATTTGGCCAAAAGTAGTACAAAATTTTAGGCATTTTTCTTGGAGATATCGAATATATAGGGTGTCTGCATATGTTTAATAATGTACTTTAATCCCTTTGTAACTTTCCCTAATGTAACATTAATCTCATTGGAAATGCTTTTGTCCGGGCGCCGTATGAAAGTTTAAATTTTGTATTTCTTAAAATTTAATTCCCTTAAAATTTTAACCGATTTCACAAAATTCTGTACCTTTCTTTACGCAACATTGTAATTTATTATATTTGTCTAAGATCAATATTTAAGGGATAAAAACCAAGGACAATGTTTTTGGGACACCCTGTATATATATATATATATATATATATATATATATATATATATATATATATATATATATATATATATATATATATATATATATATATATATATATAGAGGGTCTTTCAGAAAGGACTCCCTAACTTTGGAATAATATAACTGCGAAATAGTGATAGACGGAAAGATGAAACAAGTGGTATATTGGATAGACAGGTCTGGAATTTTAAGTACACAGGTTTACAAAATTTACAAGATTGGCTAATAGAGGGCGCTGCAGTTTCAGTGCAATGTCCTTTAAATAGTGGGCGAGATTGTTTTTCATAAACAGGTGTCAAATCACATTACCATGGATTTGATATGGCCACCGTGTATAGCAGTAACATGACGCAAGCGATGGGCGAAGTTTGAAGCCACCTTCTGCAATGTCTCTGCTGAAATGGATGCACATGCCTCACAGATGAACTAACGTTTGAGGATTCTTACTGTAAAAAGTGTCCTTCAAATAGCTCCACAGAAAGAAGTCTCATGCATTGAGATCTGGGGAGTATGGAGACTGAGTGTTCTGTACTTCTGAGCATTTATAAGTTATTTAAAGCTCACCGTGCTTGATGTTAGCAATCTTGTAACTAGTTTTACAAACCGGTGTATTTAAAATTCCAGACCTGTCTATCCAACATACCACTTGTTTCATCTTTCCGTCTATCACTGTTTCGCAGTTATATCATTTCAAAGTTAGGGAGTCCTTTCTGAAAGACCCTATATATATATATATATATATATATATATATATATATATATATATATATATATACACTATATGATCAAAACTATCCTGACACTATGGATGTTAGAATGTTTTCCGAATTTCTAAACAAATGCTTGTCGAAATGTTCTGCAACTTTGACTGCGAAGTGAAGAATTTGGTTGAACACACACTTTCTAGTAAAGTTTTGGCGACTTGTGTATTTAAGGGATCACCAAGATATTGAAAAAATGGGAAAATATACTTGATCACCCTGTATCATAAAAAGCTGAAAATGTTTTGTAGCTTTCACAAAATAGTTAACTACCTTTGTTAAATGTGTATACGCGTTTTCGATGAACAAAAACAGATATTCATGAAGATATAAACGTTTCTTCAAAAAAAAATTGTTACATGTTTTTGCTTACAATATCCATAGGTTTCAATGAAATTTCACGAGACTTGCAGAACATTTGCCAGCGTCCATGAAAAATATTATACTTCAATTAAAAATTAAAGCATTGGATATACGATGAGATATAAGCATTTGAAGAAACAAAGTTTATACTGCGCAGATGCGAAACATAGGAATAGTTTTCTTTCATGATTTTGTAGTGAAAAATGTAGGGCAACTTCTATAAAAATATCTACTGGAATATAGTGAAAATCTACGAGTGATCAGCTTTTCTTTCACCCTCTGAAAGTACCTGGATGATAAGGGGTTTTCCACAAATTGGCATTTTACAAATTCATCGGACACCCCTGTTCTGAAAATAAATTAGTACAATTTTATGCAAATAATGATCAAAAGTCTGCGGACACCGCTTGCCCCCCACATTCAATTTTGGGGCCGGGTAATAAGTCGAGCTGCGGGCCCCCCAAAAAATGCAAGGGGGAGAGGGGCACCTTTTTAACACTTTACAACAAAGTTGAAAAGTGTTTATGACATTGTTCATTCTGTCTGTCTGTCTGTCCTTTAGCACGATAACTGCCGTAAAAATGATTTAATCAAAATGAAATTTTAGTATGTTGTTCAGACGGTCTGTAGGACCTATGGGAATATAAATGAATAATATCACCCAATTAGTTTTGGATTGAACCCGGGTTGAAAAAATGAAATACATGGATCCCTATGGGACCTAATTTTTCTAACATTTTTTAAGCGGATTTAAAATTCACAAATTGCTTCGAAAATTTTAGGTAATAGTCAAATTGTTCCATAAAATATATAAAAAAAAATTCAGCTAAATATATTCAGTAGTTTTTTAAATAAAGATTAAAATAATAATTACACATCTTATATGAAACGATCACGTGACCATGATATGAAACGATCACATGATCCACTTCAAAATGATATATGGCATCCATCTTGTTTCAAAATCGTGATTTTTAAAATATCTTTTTAATTAATATTGAGTGTTGTATCAGTCCTAAAACTACTTTATTTTTGCTTAAATTCTGTGCATCTACATTCTAAAACAACACAATGACAATATATTTGAGTTTAAATTCTCATTCAAATTTGATTATTTCTACAACTAAGCCTATTTTTCACCTATGTAAAATGTAAACAGCAAAATATGTAGAATGAGTTGTATTAGAATTACTGTATTTCTTTAACACAAAATAATTCAGTCCATGGAGTCTGCATGGCTGATATGAATGAAATATTAATTGATTTTATAAACAAAAGGACGATTTTTTTCGATGAAGTTTTAAGCATAGAGTTTATGAATTGTAGCTCCATGGACTTAATTTTTAAATAAAATAAATTATTATAGTATTGTGATGAATGAAATGAATGAAATCCTGCTTTTATAGAGAGATCCAGGCGTGTTATTTTTTCTATGACGTCATTTGAATTTATTTCAGTTGTTTTCGATGATGTTTTCAAATATAATAAATTATCGTAGTATTATGATAGTTTTAAAAATATTACCGTGGAATGTATTGAATTTTAGAGATATTTAAGCCAGGCAATTTATATTTCAATGCCGTCATTTGAATGAAGTTCATTTTTTTCAATGAAGGTTTAAGTTTTCAAATATAATAAATCAATGTAGTATTGTGATAAGTTTTAAATTATTACCGAGGAATGTATTGCTTTTTCGACTTTTTTAAATAAAATTGCATTGAAGTTGGAAAGTATTTCCTAATCAATGCTTTAAGCATGATTGATCTTTCATGTTCTTTAGTCATTTCAGCATCTGCATGAACATAGTTTTTTTAACAAAGCGATCTGCTTAAATATCCACCTTCTTTCATATTCATCGCTGATAAACAGTATTTCAATGCCGCATGACAATTTCTCCAATTAAAAATTGAAGGAGGCAAATGTGAACATCGTCATGTACATAATTTGTACATTTCCTAGCTGCGATCGTCCAAAATGTATAAATCTTGGCACGGTTTCGTATATTGTTAGGCTCACCGCATCAATGTAGCCACGAACATGATGAAATAGAAAAGCGAGTAGTGAGTGGTTAACGTTATCTTTCATATAACTCCTTGAGAAAAGAACATCGCATGAAAAACGCACGTTTGGTGCTACTCTGGTCTATAACGGTATTGGGTATATGCCAATTAATTATTGTCTACACTTGGTATTTTATGATTGCAGCTTATATACAGGGTGTCCCAAAAACATTGACCTCGGCTTTTATTCCTTGAATATTGGATTTAGATATATACAATAAATTACAACTTTGAGTAAAAATGGTACAAAATTGTGTGAAATCGATTAAAATATTCAAGGGCATTAAAATTTAAGAAATACAATGTTTAAATTTTTATACGGCCCCCGTACAAAGATATTTCTAATGAGTAAAATATGCTCCATAGACTAATAAGCTGATGTACAAAATTTCAGCATTTTATCATAGTCCCAGAGATATATAAGTCCCAGAGATATGGAAAGATAAAAAATGCTAACTTAAACTACTCTTCGATGCATCGACATGGGTTCTCAGAGGCGAAAAATCCCGTCGGCAGATGGCGTTTCAGGGGTCATACACAAAGTACGAAAGAAAACACTGATTACATAAATAAATACAAATTTTGCTATTTATTGGTACAAAAGTATCTACCATGTGTAGAAATAATAACTTTACACAGAGATTACAAAGATTGTTCAAAATATTTTCATTCATGCCCATACAGAGCTGCATTCACCTGGAACAAGCTTATGATGTATTTCTGCGTTGCGTCATTTTCACTCTTGCTGTAAACATTTACATTTTAATTTGGGATTATTCCCTCACAAACTTTGTTTAAACGTATCTCTGGGACTTTTTATGTTAAAATGCTGAAATAATGTGTTTATATGGGGGCCTTATAAAAATTTATATTTCGTATTTCTTAAAATTTAATCCCCTGAAATTTTTTATCGATTTCATAAAATTCTGAATGTTTTTTACGTACAGAAATTTATGTTTTTTACGTTTGTATAGGTGAGCAATTACATATGGGATATCAGCATTTCCAGCTAAACTTTTAATTTATTATATATGTCTAATATCAATATTTAAAGAATAAAACTCGAGGTCAATGTTTTTGTCACACCCTTTATATTTAAAATAATTAAATTAGCTATTATGGTATACTATGGTATTAATTGGATGTATATAATTACCACACCACACTTTTCAGAATTTTTAAATTCTGATGTATAGGTGAGCAATTACATATGGGATATTAGCATTTCCAGCTAAACTTTTAAGCTTAGCATTTCCTGAAATGACCTGCATGAAACAGAAATCTTTTTAAGACGGAACATTATTCCGGTCCCCTGAATTCCGTTTAAGTCAATTTCGAGTGTTACTGAATTGCCCTTACCAACTTTTCTCCCCTGAATCGGTTATACCCTTTTCTTCCATGCTGGTTAGTGGTAACTTGTGGAATAAGCTAACGTGACGTCACACAGTCTACAACAATGTTTGACAACGTCTGACAGCGTTTCTGACTCTAGCAATTACTATATTTTTTAATTTACTGAGTTAAAAAACTGTTTTTTTTCTCTTTTTTTCGACTTCCATTTATTAGTGTTTATTTTAATCAGTTCCAGGGTCTAACTTCTTGAAATCTTGTTATTTAACTTCTTGAATTTAAAATATATAGCATGCAAAAGCATAAAATATACATTTTATCTGTCATCTATCGGCACTTGAGGAACCAGATGTCACTCAGCCAGATGTGTGCATTCTTGGCAAATTGCTGCGTACATATTTTGGGCGTATCAAATGAGCTTATTTAGGGCGTACATATTTTGGGCGTATCAAATGAGCTTATTTAGGGCGTACTACACTTGCTTTGAGCAATTGTTATTGTTGTACACGTAAAAAAAGAGCAAGAAAGTGGATTTAGTTTTAAATACTCGAATTGGAAATTGAGTAGTGTTATCGATATATGTATTATTATTTAAGTAGCGGGTGCTTATTTAAAACCCAGGCGGTGCAAGGTAATTCGTTCTAGAACACAGCAGAAATACAGTGCCGTGAATTTTTTATTTTAAACTAAATAAATGCCAAGTTTTGCAAGTAGCTAAGTTTGTTTAAATCATTAAGTTGAATTATGGGCTGTTTGAACATTATATCAATGGACTTCACTAAAAATAAATTTCATGTTTCCGCTAAAAAGATTTTGTTGACTATTGAAAATATATATTTCCAGTCGATTTCTGCTTGAAAAGTGAAAGTTTTCAACCCCATTATATCTCAAAAGAAATTCCTGATACATAGCATTTTGGGGCTGCCCTTTAATAGTTTTTATGGGTAAAAGAAAATGACATATGTTTGATTACCGTGTTCTTAGAACATAGATTGCCACGAACATTTCCAAAAGTCATCTTATGTGGAAGATTTTCCCTACATAATGCAATGACTGTGCGTAATTCATAGTTCGCAGTACACTGTGGAATACGTTTAGTGGCTGTGCGTATTTCACAGTGTACTAATGATGTACAAGAATTACAGTAAAATGTTTTTGGTATTGAAATAATACCATGGAAATTGAAATATGGTATTTGGGCACTTGATTCAAACGGAATATATTATTCATACTCGCGAGTAAAATCCTCATCAAAATGCAATTCACCTTAATGTACCCTGTAATAAATGACTATTGATGAATTTATTGGAGTCTGAATTCAACACTATTAAAGGAGTAATTTCTTTTGTGAATGGAGCGAACTAGATTCCCGTTAATAGTATTAACAGATGAGTTGTATAAAATTGCTTATGAGAAGTCGATATATTGGGTGAAACACACTAATTTTAATTTAATTTAATTATGTAATATTTGTAAAAATTATTTCATAAGCGTACAATATCACAACAGCGGTTCATGCTAAAGTTCAATAGTGTGCTCTCATCCGTTTTGAAATGAAGAATTACGTATAAAATAATTGTATATTTAATAACAGTATTCAAGGTTTTGGATTTTTATTGATGTTTCAAATATTTATTTATAAACCATGCATTATATCGAGAACGGAGCATGGTTTATGATAGTGTTTCCAAATATATGCTATTCGTTTTCTGATAAAAAATGACGTGTATATATGACGTATATATATATATATATATATATACAATGACGAAAATGACGTATATATATATATATATATATATATATATATTTGGCTATTTTGATTATTAATCCTAACCGCCTAACAACCACGTAAACTTTCTCATCTGAAACTGCATCCCCATCACATTCTTGAAGTATGGAAAACGCGAGGACAGCATCTTTTCCATGCCGTTACCAGATTCTACCTCTCCGCATAAATACCACTTATGTAAAACCACCGGAGACTGAACTTAGATATTTTGCTAGATGAACTCCGACGGAGAGCTCAGCCAATACATGAAAGTGTCTTCTAAAGCTGTAAAGTAAATTTTTGTAACTAAAAAGTCTCTTCTCTGAATGATTTTTACTATCATGACATACATATATATATATATATATATATATATATATATATATATATATATATATATATATATATATATATATATATATATATATATATATATATATATATATAAATATAAATGTATATATATATATATATATATATATATATATATTTATAATATATTTTTTCATTTTTTCATTTTTTGATGTCTGTAGTCTGTGTTTAAGCATTTATAGTAATGTACTATTGCTTAATCTGAAACAGGCATTTGTTTGGGTTAATTAGAATTAAATACTCAGACCTGAAGAGGAATTTTATTCTGATTAATCATCGAATTTGGGAAGGTTCTGTTCTTTTCTCTTATCGGCATTATGCCCGTGAATTTGCTTCTATGGCGATGTTAATATTACTTGAATTGTATTTTTTTTTTTTTTTTTTACATAATTCTTATTATTATATTTCAAATATATAAATATATATATATATATATATATATATATATATATATATATATATATATATATATATATATATATATATAAGAAAATCAAAAAGTATCGAGAGGTAATATAAGTGCCAACAGGGAAATAACAAATGGCCAAGGGGGATTGTGACCCCTTGTTCCCGTTTATAGCCAGCTATTACTCCTGAGGAAACACTCACGGAACCGTTACGTGCCTGTGGCCATATTTCCTTGGAGCAGCAATGCGCCTATATGACTTGGCAATTTCTATTAGTTTACAATCGGGTACGTTTAGTACTTTCTTATTTACAATATATATATATATATATATATATATATATATATATATATATATATATATATAATATATATATACCTACCTATATTATTTAACACACAACGATATCATTTACATTCGTTCGATTTAATTTCAGGGGTACATAAAATGTGGTTTAATGTCGAAAACTCGAATTCGACTTTTCGACCCAGTCCCAATACTTTCTCTATACATTGTACTATGTATATAAGAAAATTCATGAATAACAACAGAAGTTTTTATATTATCTTTCTATGACATGCTATATGCAACAAGAAAGTACTGGTGTGAGTCAATAACAGCTTTTTGGATAAATTTGCATGCTATGCGTATTGGACGCTGAAGATTGTGAAAGGCATGGAACACTTCAAAAGGTGTGCAATTGGAAAAGTGCAATTCAAAGATAAGTCCACGAGACATACACGCCCTGAGTTGCTATAAATAAATGTTATTACATTTCAGAGTTAATTTCCCAACCACATCGCCGTAATGACTATTCCTTTTATTGTACAACTTCTGAGGTAAGGCGTTTCTAGCAATAAAACACTTGCTTTTTAAAGTGACATTTAGTGGAAGTTTCAAATCAATATTTGTTCAAGTAAATCGCTCCCACATATTTTGACGAATATTGCCACTAAATTTTGTGGACTGTCGGCAACTAGATAAGTAAACACAGAGCTCTGGAAATGTTTTGTTTTTTTGTTACTTTATAGTTTGTTATTGTTTATACGGAATTCCTAAGACAGTC
Source organism: Amaurobius ferox (assembly GCA_951213105.1). Lineage (NCBI taxonomy): Eukaryota > Metazoa > Arthropoda > Arachnida > Araneae > Amaurobiidae > Amaurobius > Amaurobius ferox. The sequence continues at coordinate 33,944,210 of OX578144.1, read as the reverse complement.
CTTTAAACATTCAATATCTTGGTAAGAAAAAGTGAGTGTGTGCGTTTGGTCAATCTATTGTAAAGTGACCTTGCGTGATCGAATGAAAGTAATTTTAGCGCCCTTAGCGGAGGATTTAAAAAGTTAGGATACCAAGTAAAGTCTAAATTTGATAAAGAGCAATGCTCAATGAGTGAAAATCAACAGCAGATATATCATTGAAGGCATCTATTTGACATTATAAGGTTATTAGCGAATTAATAACACCTTCAGGAATGATGCAATAAACAATACTTAAATACAGATGGACGGAGTATATGCATATTTGAATTGGAGGAAGAATATTACACTACATTTGTAAAGAACGTTGCTGCCTAGAATGTATGGGCGTCTCCTTGTTGCTGATAGAATGTATGGGCGTCTCCTTGTTGCTGATAGAATGTATGAGCGTCTCCTTGTTGCTGATAGAATGTATGGGCGTCTCCTTGTTGCTGATAGAATGTATGGGCATACCTCCTAGAATGTATGGGCGTCTCCTTGAGACAGCTGTCGGTTGAGCAGGCATTTGTCTGTGATTATCTTTTGCGGCAAGGTCTTTTGGACTTGGTGTAGGCTTTCCTACACCAAGGGGATTGGAAACAGCAACAACATTGCCGCCCCAACTGGGAGGCGAATTTTGGATCACCCAACTGGCCAGCCGGCTCTCTACTGTTGAGCTACTTGGACGAAATTACTGGCTCTGCATTTTCCACCCTCTAATGTCAGATTGGCGGTAACTGATTATCTGAATGACCACCTCCTGTAGTTTTATCTCAGATTAGCCTCCTGGTACTACTATTTTTACCCAGTTTAGTATCCTGCGTGGTCGTTATCCTCTTAATTTTAAATTGGCACTCAATATTCAAGAGTTCACTGAATCCGTACTAGTCGTACTAGGTTCACTCCAGATCTCTAACATCTTTGCACTACCTTTCAGGGTTGATTTGTTCGGGCGCCATTGGAAAGAACCTTGCTATCCCAACCTGGAATCGAACCTGGATCTCCGAACTAGCTAGCCGACGCTCTACCGTTGAGCTACTGAGACGAAATTGCAAGCTCTTATCGTTGAACTGGACTCTGTGCAACTACTTTTAATTAGTGACTGCACATCTAACAACTGATGAAGAATGGTAGGTATTTATTGTTTTCGGTATACACATTTCTCTCAATCCTACTCTCTTATTCTATTAATCAAATATTGCTGTACAACTTTGTAATTAATTTTCTCTTCTATCTCGCTTTGTTGCCGATTTTGTTATCCAGACATTTTAAATTATCCACTAGTGGCTCTGTAATAATTTTACTTGATCGGGTTTAGTAACAGTGCTATAGATAGACCTAATATATATACTCAAGGGTCTTTCTTTACAAAATTATTATAGTGCTTAGTGGTTTTCCTAGCAACCCTGTAATTGAATATGCTGTATATGCTTTATATTCTTCTTTCCTGTATATTAAGAAATAGATAGAAATTATCTCATCTGTAATTTGCAATCCCCATTATATTAAAATTTTTCATTATCCCTTCAAATAGGAAATTTGTGTACAATTTCAATAACAACTTATTCACATTTTTCCTACAACTATACTTTCTAGATATAGGGCGATTGTTACTTTCTTACAATTAATGGTAACGTATAGGGATAGTATTGGAATGGTGTCGAGAATTGCAACTCGAGTTTCGACGGATTTACACGTTTGGAGTTATCTTGAAAACGAAAACTCTATTTTTAGCGTGACGTCTGAGTGCGTCTTCATACCTGTCTATATGCGTATGTATGTGTGTCTATGTGTATGCCTGGGCAGTGAATGCATCCACTCTAACTCAAATACTAATTGAACAAATTTCATGAAGCTTGATAAGTAAGTTAAATGTATATGACCCTGGTGTTGATTAAACTTTGGTACTATTTGTGGTAAAAGTACCTGCCTCTTTTACCAAGAGGCTTGTGAAAAATCGTCAAAATCTAAAACTAAAGACTACATATGCTCAAATTAATCAATGGAACACTTGTTGTATACGTAATTTTTGACGATGGAAATAATAAGAGCAACTCCAGTATCTTAAGATGGACTTTTCTCGAGATATTTAAGATTCTTTTAACATTGAAGGGCTGGTCTTATTCTTTCAAAAATCGTCAAAAATTACATTATCACCAAGCATTCAATTGATGCATTTGAGCATATGTAGATTTTGACGATTTTGCACTATATTTAAAAAAATTCTGATGTGGGCAACACATGACATTCCTTACATAATGCAATAAATTTACTATTTTTACAATAAAAAAATAGGTTTTTCTTATAGTACATATTTATATTCCTTCCAAGATATTGAATTTTCGTCAATTAGTCGTCATTTTCATTGATTTAGTGTCAATTTTATCCATTTGGCGAGATTTTCGTTAATTTGGCAACATTTAAAAAAGTCACCAAGTTGGCAACATTCCGCCAAATTCGGCGTCAAAACCTCGGCAAGCGTTATAGATGGAGAAATAAGTTATTGGTATAGCAGATAAGTAACTATTGGCTTTCAAATACAAAAGCATTACTCAATCTATCTTTTCTCATAAATGATACGAGCTAGATCCACGAGAATATGATGTCACCAAATTTATCGCATGATATTACATATGAAAAGTGAATACGTTTCTCAACAGTTAATATATATTTTTTTAATTTATGGGATTTTCGATAAATTTATTTTAAAAACGTGAAATATCTCGATAACGGTTTATGCTAGCATGTTAAAGTTTATGTCAATCGTTTTCTAAGGAAACAATACATAAGAAATATATATTTGCGTAACTTTATTAAAGGTTTTGATTTTTTGATGATTTTTTCAAAATTGCACTCGAAGATTTAGAGGGGTTCTGGACATTCGACTACATTTAAAAACCATAGGCTTCCAGTATTCACCGATTGTGATTTTTGCAGCAAATTTCATTCGAATGGCCCTACTTGTTCGTTAGATATCGTCTCCATAGACTCACTGACACACACACACTGTCACCCCCCCCACACACATACACACAAACACACACACACAAACACAAACACACGAACACACACACACACACATACATCACCTCAAAAATGTTTGGATTCGTGATCAGGGAAGTTTGAAACGTGCTCTTCCGTCGAAAACTCGAATTCGAAATTTCGACCCCCATCACAATACTTTCCTTATACATTATGTATATAAGGAAAGTAACTGGTTAATGATATTTCTTAAATTTTGCTGTTCTGGCGCTGTTTAGAATTTGGTATGATTCAGAAAAATGTAACCGACTCCTGTTTTGTAAAATTACCCACAAACATAGTGATAATCATAAATAAATGACAAAAGTTGCTGAAATATATTAAATATGTACTTGTTCTGTATGTAATTTTTAATATCAAATTGAAGAATATTGATACTATGATGTTAGGTTGAACCTTTCTCGTGATCGGGGAGGGGGGGGGGAGATTTTGAGGAGTTGAAACCGTTTTAAAATGCATGAAGTTTTCAAATGAAATCAATATGCGTGAAAATGCAAATTGGATATAATATCAGAAAAGTTATATCTCGCGTTTATTTTCGCAATTATTTCTCCCAATTAAACTTAATTTAATACTTCATGAAATAAAACAAGAAAGATCAATCATGCTTAAAGCATTGATTATGAAACACTTTCCAACTTCAATGCAATTTTATTTAAAAAAGTCGAAAACGCAATACATTCCTCGGTAATATTTTAAAACTTATCACAATACTACATTGATTTATTATATTTGAAAACTTAAACCTTCATTGAAAAAAATGAACTTCATTCAAATGACGGCATTGAAATATAAATTGCCTGGTTTAAATATCTCTAAAATGCAATACATTCCACGGTAATATTTTTAAAACTATCATAATACTACGATAATTTATTATATTTGAAAACTTCGTCGAAAACAACTGAAATAAATTCAAATGACGTCATAGAAAAAATAACAGGCCTGGATCTCTCTATAAAAGCAGGATTTCATTCATAACTTTCTCCATTTCATTCATCACAATACTATAATAATTTATTTTATTCAAAAATTAAGACCATGGAGCTGCAATTCATAAACTTTATGCTTAAAACTTCATCGAAAAAAATCGTCCTTTTGTTTATAAAATCAATTAATATTTCATTCATATCAGCCATGCAGACTCCATGGACTGAATTATTTTGTGTTAAAGAAATACAGTAATTCTAATACAACCCATTCTACATATTTTGCTGTTTACATTTTACATAGGTGAAAAATAGGCTTAGTTGTAGAAATAATCAATTTTGAATGAGAATTTAAACTCAAATATATTGACATTATGTTGTTTTAGTATGTAGATGCACTGAATTTAAGCAAAAATAAAGTAATTTTAGGACGGATACAACACTCAATATGAATTAAAAAGAACTTTAAAAAATCACGATTTTGAAACAAGATGGATGCCATATATCATTTTGAAGTGGGTCATGTGATCGTTTCATATCATGGTCACGTGATCGTTTCATATAAGATGTGTAATTATTATTTTAATTTTTATTTAAAAAACTACTGAATATATTTCGCTGAATTTTTTTTTATATATTTTATGGAACAATTATCTAAAATTTTCGAAGCAATTTGTGAATTTTAAATCCGCTTAAAAAATGTTTGAAAAATTAGGTCCCATAGGGCTCAATGTATTTCATTTTTTCAACCCGGTTTCAATCCAAAACTAATTGGGTGATATTATTCATTTATATTCCCATAGGTCCTACAGACCGTCTGAACAACATACTAAAATTCCATTTTGATTAAGTCATTTTTACGGCATTTATCGTGTTAACGGACAGACAGACAGACAGACAGACAGACATAATGAATGAACAAAGTCATAAACACCTTTCAACTTTGTTGTAAAGTGTTAATAAAAATGAATTTGTAGAGAAACTCGTGTGCTTCCTACATCAGACGTTTTACTCCCCATACAATACATGGTAATGTATTGGGAAATGTATTGATATCGTTTCAAAAATCACAATGCATCATGAAATAAAAAAAAATAAGAAAATGCATTTGAGCAGTAGAGTGAATCACGTGCTGCCCACACCAATTTTTTAAAGATTGGAGATGAGATGCAAGAACATTCTTGAAAGGTTTTAAAGCAATTGTTAAAAGACGCGAAAGATTTAGATAACTCAATCGACAATAAAAATGTAAATTGTTGATGGATTTTTTATTTTTCAGTACCCATTTATTTTAACGAACGAACCGAAAAGTCCAATTTTAAATCAAACATTGCCAGGGGCGTTATTAATCTACGTGTATGAAAGAAAGAAACGTTTTCCAATACTTGTGGGATATAAAGTGTCTTCTTTTGTTTCAATGCCTTGGAGGGTTGATGTGTAAGAAAGGCATTCATTGGCCTGAATGAGATCAAAGGCTCCGACACAAATTCCTGCAAAAAGAGCCAGTGAGGCGTGACTCCACGGGATTTTTGTTCTCATTCATTTTGAAATATGAACACAGTTACAGTATTTGTCAGCAAGATTATTAAAGAACAATGATAGTTTCTGGCAGAGAAAGAGAGAGATAAGGAGCTATCTTATGCCTTGAGTTTTATGGGTTTATAACTCTGATTTGTTTGGAACGGAAAATATTGTTTTCATTAATGTTTGATGTTGTTTATCCAATGAGTCTTGTCAGTGGTTTGGCAGTTTTAATTTATTTTGCAGAGGAATTGAAATGTCGCCAAATTGGCGATAATTCAATGTCAAAAATTGTTAAACTAAATTTTTGTAATACATAATTAAATTTAATTATTTAAAATTATTAAATTATATTTTTATGAATAGAAATAATTAAATTATATTTATATGTTAATCCTTGTCACTTTGTGGAGTCACTTAGAGATCCACTTTTTCACTTAGAGTTTCGTGGGCCAACGGCCGTACCGTGCTGAAAACACCGGTTCTCGTTAGATCACCGAAGTCAAGCAGCATCGGGCGCGGTTAGTACTTGGTGGGTGACCACCTCGGAACACCGCGTGCTGTTGGCCATCTCGGGTGCGGTATCCCCGTGGTTTGCGCGCTAGATTTGCACGCTACCACAAATGCCGCCGTGTTCATGCGGAGTACGATCACGTTAAACATGTGGGTCCGTAAGTCCTTCCGAGAGGTTGGTGGTAGGGGAAGGAGGGTACGGTTCCTGTGGATGCCTCCCCCACTGGGTTCCGGTCTAAATTGGGTGGCACTTTCCAGCCGTCCATTCAGTTACCTTACACCTTTCTGGTAGGTCGGACGGTCTGGGTCTCAACAACAACAACTTAGAGTTTCGTATAATAATTACGTTACATTTGTGAATAAATTAGTAATTGTGTTTCAGGGGGGTAGTATCGTAATTATGCTATATTAAGGGATCATAAAGTAATTATGATAAAGTAATTATGAGGGTCGAATAGTAATGTGTTTTCTAAAAATTTTGGAAATTAATGACTCTGGGTGGATGAATAGGAGGACATTGATTACATAAGTTTAGGTGAGTTTAACATCTAGTATTTAATACTTATATTTCGCAATTATGTAAGTCTATTAATTAATATGCTATTAATATAATGTTTTTTAATAATATGTATTTGAAATGTGCAACTAAACTCAAATTCTGTCGAAGCATGACACACGTGTTGAACATCCGGGGCGCGGTAACACTTTTCAACTTCGTTGAAAAATGTTACAAAAACATAGATGTCTAATTCGTGATAAAAGGTTTAACTGATACGTAGCAGCTTGGTTAGAACGCAATAACCCAGTGGTTAGCGCGAGGGATTTGCGCTCGGTAGTCCCGGATTCGATTCTCGCCACTGTCAAAATTGCAGCCGTGTTCACGCGGAGTACGTTCACGTTAAACATGTGGGTCCGTAAGTCCTTCCGAGAGGTTGGTGGTAGGGGAATAGTGTTGTTGGTGATAGGGTGGTACATATGAAAAGTGAATATGTTTCTTGACAGTTAATATTTATTTAAATTTATGGGATTATTTGATAAATTTATTTAAAAAATGTACAATATCTCGAGAATGGTTCATGCTAGTGTTCTAAAGTTTATGTCAATCGTTTTCTAAGGAAAAATTACGTAAGAAATGTCTATTTGCTTTAATAAAGGTTTTGATTTGTAACTTTAATAAAGGTTTTGATTTCTTGATGATGTTTTCAAAATTTCACTCGAAAATTTGGGGGGGGGGGTTGCAACCTTCGATTGTGTTTTAAAACAATAGACTTCCAATATTCACAGATTGTAATTTTTGTACCAAATTTTATTCGAATCGCTCTATTCGTTCGTGAGATATCGTCTCCACAGACTCACTGACACACCACAGACACACACACACACACACACACACATATATATATATATATACATCACTTCAAAAATGCTTTCCCGTCGAAAACTCGAATTCGAATTTTCGACCCCCTCACAATACTTTCCTTGTACATTATGTATATAAGGACATTAAACTTTTCGACCCCGTCACAATATTTTCCTTATACATTATGTATACAAGGAAAGTAATATAAATAATTATAGAATTGTCTATCCGGCGACAGGTTAGATTCCTTCGTACTGGATAATTTATGTTCATGAAATTTATAAATAATATTTTCAGATCCCTTTAGGGCAGTATGAAGTAAGTGATGTGCATAGATGTGAGATTAAGTTATTGAACAGTCAGTCCAGTCAGAAACTTTGAAGAAAAAATATATAGATCTATGGAGTAGTCAAAATCTGATTTCAAGAATACATTGACTAGAAGAAGAAATAAAACATGCTCTTTACAATGAGTTGAGAACAACAAAAACTTCCAGGATTTGGGGAGCAGCAATCGTGATGTAAAACTTTATATGATTTTTTTAAACGAATGGTGGCATAACTGTTTTGGACAGACATGGTGGACTAATGTTGCACTAATTATCTGCATGTAGTATGTGCTATTGAGTGCTTAAAAGTGTCAAACAAGCCAAGTGATATCAGGTATTCCGATCATTACATTTTTTTAGGTAAGTAATTATTAAATTAAGTAAGTAACATGTATCGGATTTTCATATTTTGGATACGAAATTTAGGGACTATATCTCCCCTTATGAATTATATATAAGTGCTGTAAATATAGTAATTGCTTTAATAATGAGCAATTTAAATTTAAAATTGAGTATTACATGAATTAGACATTAATTCTAAAATTTACATTGCAGCTAAGGATCTATCTGGTGAGATTTTTTCAGATCACAACGCAATGTTTTAGTTGATCGTAATGTTAACCATACATTCCTAAATATTTATTATTAAATATAATTATCTCTCCTGCTATATTCAATTATGTTATAGTGCCCCAAAGGGAAAATACATAGAATTGCTAAAACTTCACTAACAGCTTCAATGTTGGAATTTTCCCAAAGTTGCCAAAAGTCCCCAAATTTCTTATTGTATAAATAAAATCAAGGACTAAGCGTCTTTAAAACGAAAGGTCTTTTATTTAAAAATGATTTCTTATTGTAGTCATATGTGCATACACGCAGCCAACTTTGACTAAACCTTTGTTTTTTCTTTGCCTATTGGTTAAAAATTTGTATACATTTTTACTTTCCCTGCAATACATGGTTGTGTATAGGGAAAGTATTGAAATCATGTCGAAAATCGCAACTCGAGTTTTCGACGGATCTACACGTTTCGAGACCTCTAGAATACGAAAAAACTATTTTTAGCGTGACGTCTGTGTGTGTGTCTGTGTGTCTGTGTGTCTGTCTGTCTGTGTGTCTGTGTATCTGTCTGTGTGTCTGTCTATGTGTCTGTCTGTGTGTCTGTCTGTCTGTCTGTGCAGATTTTGTATCCACTCTAACTAAAAAACTAATTGACCGAATTTCATAAAATTTGGTAGGTAAGTCACTTGTGCACGAATCTGGTGCTGATTAGTTTTGGGTATGACTCGGTTTAAAAGAACCTGCCTTTTTTTTTGCGAAATGGCCCGCAAAAGCTTGTATCCACTCTAACTGAAAAACTAATGGACCGAATTTTGCAAAATTTGGTAGATAAGTCGCTTGTAGGCCACCCTGGTGCTGATTAGATTTTGGTATAATTCGAAAAAAATAACCTGCCTTTGTTTGCAAAATGGCGCGCAAAAATCATCAAAATCTAAACTTAAGAACTACGTATGCTCAAATATAGCCATTAAATGCTTGTTTAATACGTAATTTTTAGCGAAGAAAAGAATAAGACCAACCCCATTACACTAGGACTAGCCGTTCTCGAGATATTTTAGTTTTTCGTATTTTTCCTACACCATTTTTGAAAATAAGTCTAGTTTTCAAATGAGAACGAAAATTGAATTAAAAATGAATTAAATTTAATTTAAATAAATAGAACGTAAATATAAGTCTGCAGGGAAAGTCATGTGCTGCCCACTTCAGATTTTTCTTTCTGAAATATGCAAGAGCAGCGGAAAATATATACTAGATAATTACAACATTAAATATTTACATGATCGAAATTGAAATCAATGGAGTTGGTGCTGATATAACTAGTTCTTTTTAGCTTATTTTGGGTATTATAATTATGAATAAATTATTTTTCAAACAAAAATATTTTAAGTTTAATTAAGAATTATGTTAAAGTTGCTTTTTAAATAAATTTATTCTGAAGAAAATAAGTCAAATTAAAAATCTTAATTAATCAAATTTTTACTCAGGCAAGTACTAGTTACAAATATTTTATATAACTAACTTTATGTACGTAGCTATATACTTTGCAAGTAACAATTGAAAGGTGATTTTTTATAATTCGTAAAATGTAACAGCTTGCTATAAATAACAGAAGTATAACAACAAATTGGAAACAAACGTCAAATGCGTCTTTTTTCAGATATTTTTCCAAAGATGTTAAATTTTTACAGTCTTGCCATTCGACATTTTTCTAAACTATTCCCAAAGATGCTGCGTTATAGTTTGTACTAAAGTATCATTGATTTCCAAGCTCTATATTATTTAGTAAAAATGCTATTCTAAATAAATCAGGATTGTCAATGTTCGTGAAAATGGGAAAGAGGGAAGTTTCATTTGAGACAAAATAATTTTGAAGTATGACTTTTGAAATTATGAATTACTTTCCTTACATAAATAATGTATAAGAAAAGTATTGTGACGGGGTCGAAAATTCAAATTCGAGTTTTCGACGGGTGAGCACGTTTCAAGCATCCCTGAGCACGAATCAAACATTTTTGTGGTGATTTCTGTGTGTGTGTGTGTCAGTGAGACTGTGGAGACGATAACTGACGAACAAATGGACCGATTCGAATGAAATTTGGTACAAAAATCACAATCCATGAATACTGGAAACCTTTTGTTTTTAAACACAATCAAATGTTCAAAACCCCTCTAAATTTTCGAGTGAAATTTTGAAAAAATCATCAAAAAGTCAAAACCATTTCCTATGTCATTTTTCCTTAGAAAACGATTGACGTAAACTTTAGAATGCTAGCATGATCCGTTCTCGAGTTATTGCACATTTTTCAAATAGATTTATTAAAAAATCCCATAAATTAAAAAAATTATATATTAACTGTTGAGAAACATGTTCACTTGTTATATGCGATATCTTGCGATAAATTTGGTTACATCATTCTCGTGGATCTAGCTCTTTCCATTCATGAGGAAAGAGATTTTGAGTAATACCTTTGTATTTAAACGCCAATAGTCATTTATCTGGTATAAGAATATCTTATTTCTCTGTCCATAACACTTGGCGAGATTTTGGTGACAAATTTGACGGAATGCCGCCAGCTTGGCGACATTTTAAATGTTGCCAAATTAACGAAAATCTCACCAAATAGATAAAAATGACGCTAAATCAATAAAAATGACGACTAATTGAAGAAAATTCAATATATTTGAAAGAATATAAGTATCTACTATAAGAATACCATTTTGTTAACTGAAGAAGTAGTAAATTCATTGCATTATATAAGGAAAGTCATGTGTTGCACACATCAGATTTTTTTACTTTAAATGCATATATGTAGATGTAGGAGATAATATTAACACCAATGAAGCCTGTCGAAATCAGACTACTATATAAAGAGTTTATTGGAAAGTTCTTATGTAATCCAAAAATCCAAACAAACACAAGTAAAGGTCGCTGAGAGCACGCCTTAAGTATATATGTATTCATCCGATCATGCCGCATCAAATACGATAATGCAGCACACCTCAATTTAAAAGTATAATGATCTATTTAACAAAGTAGAATAGACAAAATAGCATATTACAAAGTTGTGCAGCATTAAAAAAGTAGAAATCGTCACCGTACTGAACGAAACGCATATACTGAATTAACAAATTCCTGCCATTTTTCATCGGTTGTTAGATGTGCAGACTAATTAAAAAAATCTGATGTGGGCAGCACATGACTTTCCGTATATAGTGCAATGAATTTACTACTTTTACAGTGAAAAAAGAGATTATTTTTATAGTAGTTATTTATATTCTTTCCAAGATATTGAATTTTCGTCAATGAGTCGTCATTTTCCATGTCGTCATCATTATGAGTCGTCATTGATTTATCGTCATTTTCATCCATTTGGCGAGATTTTCGTTAATTTAGCAACATATAAAAAAGTCGCAAAGTTGGCGACATTCTACCAAATTCGTCGCCAAAATCTCGCCAAGCGTTTTGGACGAAGAAATAAGTTATTCTTACAGCAGATAAATGACTATTGGCGTTCAAATACAAAAGTATTACTCAAAGTATCTTTTTTCATGAATGGAACGAGCTAGATCCAAGAAAATGATGTCACCAAATTTATCGCATATTACATATGAAAAGTGAACATGTTTCTCAATAGGAAATGCTTTTTTTTATTTTATATGAATTTTTGATAATTTTTTTGAAAATGTGCAATATCTAGAGAACGGTTCATGTTAGCGTTCTAAAATTTATGTCAGTCATTTTCTAATTAAAAATTACAGAATAAATGTCTATTTGCGAAACTTTATTAGCGGATTTGATTTTTTGACGATTTTTTCAAAATTTCACGCGAAAAATCAGGGGAGTTCTGAACATTCGATTGCGTATTAAAACAACAGGCTTCCAGTGTTTACGGATTGTGATTTTTGCACCAAATGTCGTTCGAATCGGTCCATTTGTTCGTCAATTATCGTCTCCACAGACTCACTGATGCACACACACACATACTTTCACACACACATATACCTTCACACACACGCACACACACACACAGACATCACTTCAAAAATGTTTGATTCGTCATCAGGGATGTTTGAAACGTTGCTCTCCCGTCAAAAACTCGAATTCGAATTTTCGACCCCGTCACAATACTTTCCTTATACATTATGTATATAAGGAAAGTAATAAATTGTAGTGTAATATTATTTTTCCAAATCAAATATGCATATACACTATTGCTTCTACACTCGATTCATCTGAAAATAAGTGCCTATTATTGTATCATTCCTGAATATGTATTTTCCAATAACCTTACAGTGTCAAATAAATGTTCTTTAAAAATATTTCTACAATATATTTATTGTTGATTTCAGCTGATTAGGCAATGTGGTTTATTACGTTTAGACATTGTTCTATATCATAACTTTTTAAATTCTCCTCTGATGGCGCTGCAATCACTTTTATTCGATCATGTATTGCCATTTTACTATAGATAGATCTAACTGACTGTTGTATCATTATGGTATCTAACACGGTGGTATCTGCGATGTTTGTCACAGTGTGCGTAAAGATTATTTCCCGAATTAAAATGAGCATTGTATTTGACGGAGGGAATTTTACAGATAATTCGCATTAGATTTCTATTTAAGTAAGTGTTGTATATTGTATAATTCCTGAATAGGACATTCATTTGCCAATAATCCTAGCGTGTGAAATGCATACCTTCTGTAACAGATTTACTGTCGTTTTCTACTCATTAGACAATGATCTACGACTTTGTAATTGGCTTTATTTTATTTTTCTCGATTTACTTCCGAGTTCGTTATACTAAATTTAAAAATTCTAAAGTAGCAATCATACAAGACCTTTTATTCGATAAATCATGGTTACTTTTGTATGGATAGACCTAACGTGTACACTCATGGGCATTTCCATACGAAGTTATTGGGGTTGTGCTTAAGGACATTCCGACTAGCCCAGTATAACCCAAATAAAAAGTATAAACTGAATGGTATACATTTCAATTTTGGAAACCCGTTTCAGATCTGAAACAGAGACATATTAGAAAATTAATTATTTATTGGAAATTGAAATATATTTAGTAATTGAATTTCATTTAATTCTACCAAACACATTTTAATTTGTTTTTTCAATTTTGCCAAATTTTACCAAAGGTATTGCCATAATTTAGAAATTACGATATTCTTTGAATATGAATAAAACTTAAAATACGTTTGTAATAAAGTATATATTGCACATTAGTATCACAATTTATGAACGTTATTATCCTTAATACCATCGTTCACTAAATTCACAATAAGCGAGTGAAAACTTCTCTGAAGATCGAGGCGCTCAACTTCTATGTAAATTCTATTATATTATACAGCTCCCCTTTCTGAATCTTTTTCTCCTCCCTAGAAGTTTAATGGTTGGATTTTTTTATTCTCACCTAGGTATTTAAGTAACCCGTATCCTCGAGTCCTTGAATCTTCTATCATTTATGCAAATTTATCTCGCGCCTTTCAAGTCTTCAAACTATGAGTGGCAACGTCGACTGAGAAGGAGCTGGTGTGTACAATATAGAATGTATTTAAAATGTGTACTTTAGTATTGGAACGTTTAGGTTAGTATGGTTTTGTATGTATTTGTGTAGATAATTTGAATTGTGTAAATTGATTGTGATGAATCAGTGGCGGCTCGTGATTTCAGAAATGTGTGAAGCAAACTCAGAGACGGAATGCCCCCTCCTCCTCGACCAGTGTTTCTTTTAGGCACATATCCGGGGAGGAAGGGGCGGGGGACGAAGTTCTCCCTTAGACGATTATTCGTCCCCCCGGAGACATTTTATGTTAACCTATTTTCTATTTATGTGACAGCATTTTGATATATCTGTATCTAGGGCAAATAGAAAACTTGTTCCTCTAAAGTTTCATTCACCTCCCCGACTTCTGAAAGAAACACTGTCTTCGACAACAAACATCTTAAACACATCACGCTACTGACACTGTTTGTCAAATATTGTCTAAAAATAGCCAAAGGAGTTGGAAAAATTCGCCAAATAATAAAATAAACCATTCAGACGATAACTTTAGGTGAAGCAGCGCTTATCCTGCGTCATCTGCTTCATCTCATGAGCCGCCACTGTGATAAATTTCTTATTGTGTCGTTTGGCTTTGATATTTTTTATGGTTAATTCAGGTTAGTTGTTATGTAGCAGACAATCAACACGATTGTTCATTGTCGTTAGAAATTTCATAGCTGTTAATGATGTGTCTAATATTTGAGTTGTATAAATGACTTACGCGTACTGAGAAACTCTGCGTCTCTCATGCTTAGAACCTTTAAGGATTCTGGCAGTATTTCAGACTGCATAATCGGCGTAATGTTAAACCGCCTGATTTACATTAAGGGGCGATTTAGGTTTGAATCTGATTTTGATTACATTATGAATGTCGGTATACACATTAAATTTGGAGTAGAACACAAATTTTGACTTTGAGTAATATTTTGATTATGAAATTAAAATTATGTTATCTATCCGATGATTTTCATTTACATTATGTACGCTCTCAAATACCGTTATATTATGCAATGACTTCCGGTAGCTTGTATTCATTTTTAAAACTATATATACAGAGTATTATCCGTTGTTTTCTAAATAAATGTTCACGTCATTCTGGGCTATCGTAATTTTTGTCATTTATTGGATTTGTATTCTAAATTGCATAGTTTCTATGCAGTGTTGTTGATGTGAAACATCATAAGATGCAGGGTATAGAGTAAATCAGGAAAGAATTGTGACGAGTGAAACGGAAGTTCCAGACTGTCATCTTATTGTTACGAATACCTAACTATTGACGCGTGGCCAATTAAAGCTTATGACTGATTAACGCGTGGTTTGGTTCCAAATCGTTGATATTGGTTAAGAATATGGAGAATATCTGGAGAAATATCCTCCACGATGGGGACTTTTACCGATTTTAGGAAACTTGTCGAATTGTGTAGATTGGTTAGCAACTTCACGAGTTACGCTGTTTTGCATAACTTTCAACAGAGTGTATATAAGTTTATAAGCTACTCATCGTTCAGATGACTTGATACAAATAAGAATGAATTTAATACGTAAGCCTTTGAGGCAATCATGAATGAAATGTGATGGGTATGAAACAACATAATGTATCAGAAGTTCCGTTTTACTTATACTGCCGAACGCAATATATAATTCAGTACATAATTTTTTTCGTATTGCATATACGCTTTAAGTTGTATTATAAAACAGTTTTGGTAGAAGAAGGAAAAATGTTTCAATTGTAGATCTGCGACATCTGTGCATCGACATCTTCGTTACACTCCAGTATGCGCTTATCGATTGCGCCAACTGCCCGCTCACTCGGTGGAGTAACTACAAACATTTCATCTAAAATATTTCGTTGTCGATAACTTCGTCATTTGCGACCCGATTTGGACGAAATTAACTTTACTTTTTTTAAAAAAATCTATCAAAACTGTATAGCTTAAATTAAATAATAAAAAATTTCATTCAAATAAAAATATTGAAACCTTTCTCTATTATCTTGTGTCATCGCCACAAATAATCTAATACGAGTAACAGGGTTACTCTCTACGTCCTTCCATGTAATAAGAACGTGTTTCAAATTCCATAAAATTGTAACAAATTGTACAGCAGATGGAAGGAAGCATTGACAGAAAACTCAGAACATTTAAAAACATCCCTTAGAGAAAAAAGCTTAAAGACAATGTTTATCAATACGCTTTTATATTCATACAAATTACATGCACATATATTGTTAAATGTCATCAGATCTGGACACGTTTTTTGCACACGATGCACACTGATGTATTGAATTCCAAAATAATAAAAACATGATTTATTTTAATAAATTTTCTCTTCAGCCGCATTATTTGCTTTAAATAAAACAAAATAAAATAGATAACTTTTTATTCAAAAATTACATTTAAAATTTTATGTTGGAAACATATGCCATAAACAAAATCTAATTTCTAAAATATATTTGTATAATCAGTCCTTTAAAATTTATGTAATACAGATTAGTTGGATTGATTGAGTGATAAATTTCTAGCCCAAACCGCTGAAAATAGAAACTTGAAACTTTGCATTCATTTGGGTCTTGACCTTTATGTTAATTTGAAAAATCTAAAATCTTCGAATTTTATTTAAACATTTTATAAATCGCATATATATTTTGTTCAAACAGTCTTTCGACTATAAACCGAGAATAACTATGCAAAGACCAAAGGTATCTTTATCCACTTTGGATGCCTTTGTGGAGAATTTTTACTTAATCTGTCGAAAGTGACTTAACTCAGACTTAGAGTACTTGATATTTCAACCTTTGGGCCCAAGGACAATAACACAGGACGGCACTGTTTTAAATCAAATTCAGGTTATTGGGGACTTCACAAAATTTACAGCAGCTTGCTATTTAAAGCAACGGACAGCATATAGACTAATTGTTATTGCTCACGCCCAGAATAATTTACAAATATACAAGCTACTACAATATACTAGGCTGGTGATAACGCATTTACAGAGCTTATATGTTTACCACTGGCATTCTGTTATATTGCCCCGTATTGAGGCCACACCCCGAATAGTCATTGTTGTATCGAATGGGTTTTCCTTCCACTAAGCTGCCGACCAACTTCCGAACTCCTGCAAGTCTAACATAGTGCATTTTGTTTCACTCCAGCTCACTCCCGTCTAATTTCTACTAGAACCCTCTCATACTACTCAAGAAGCCATTACTCAAGAAGCCACTAGTCAAGAACCTACATATCAAGAAAATATTGCAACTCTCACAATCCGAAACATATTCCCATTCTACTTTAGGAACGCAGAAAATGCTGATTAGCTCGATTTGATTGGTCTGGCAATCGAACCAGTTAGAATGGTTAGTTTAAGTAAATATAAATTATAATGCGAACAGAGGGAAATAATAACTGACAGGTTATTTAGACTTCACAACTATAATTAATAGTTGGTATAAACACATTTTGTGTTTATACCAACCAGAAAGGAAAATGGAAAAAAAAATCTTAAGTTTTCAATTAATTATAGCGGTGTACAGCCAACAATTTTTGAGATATTTTGTTATAGTTAAGGGGACTCGGTACCCTTTGAACAATTTTTTTTGTTTAAGCACTTTACAATACTCTTTTTGCATATTATTGAATGATTTTATTAAGGAAAATTATTTTATCAAGAAAAAAGACAATTCTACTGATACAATTTGAAGAATTTAAATTTTTTTTTAAATTTAAATAATTTTAAAACGTATCTTCTCCTACAATTTCTAACTTTTTTCAACCCTTTTTTTTTATAAGGTTCCTTGAAGTGTCTTCTATAACTTTAAGGATCGGATTTTTGAAAAGTTAATTAGTTCGGGAGGAAAAAAATAAAATGTTGATACATATGTAAAAATTCAACAAAAAATTGAGTTTTTTGTACATATCTATTTTTTAAAAAAAAACTTTTAATTTTATTGCAAATCCGATCCTTAGTTTCATAAAATGCACCATAATGAACATCCAGAAAAAAAATCAAGTTAATTGAGAAATATATATTTAAGTTTTAGCATTTTGAGCATATTGATATATTGAAAAAACACGAACTGAGAAAAAGCACTTTAAAGGTTTTAACTTTGAAAAATTATTCCAAATCCATTTTAAATTACTTTAAAAGTTATTTTAAATTATTTATTATACACTTACCTTTAAAACTGTAGCTGTTTCATTGAATTTAACTATATTTATTTTATATAAGTGACCATTAGCCGAAACCTTAGTTGTCACACATTGAAAAGAAAATCGAGAAAAAATATAAATAAAAATTGATTTTACCAAATTCATTATTATTTTTACACCATGAAATACATTTGACTCATTTCATTAGGATATAGCTTAACTATAAATATGATGATATTTATATTATAAAAGAAATACAAGATTTGAAAATATATTCATATCCTAAAAACACACAATATTTCGCAACCTTATGCATATCATTTCTGCATAACTACCATTATTTCTTCTTTTAAAAATACCCTGCACTGTATGTTACACCTTCTTTCTTTTTAACTAATACGTCTCTTTTTAAAATTGCTTTTTTAACCAGTTTACATGCAAGTTGATATTTTGCACTTCGTCGTTTTTGTCGAAACATTTTTTTTTCGAAAATCGAGCGCAACACCGAGATTCATGGAGCACTTTCCTAAAGGTATACCTAAGGCATTCTGTGCTTCTTTTATACAGCGCAGTGTACCTTTATTATATTCACACACAGCTTCCATTACACAGAGTTTTGCAAGTTTTTTATGTACAAATGTTTCTTTAGGACATTTTGCTCACGTCACACTGTGCAAGCTTTCGTTTGCATTTTGAGTTCCGCAGTTTATGCCCGATATTAACGAACGAAAGCAGATCGGAAAGAGTAAACAAAGTTTCTTTATCAATTAAAATTACGATTGAGCACTTTCATCTTCTTCCTGGTAGAAATATTTTGTAAAACAGGGAGTATTCAGTTGCAGATGCGATGTAAACAGAGCGTAAACAGAGAAGTAAGCGTGGTATTTAAAGGGACACAGTTGCAGTCAAAAGCCTTTTTAATATATTTATAGTTCTCGAATCTTCACGAAACTTTGTCAGGATATACTAGGGGTTTCAAGGTATATTTTAAGCAAAAAATTTGAAAATCGGTATTTTCGTCATTTTTCGCCAAATGAAGGGTACTGAGTCCCCTATAAACACATTTTGTGTTTATACCAACCAGAAAGGAAAATGGAAAAAAAAATCTTAAGTTTTCAATTAATTATAGCGGTGTACAGCCAACAATTTTTGAGATATTTTGTTATAGTTAAGGTAGACGATTTTTTATTATATTTTATAATTAAAATGTTACAGAAATATTGATTCCATTTTTAACCGTACATCGATATATCCATCGTGCGCTTCAAATTACCGAAATCGTGTGCTGGCTTTTCTTCTAATCAAACTATAGAAAATATCATAATAATTGATTTTTAGTTCATAATGTCTGAAAACTTTGAAAATAAGGCAACAACATACAATCGGAGAAGAAATATTGTTTTACATAACGCTATTTCTATGTTAACAGTTACCGCCATTATAAGCGCCATTTTTATGATTCAATTTGAAACGGTTTTTAATGTTTAGAACATGGAGTTAGAAAGAAATAGATAAAACTCCTCTGGATGAAGCGTTTGAAAATGCCCTAATGCTCTGAGAATTATATCTAGACGCCGTTATTGTTAGTAAAGTAGCCGCTATTGTTCGTTGACACAACAGAAAGGCATGATATATAATATCTGTATTTTTGATTATTTTTAAATTAAGGGTTCTCTAATTATGAGCATAATTAACCAGTATTTTTTCATAGTTGTAGGAAAGAGTACAGAAGTACAGAGTGTAGGGAGATAAAAATAAACTCGAAGGTAAAATAATTTTGAATATATAAGAATATTCTTTATTGTTTCAGTTCTACTTTGCATTGCGCTAATAATTTATTTTTACAAAATTGATAGTTAATATAAATATTTTCGGCCTTTCGCCATAGAAGTGCATACAACATAGATCTACTTATCTTATCCCAGCGCCACCTGAATTAGTGTCTCAATCGATATTGGCGTTTTCTTCATATAAGTTTTAACGCCTTACTTTTTCCTCCATGGTTTAGAATTTTTATCAAGTATGCAGGCGTTACATTTGATAACCACTAACCAGGGACGCCTTAGGGCTTGCGCCTAGTCCTAGAAAAAGAAAAGTTCTAGAGCCCCACTATAACTTTCTTTCTATATTAAAAATTAAATGAAGTGTGACTCAACTGACCTTCTCATAACAAAATCCATTTTTAGTAGCTTTGTTTTAAGATTTTACAAAAAAAAATTGAAAAATCGGTGTTGTGGGTCCAAATAATTACAGCCATAACGGGTTACACTTCACTTTAAAGGGCTTGAAAAATATTTTGTTTGATATCATTCTTGACAATGTAACCCCCAGGGCATAACGTGTCCTCTAAGGGGGGCTAACGTCACGAACAAAGAGAATATATCAAAGTCATTTTTTACTACAATGATTCAAACTATGAAGTCTTGTGATCATTTGACTTAATTATTCATGTAAATAAACTATTTTATGAATGATTAAGTCAAATTTAGTCCAATGCTGCCGTGTTAAAAAAATATAAGACTTCGAATAAATTTTGAAGTTTTCGCTCGAAATTAAAAAATATCCATCTAGTTCAAGATTATTTGATAACAAAGCAGATATAGAATTTTATGAAAATCCATTAATATTTGTAGCCGCTATTGTGTACACAACAGTCAACTACAGACATAAGACAGACAGACAGATTGATGGAGTTCACGTCCTGGACAGACTAACCATAGCAAAACCACGGATTTCTGCAGGCATATACATACATAGTTAAATTTTTGCAATAGGAGTATATTTTTTTTTAAATTTCGATGTATTTTGACATATTTTACTTTCTATTCACTTCTGAAGTGAAACATTCTCTTCTGTATGGGCACAGCCCTCGAGGTTTTCTATCTGCTACCACAAATCTATAACATAAAAGTATGAAATTTGGTTCATTTCTAGAGATATGGTAGGTAAATTAGTTGAAATAAACTATTTTTAGATTTAAATTTAATTTTGCTTGAAATAGCTCAAAAAGCGCAGCGATCAAGGGGATCGAATCCCCTAGTTATGGCAAAGAGAGGTGTATTGAGCACAAAAGATTTCCCCCACCATTTTCCTATTGTTTGTTTAGGGTCAAATGCGGCCCTACTAGTAGCCATTTCGCCTGCACAAAGCGTGATGTAGCGTTCGCCTGCACAATGACTAGTTATACATAATTTTAAACGTTTTTTCATCAATTCAAAAAATAAAATATAATAACGGATAAAATCTTTTCAAACACCAATCTGTGGAAAGTTCATGTTGAAATGTTGGTATTATGTCGCAAATGAATTTTCACAGAATACACCCACTCAATGTGCACCTTGAATGGATTTACTTTATGGGGGGAGATAACGCTGTTAGTTTTCCGTATTTCACTAACGATAATTATCAGCTATCCCTTTTACAGATAACGAGAACTTATCCTTTCCAAGCAATTTGGAATTGGACGATATGACCATTAGCAACAAATCTTCAGGAAAACTTATTAAACGGACGTTATATTGTTAGACGTAAAGTGATAATATTTAGGAAGATGATATTAGAAAATTTTAAATACTAATAACGTTTTGTTTAATGCAATTTCAAATATACAGATATGACATTAATATTGGAATAGATAGAAGTACGCGTCTATTGTAGATCACAATATACGTTGATCAGTTTCAAGTCTATTATTTGGTCGTCGGCATACTTTAAAACATTTTGCAACATTTGCTCACCTTTTTCACCTACTTTGTGAATAATTCCGATAAACTGATAAGAAGAGACACAATTGCAGCCGTTCATGAATAGATATGTATATATATATATATATATATATATATATATATATATATATGTGTGTGTGTGTGTGTGTGTGTGTGTGTGTGTGTGTGTGTGTGGTAATGGTGTTGATATTGGTATTTGTGGCAGATTGTTTGAATCGGGGTTTATACCTTTTTCCACATTTGTATTGATTTGTATTGTACTGTTTTGTAGTATATATCTTCAAATATATATATTTCCCAAATTGGTACCAGCCTCCCAGGTGTGTTTGCCGCGGCTCTAAGCATGCTTTAACCGGGCAGTGGGGATCACAACCCCCCCACGGCCACTTTGTGGTACTCGCTTTGTTCTTTTTTCTTTAATCCGTTTGGGAAATTTCTTTGTCGTTTACGAAGGGTAATGGCAGCAATGCGCCTTATGATTCGTTAACATTTGGCATGGTATAAGGTTTTAATTTTTTTTTCTTTGGTGCATATATATATATATATATATATATATATATATATATATATATGTATGTATATATATAGTTAATTAGCTAGTTAGTTAATTAGTTGGTTAGTTATGTTACCATAACTCTTCGGAACCTTACTTCCCACTACAGTCAGATGATTCCCACAAAACTTTCTGTATTATGATTGGAAATGTTTTACAGTGCATAGGGTTGTCTATAGCTTCAATGACATCAAGGAAATTCGGTAAGCAGTGCCACAATTTCATGAACTTCTGTGGAGTCTGGCAAATTCAGCCCTTACATATTTAGATTACATTTTTTTTTCAAATTCTGTACAAATTACACTAGAATGCAGCGGATACGTTCTTAGTCGTAAATCCCGCCTGTATGGGGCTTTCCCGAAATGGGGATAACTCTTCCATTTCAGATAGCGTTATTCATAAACTGATGAACTTGAAGTATGGATTTAGACGTTGCAATCTCGTGTAATCTGAGTAGAACTTTGAGGAAGTTGGAAACTTGTCTAAGTAGTTCACCTGGCTGAATTTTCGCTTATAGACATATATAAGGCATAATTATTTAGGGCACAATTTGCGAGTTTGTGGATGAATATATGCATATCTTTTTGAGGAAAGTGTAATTTTGTATCAAGAAAGTTTTCTATTCTTACTTCAACTAAAATATTAGCTAAATATGTATGTATTCAAAGTTTTCTACGTTTGTTTATCGAGTTCACATGATATGGACGCCAAGTTGATTTTTCAGCAACTCAAATGTCTGTCTTCCGAATTATTGAAACATTTTTTTTTCATTAAATTAGAATAGCAAATTCGTTTTGCCCTATCTCGCATATGTATTGTAATCCTGTGTATTCAAATTAAACCGCATATGTATTAAACTAATATCAATAATAACAATGCTGACTAACATTTTTAGTCTGCATTCTGTCTTTGGTGGGAAATATGCAAGACACAGAAATTAATTTACTTGGTAAAAGTAATTCTTGAATGACTTAAATAAATGTACTTAGTGAACGCAATTCTTGATGTTTTCAGATGATTTTTATATACAGGGTGATTATATTTAAAGTTGCGATTTTGAAACGCTGTAAAGTAATACCCACGGGTCAGAATGATCTGATATTTGATCTCAGTATACGTGAAGCAATGGAATTTTGTTTGACGAAAAACAAAATTACTTCAAAAATGTATCGATAGATGGCAATGTACGAATCCAACATGGAATTTGCATGACGAAGAACGAAAAAATTAGCCGTTAGGTTTTGCACCTCTATTGCTATTAAGCACCTCTATTGCTGTTAAGGAGGTATGCTAATTAAGGCTGAGCATGCGCACCGCGCATTACAGTTGTGTTAAACTCGAGGAGCATATGCACTCCTCATTAAGTGCCTTATCTCAACTCTGTCACTGAAGGATCGTGCTTTGCTCGTAAAGCTTTTCTACCAGAAATGTGACTGTGCGTTAACTGCTCTCAGGAGGTTCCGGATATTAAAGGACCTAAAATCTGGTCCAATGTCTGCATTTGGCCAACGGAAGATGATTCTTAAATTTGAAGAGATTGGTTCATTGGGCGTAAAACGTGGCAAAGGGAGGAAAGCAATTGTTGAGACAGGAATACGTGGAATACGTGGAATCAGTGGAATACGTGGCTACAGAGTTACAGGAAGAGACGACCAGTGGTGTTGGAAGCAACACTGCACAGGGAAATGCCCGATCGTTAGACATGCCTGTCAGCACGGTTCGTAAAATTTTACGAAACGCCCTGCAATGTTATCCGCACAAAATTACGCACGTTCAGGAGTTGCTTCCTGCTGACCTGCCACAACGAGAATGCTTCGCGGTACAATTTCTTGCTCAGATGGAAGTGTACGATGGATGGCCATAGAACATTTTATGGACAGAGGAAGTCCATTTCCATCTGAAAGGTGCTGGCAATACGCAAAATTGCAGAATATGGGCAAACGAGAATCCATTTCCACTGCAGTCATTTCCTCTTCATTCTGAAAAGATCACTGTGTGGTGCGGGTTTACGGCAATGTTTATTGTTGACCCATTATTTTCCGAGGAGATAGGTCCTGTGGTCCCCGTTACTTGTAACGTCACTGGTCAGAAGTATGAAACTCTTTTGCGGAACCACATCATTCCCATACTTCAACTGCGTCAATGTATGGATAGCACAACTGTTATGCAAGATGGCGCTCATCCGCACATTGCAACACCAGTGAAGCAGCTTTTGAATATCCATTTCGGAAATGACAGACTTATCAGCCGTCATTTTCCAATAGTCTGGTCGCCACGTTCACCTGACCATAATCCCTGCGATTTCTGGCTTTGGAGGCACCTCAAGAATGTTGTGTACAGTGGTCGGATTGCGAACTAGGCTGACTTAAAAGCACGCATTACGCACCACATTCACATTATCACTTCTGATACACTCCGATCCGTTGTGGAACATGCTGTTTTGCGCTACCAACTCGTAGCCGAGCACGGTGGACAACATATTGAATATTTCTTGCGTATATCGTAGGTGTTTGCTTCATGTTTTCGTGATGTTTCTATCCATTATTAAAATAAGTTTGGAATTAATTAAAATAAGTTTGGATGTTCATTAAATTGTCGTTTTCTTTAGTTGACTATTGGTTTCTTTCGGCTAACAACACACCGTGTTTGTCAAATACAGCGATATCTATCGGTACATTTTTGACGTATTTATTTTCCTTCGTCAAACAAAATTCCTTTCCTTCATGTTTACTCATGTCAAATATCAGGTCATTCTGACTAGTGGTTCTTAATTTACAGTGTTTTAAAATCACAACTTTAATTAAAATCATCCTGTATTAATAGGCAACATTCTAAATGTGAGACCAGAAATAGATCTCACGCCGGTTTATTGTGAGACAGTTTTATGTGCGTTACTTATTGTGTGTGAATCGTCAGACAATACCTTCAGTCTCAATGACGCCAGTGTTTACAACACCCTGGACGAGAGGTTAGCTGAAACCATAAATTTACGAGTTTCAAGACAGGTGAATCGAAGGACTCTAAGGATAAGGTAAGGCCACGAGATTGGTGAAATATATTTACCAATGGCAAGATGTATAGGCGCAGTGCCCCAAATTCGGCCAATTAAAGCCAAACAGACGTGTCGGACCTCAGACAGAAAGAGGCGGCAACCAAGTGATGATATTACACAACTTCCACGACAATAGTCACCAGTCATGAAACGAGGATGAAGAAGTTAGTAAAGTCCGAAGTAAGAGTGAGATTTTCTACAATAGTACGGATGCAATACATATCAGAAGCATGACAACTTCCACGGAATCTAGAGGCAAATGTGAAACGACAATGTCCTGATTACAGGTTCCAGAAGTGTTCGAGAATACAATGAGCAGATGCAGTACGAGTAAGGAGTCCAACACATAGAGTTAAGGCCAGTAAGATACACAAATGCAAGAATTGCAGTCTATGGTCAAAGCCGAAAGTTAAGGTATGTGCCCATAAATAATTGTTGAAGGCCTTAAATATATTCTAGGCATTTTAAGCCATGGTCTCACACTTTCTCTCTCCTTCGCAAATAAAATATGCAAATTGTGTAATGAATTTAATAATAAATCAGATGTTGTTAATTAATGATTTTATTTGTAAAGTTAAAAATGGTGCAATTAATGGAGTAATATTATTTTAATGAATATTATTTTACAGAACTCGCAGTAAAGATAAAATTGGAGGGTTATCAGCGACACGCAACGCAATGTGTAATAATGTTCTACGAATACGATAATTTCGGCCATGTTCTAAGAGTAATTAAATATGTTTCCAAAGGTAACTTTATAAAGTCTGTCATTTTACTGCTCCACATTAAATATATGTATGTTTTCGTTTTATGCATAAATGATACAGTAAAGTTCAAAATAGTTGCAACTGGGGAATGTGTTTTAAATGTATATTAACTGTTTTCCTAATATATTGAAATATACATACTTAAAGCCAAAAAAAAATACCAGTTTTTGAACGACATTTAAAAAAATAATATATATAATGGCTTGAACTAAAAATAAAATATTTCGTTTTCAAAAAACAATATACGAGGGAGTCTAAAATTTATGTTGCTTCTCTAGAATTTTTTATTGGATGTCGAAATGCAACTTACTGGTATCCTTATTTTCGATACTAAAATATACGATCAAACAAAATGTGATTCTCCATGTCTTAACCTATTTCTTTCCTAAGCAATTTTCTTTCCTGTAATAAATAAAAGGAAAATCCATTGAAAAAAAGAGATATAAAAAAGTCATAAAATAAGCTTCTGTTCACACAATATAAAACACGCAATTGAAAATCTGAATTTAAGTGAGCGTAAATTTCGTGCATTGTAAAAACTCCTATTTGGAAAGAACAATGGTTATTGGAAAATATGTATTTTCTAATATTCCTGTTTTTAAAAAATCATTCAAAAGTTACAAATCATAGTTAAAATCTTAACAGTTAAATGAAAATCATTGCAGTTGAAAGCATACTAAACGAAACTCGTAGTAGTTAAAAACATAAAAGACGAAAATGATAGCAGTTAAAAACATGCTTCTACGTATTCTGAAGTATATTGCTACTATATTTCTTCGATATTCGCCAATTAGATAATTAAATACATAAAGCTCTGAATAGGTTTACTTTTATTATGATATTGTTTATACATGGTTCCAAAACAGACCTTAAGCACCTCAATAAATGTGTAAGGAAAGGTTCAAGGGTGCAAATATTATGTCTATCTATAATTTTGTGACCATGCTCTATCGAGTAAAATGGATTGACACGCCTCCTAATGGAGAAGGGAAAACGCTATCATAACAAACTTGGCAGCAAAGCGCGATGGACGAAAAAATGCAGTTACAAAGTTGAGAGCATTTTCTAATTAAAATGAATTGATATATCAAACGAAATAAACCTGTATGTGGAAGAGAAATGTGTTAAAATGTCATATTATCAAGTCCTGCAAGACGGTGACATCTGAATGTTTTGTCAAAATATGCGGTAATATTCTTTCTCGAAACCAAATGAGCATTCTAGCTAATATTCTAGCAGCATATTTTCTAGAAGAAGATGTACATTAGTGTGCATGTACGTGTGCATGTACGTGTGCATGATTCGTGTGCATGTACGTGTTGTTTATTTTAACATTCCTGCATAACAACCATTCATCAAAAATCATACCGTGTGAATTAAATGCCTTCTGCAATAACTTTGTTACTGTTTCCTTTTAATTAGACAATAATCTACAAATTTGTAATTTACTTTTGCCATCTATCTCGCTTTGTTGATGTGTTCGTCAACCTAACTTTCAAAATTATCCACTAAAGGCATTGTAATTGTTTATATTTATTAGAGTATGGCCCCTTTATTGTAGACTAGCCGCCTTCGGCGACCAGCCTGTTCACTACTCTTTAAAAATCTGATCGTGGCAAACTTGCTGGCGCCATAACCCCGTGGAGTTAGCAAAGTTTGTTTTAGTTTAATGACGTTAAAACCATAATTCAATCATTTAATTTTTTTAATAACCATATGCTAAGCTCTTAATTCCATCATTTAAAGTATAACGTAATTTTCTAACCCGATCAACAATCTCCATAACTTTATTTTTATTTATTTTTTCTCCAAGGAAACACTGTGCGTCTGCGCGGGCATGTGGGTGAAAAATTACTTTACCTTTTTGCCGAGAAATTGAAATTCCGAAATTCTTAAAATCCGGATCCTGCAGCTATTTTTTATTGTTTCTTGACCAAATTGGGCTTGTAAGAGTGCCTGATGTTTGAGCCTTCTAAAAATGTAAATTATTAGTCAAAATTATTGGTACTTTTCCCAACGCGAGGATTTGAAACGAAAGTTCGTTTTTTTTGCGCCGAAAGTTACTTTTGCTTTAAAATCTTTTACTCGCAATTGACAGCTCTTTCCGGTTGTGTAATTTGTTTTTTTCTACGACGTCTGGATGGAGGAGTAACAAGGGGAAAAAACTGAAAAAACGGTCGAAATCGCATAAAACATTAAATAACAAGAAAATAAATTCAAATTTAAAAAATCGGTTTTCATGTGTCAGCTCCCCCCCCCCCCCGGGTCTCCGATTCCCAAATTTCGTAGCTCTGCGACGCGCGGTCGCTGAACCTATAGTGTATAAGACAGACACACAGACAGACAGACAATTGCCTTTTATTATATAGATGGATCTTACGCGGACACTCATGGACCTATCCTTACATATGTATTGGGTTACTTATGGACTTCTTAAGAACCCTCTGTAAATTGAATAAAGCGAAGTTTCTAAATAAATTGAAATCATGTTTGGAATAAGATACATAAATTTCAGTAAGATTAAGGACATGACCATATAGCTTAACAGCGTTACCATAATTAAAATTTTAGAAAAATCGGTATTGTAGATCCAAATGATTACAATTATAGTTAGCTACTCTTCACCTTAAGGGGTTTAAAACTTTTTGAATTAATACCATACTTGATAATGTACTCCGGGGATTGGAATATGACACCCTAGTATGAACACAAAAATTTCATCGGCGCTATTTTTCACAAGACTATTTGAAACTATTAAGTCTCGTCACGTTGAGCCGTAAATTACACATTTTATGCATATTATGTCACATTTTGTTTTATACTGCATGTTACAAAATTATAATTTTAGTTTTCTCTCGAATTAAAAAAAATATTAATATTTATGGGAACTATCATGCATTTAAAAATTCGACCATAAACAAACAAATTGACTTACATCACTCCAAAAATATTCAAAACGTATTCAAGAGGTCCTGAAACACATATCGGCAACAAAATCTGGAATTTGAAAACGTTCGTGAAAACAATACTACTTTATAGAATATCAAATACTATGAGAAGGTAATAATTAACTGAGAAACTGACAATGGGCAAATTCACCGTACTCCTCAGGATAATTGTGTGCTATTTAAATTAGAAAAGTGTGCAACACATCACTCTTCCCATATAATGCAATAACTTTACTTCTTTCACAGTAAAGAAATGCTATGTAAGATCCACAGCACAATGCTTCTGGCAATTAATACTGCGTAAATTGAAATTGGGCGTTATTGGCAACTTATTAGTCCAAGCAGCAAAATCCTCACCAAAATCCATTGGACATTTAATAAATTTCCCGTGAAATATAAATGACTTTTGGCGTCAAAATGCCAAAATTGTTACGAAAAGTATATTCTCTCTAGGATGGGGCAAACTGGATCACGGCAATAATGTTAACTGATTTGTTGCGTAATATTACATATGGAAAATGAATATTTTTATAATATTATTTATATTTAATTTTATATATAATTTCTTTGATAATTTTATTTGAAAAATAAGCAAAATCTCAAACAGTTCTTATTAGCGGTCTAAATTTTGCGCCAGTCGTTATATAATAATAAATTACGTATTAAATGATTATGATTATTTATATTAAATAATTATTATTAAAGATTCCGACCTTCAATGATTTTTTTTTAATTCATTCGAACATGAGGGCGGTCTTCCGAATATTCTATTGCTTTTAAAATCAATAGGTTTCCAGTAGTAACTGATTGTAATAATTATACGAAATTACTTTCAAAACTTCCATTCGTTCATATAAGACATCGCTTTCGCACACACACACATACTATACATACATAAACACTATAACATACACACACTAACATATATGTGTACATAGGTAACATATATGTACAAACATACACAATAGCATATATATGTACGCAAGCACTCACATGCATGCATGCACACTAACACTTACATACATTCACATAACATTCATACGTACATGCACTAATATTCAAACATACACAGTAGCATACATACACACATATTAGCATACATACACACACATAGACATCGCCTCAAAAAGGTACTTTTGTATTTGAACGCCAACAGTCATTTATCTGCTGTAAGAATAACTTATTTCTCCGTCCATATCGCTTGGCGAGATTTTGACGACGAATTTGGCGGAATATCGCAAACTTGGTGACATTTTTAATTGTTGCCAAATTAACAAAAATCTCGCCAAATAGTTAAAAATGAAGCTGAATCAATGAAAATGACGACTAATTGAAGAAAATTCAATATCTTGGAAAGAATATAAGTATCTACTATAAGAATAAAATTTTTTTAACTATAAAAGTAGTAAATTCATTGCATTATACAAGGAAAGTAATGTGTTGCCAACAACAGATTTTTTTTTACTTTCCAAATGACCTGCCTTTTATGTTTCTCCATTGATACTTTTAATTTGGTGGGAATGGAGTACAATATACATTTCTTATGCATTATGTATATAGGGAAAGTAATAAAAATACTCATTATGGGACTCATAAGAAATTTCAGCCTAATCCGAAGGTTGATACATACACACATTAACACACATAGACATCACACGAAAAAAATTCACTTCGATTTCAGGAAAGTTTAAAATCAGATTTTCAGTCCAAAATTATAATTCGAAGTTTTTATCCCGTTACAATACTTTTTCAAAACATTATGCATGTAGGGAAAGTGATAAAACACTCAATACGTAACTGATAAGAAATTTACTCCCAATCCGAAAATTGAAGCCACAGTCGCGTCGCTGCTATAGCGCTCTCTGGACACGCGGCTTTGTGCCGAACAAACAGCCTCGAGATACATAGGCCACTCCATTCCCACCAAATTAAACGTATCGATGGAGAAACATAAAAGGCCGGTCATTCGTAAAGTAAAAAAAAATATGATGTGGGCAACACATTTCTTTTCTTATATAATGCAATGAATTTACTACTTTTACAGTTAAAAAAATGATATTCTTATAGTAGATACTTATATTATTTCCAAGATATTGAATTTTCGTCAATGAATCGTCATTTTCATTGATTCAGCTTCATTTTTAACCATTTGGCGAGATTTTTGTTAATTTGGCAACAATTTGGTGGAATGTCGCCAAGTTGGCGACATTTCAGCCAAATTCCTTGTCAAAATCTCACCAAGCGTTATGGACGGAGAAATAAGTTATTCTTACACGAGATAAATGACTGTTGGCGTTCAAATGCAAAAGTATTACTCAAACTATATTTTTTCCTGAATGGAACGAGCGAGTTCCACTAGAAAAATGTCACCCAATTTATCGCATGATATTACATATGAAAAGTGAACATGTTTCGCAATAGGAAATATTTTGTTTTATTTTATATGACTTTTAATAATGTTTTTGAAAAATTGGCAGTATCTCGAGAACGGTTCATGTTAGCGTTCTAAAACTTATGTCAATCGTTTGCTAATGAAAAATTACATAAGATATGTCTACTTGAGTAACTTTATTAGCGATTTTGATTTTTTGACGATTTTATCAAAATTTCACTCGAAAATTTAGGGGGGTTCTGAACATTCGATTGCGTATAAAGACAGCAGACTTCCAGTGTTTACAAACTGTGATTTTTGTGTCAAATTGCGTTCGAATCGGTCTATTCGTTCGTCAGTTATCGTCTCCACAGACTCACTGACACACACACACGCATACTTTCACACACACACACTTACTTTCACACACACACATACTTTCACACACACACACACAGATATCACTTCAAAAATATTTGATTCGTGATCAGGGATGCTTGAAATGTGCTCTCCCATCGAAAACTCGAATTCGAATTTTCGACCCCGTCACAATACTTTCCTTATACGAGGCGCGTCCACAAAGTAAGTTTCCCACTCGTCCCACAGCTAGCAAACCTTATATTGCGCGAAACGACTGTGCATACGTGATAGAGCAATGACGTAGCATGGCGCATGCACTAACGGTGCTTCCCGCATTCTCACAGTAGCATCGCTGCAGCTGTTGAAGATGAAGGCTGTTATTCCAGCTCCCGCCGACTGTGAAGTGCGGTCGGTGATAAAATTTGTGAATGCACAGAGCATAGCGCCGATCGAAATTCATCGTCAGCTGTGCCGGGTCTATGGGCCTAACGTCATGAGCCAGCAGATGGTGCGTCGCTGGTGCAGAGAATTTTCGGCAGGTCGACAAAGTGTGCATGATGAGAAGCGCAGTGGGAGGCCATCCATCATTACGGACGACCTTGTGGAGCTTGTGCAGGAACGCATTATGCCCACATTACCCCAGAAACAAAGCAGCAGTCAATGCATTGGCGTCACAGTGGATCTCCCTGTAGGACGAAATTCAAGCAGACGTTGTCGGCGCGGAAAGTGATGTGCATGGTGTTCTAGGACAGACGGGACTTCACGTCGAATTCCTGACCAGAGGTGAAACGGTGATTGCTGAGCGTTACTGCGAAACACTGCAGAAATTGCGACGGGCCATTCAGAACAAGCGGCGCGGGATATTTAGTGCCGGTAGCCCGGACCTCGCTCCCAGTGATTTCCATCTTTTCCTACACCTTAAGATATTCCTGTCCGGTCAGCGTCAGCGTTTTGAGAATGACAGAGAGGCAGAGATGGTTATCACACAGTGGTTCAAATTCCAGGCGGCAGACTTCTATGACACAGGTATTCAAAAGTTGGTCCCACGGTATGACAAATATCTCAATTCCGATGGTGAATATGTTGAAAAATAGCTGAACACTTGCTGCATCTGTTGCAATAAATATTTCCATGAAATTGTGTTTCTTTTCTGTAAACGACCCCAGGGAAACTTACTTCGTATACGAGCCTCGTGCATTATGTATACAAGGAAAGTAATACCTGAAGATAATTGGACTATTATTCATACGCACTTTTTCTTTCATCGCCACAAATTTCATAATGATCCTTAAAGCTTTCAATGACGAACCAAATGATCTACGATTCAACCAAGCTGTTGCGTATTAACTACATCTTATATTACGAATTAGACATCTATTATTTTTACAAAAAAATTATTCAGGTGTGGGATGATTTCTTTCAAGTAAAGTTTTTTAGTATTTATATTCTTGACGCTAGCACCACTTTTTATGAATTTTTTCTAACACACCATGGTGATAGATTTTCTATTTAAATTCATGTTTCAAACATTCATATTTTTCAAACAATTCATGTTTTCAGAAAGTGACTAATTAGTGCAAAACTCTTCCACAAAAACTCAGAGTTAAAGTTTTAATTCACTTTTAAGTTTTAAACAAACGATTTCCAAACTTTTTGTTTGGTGAACCAGGGAGTTAGGGAGTAGAACTGCTAGGGAAAATTTTGTTTTTCATCAATGGCTCAACAAACCCTGGTCCCAGAAACTCGAAAAATGAATTATATTGTAAGTGGAGCTATTTCAAAGCTACCCCCAAAATTTCTTAGAATTCGGTTCAGCCGTTCTCCTGTAATGATGGGACAAACTAACAGACAGACAGACATGTAGATTTTCAATTTTATTTATATAGATTTACAATTTTATTTATTTAGATGTTCCGTACAAAAAACGGGTATAATAGTAGTTTCAAATAAGGTTTCATTATAAAAGTCAACAAAAACATATTTTCATTTTTCCATATTGGTTTATAGTTATATTATTATAGTACGTATCTTAAATTTAATAATAAATTGATGTATAAAAATAATATTAAAAAAGTAAATTCAATTCACAGATATATCATACGGGATTTGATGTACAAGTTAGTAACAAACAAATCATAATACATATGCTAATCTAATCGCGCTATGCTTGTCGCGCTGAACTTTAACTTGTCGAATGGGGTTACAAATTATTGTGTATGTAAATACCCCTGGCAAAATATTACGATATCAGCATTTACCACGAGACTACACTGTAAGAATACTTGTCTGCCGCGCACCTCGCTATGCGAAACCATGAGATCAGTGTGCTTCGTTCGTTCGTAAAGTTGGAAATATGCCGCAAACGAGACATCACCGACTGGTAAAAGGAGGGGGGGGGGTCAAAGAGTTTGGCCCAGAACAAAGCCACACAGTTGCAGGGATTGCAGCGTTATGGGGTGTGACAGCATCTACAGTAAGTACAGTGCATAAGCAATGGCGTTTGTCTGGAACAAATAGTACCCGGCGATGCAATGCCGGCCGTAAGCCGACACTAACCCCGAGAGATCGTCAGCAAGTGAGGTGCATGGCTACCACTAAACTTTTCTAAATCAGGGACCTATTTGTGGCACAGGTTAATGCTGGACCGGGTATGTCTATTTCCGAACGCATCCAGTGCCGGAACTGCATTACATGGAATTATTCAGCCGTATACATATACAGGCAACGTCCTCGGATCACAGCAACTCCAAAACAGAAAATAATCCAATGGACTTAAGAACATCGGCACTGGACTGTGGATGACTGGAGACGTGTAGTATGGCCAGACGAATCACGCTTCTGCTTGTATGCCACTGACGCATGTTTTCCGCGTCACCAGGAGGTCCTAAGAAGCGTATCATCCGAACTGTCTTCAGAGTTCATTGCAGATCGGGGGTTGGGAGTGTTGTGTTTTGGGGGTGTATTTCGGCGACTGGCGTTGAACCACTGGTGGAAGTCAACAATTGGATGAAGGCTGTGGATTATGTCCCCATCTGAGATGACCACGTTGTCCCTTATGTGGACGTTCTGCGTGGAGAGCGCCTTGTCATAGAACATGTCTACCAAGACAACAATTCTTCAACCCAGACCGTCCGACCTACCAGAAAGGTATAATGTATCTATTTGGACAGCCGGGAAGTGTCACCCGATTTAGACCGGAACACAGTGGGGAGGCATCCACAGGGACCGTACTCCCCTTACCCTACCATCAACCTCTCAAACGGACTTGCAGACCCACACGTTTAACGTAATCGTACTCCGCGTAAACAAGGCGGCAGTTTCGGCAATGGCGGGAATCGAACTCGAGCCGTCCGAGTGCAATTCCCGAGGGCTAACCACTGGGTTTGTTGCGCCCCACCAAGACGACAATTGTACCGTGCATCGCACCAGATGTGTTCAGGACAGGTTCGCATAATATGAGGATGATCTCCCACACCTCACTTGGCCGGCCAATTCGCCTGACCTTAAAGTCATCGAGAAAATGTGGGAAGCTATGGAAATTTCTGTTAAGACGATTGTTGAACTTCTGCAGTCACCAGCGGAATTGACTGCCATATTGATGGACGGGTGGGCCAACTTCACTGCAGACGCTATCCTGCTCCATTTAGACAGCATGTCTCGTAAGGTCTAAACGGTGAACAGGGCACATGTTGATGTAACCAAGTATTGAATTCAATAAAACCTTATTTCCTACTATTTTGTCCGGGGTGTTTATGGTACCACCAAAGAGTGAAATTAAGCATTGTATAGAAGTCCTAGGCGTTCTATACAGTGCCAAAAGTTGGACGTTAAAGATCGAAACACTTTGATTTTGTACACATTTCCTAAGTATCCTATATACTGACAGGAGGCAAATCAGAAAAGTATTAAATACTTCCGGCAGTAACGTTTAATTCGCCATGCGAGTCACGTGATTCTCGACGCTCATCTCAAACAGAGAGGCATAGTACTTTCTCCATCTGCTATGCTGGCTTTGTTCGAAGGTAAGGGTCTGTTACAATTAGCTTTGTTCGGTTTTAATTTCGCTATTCCTGTCTACCTTGTAGCAACAAATAGTTCAACACTAGTATTTTTCTCTTTCTGTAGAAAAATCCCGTATCTTACATTTTTACATATATTTTCAATAAAAGCCTTTTTCACACTTTGCCGAAAATGTATTTGTCATTCTATGTAATGCCTAGGTATTCTATACAATGTCTAAAGAAAGTATGTAAAATATTACAATAAAACAATTATTTCGCACTTTGCATAAAAACGGCATGCATTCTATACAATGCCTGTTTTTCACACTTTGCCAGTAACATATATACTATTTACAAAAGCCATGCTCTACAACAGATAATGAAACTTTCTATTTTCATTCAATTACATTTAATCCCCGTATGTCATTTGTGTAGCATCTCTTTAAATATTTTTCTTTTACTTCTAAGAACACATTGACATTATTTGGTCTCTAAATGAGGCTATTTCCTTTTAAAACATTTTCCTGTCTTTGTAAACAATTCATCTATCCAATCGTCCTCCTGGGAGAAATTGGTACCCACATTGGGGTACACACTATTAACTTTATGTATCTTTTCCTCTATTTCTGATCCAAGTTGAAAAAATAAATTTTAACTCGGATAAATAAAATTATAAATATATAGAAGAGAGTTTCTTATCAGTTTGTATGATGGTTTAAAATGGACATTGCTTATTGTTTAATCGAAACGAATTAACATTTCTTTATTCGTTTATGCATTATATATTTTAATGCCATTTAGTGCATGATCTATATTAATGAACGAATATGTATGCATATTTGTTGGTCACATAGCTTAACATCGAAGCAATCTACAGGCAGGGAATTTGGCATAAGGGTACCTTGAATCACGAAAAGGAACACTTCGTTCCGATTTATTTTAAATGCTAATTAGTTTTTCAGTTGTTTAATATTGAATTCTCATCTGTAGTAATTTTTGATAAAGTAGGTTCTTTATCTATTAAAAATATTATTGTAGAGTTTTCATTTATAGCTAATGCTATTGGTCTCATAGTTCCAAATGTATTCTTTGGAACTATGAGACCAATTATTTCTTAATTGGTCTCATAAATTCCCAAAAAATTTCAAAAATTAAAAATCGTGCTTTTTTCGTGGATTTTGTTAGGAAAACAAACTTATAGTTATCAACAGATTATCAACAAGTCACAATTATCAACAAATTATCCAAAAACTTACAATTATCAACAAATTATAAACCAACTTACAATTATCAACAAATTATCAACAAACTCACAACTATCAACAAATTATCAACAAACTTACAATTATCAACAAACTCACAACTATCAACAAATTATAAACAAACTTACAATTATCAACAAACTCACAACTGTCAGCTTCTTTAGTGAATTAAATATTAAAGTTATTTTAACATTTAAATATTAAAATAATTTCAAGCTCGAATCATTTGTCTATCGTTAACAATTTCAAAGGCGGACAAAATGGTATCTGTGAATTGCTACAATTTGTGAACGGCCCATCGATTTATGAACTGCTGTTATTGCAAGTGTAGATCCATTTCGTTTAGTTTGACTAAACGCAGAAGTATCAGCATTTTTGTGATTTTGACTACTTTCACTATAGGGGGCTGTATATAATGTCATTTAAAAAAATTGCAGAAATACTGCACAACATTTAAATTACTATTTTATAACTTCCTACATTATCTACAGTATTTTAGCATATTGTATTTTTGTAGTATATTTGAATTATTTGGATGGACTTCATTGAGGACGTACATCGTGGATGCATCATAGAAATGTACTCATATTTCACGAAACATGAGCAATTGTTTTTCTCTCTGCCAGAGCAACTAGATATTGTAAATTTAGTATGCCATTGTCTATTGCGTTATATTTTATTTCTTTGGATTATGAACCCTTTCAGCAAACCCATACCTGGCACGCCATATGAATGCTTTTAGTTTTAGGGTATAATTTGAGAACCGGAGTAGCTAGAAAGTCCATATGTGGTATGTCGTTGCCTTTGATACATAATGTTACATACATTTTGATACACACTTTGTTTCCCACTTTTAAGTTATGTACAAATAATAAAAGGGGATAATGTAACTTAAAATTTATGTTCTTTGCTTTCCCGTGTTACAATTATTTATCTTTATACTCTGCAGTCTAATTGTATTTCTTAATACTATTTAATAAATAAACGTGCATATGGGAGAGATTTCGATGCAAAATATAAAATAATGACCACATAAATTTTACTCTTACGTAGCGTAGATTGCTGTTCTTGAATTATTTAAATTTCATTGATCAACATCTGCGCCGTAATTAAGTAGTTTTCGTGCAGCACTTTTCTACGTCTTATTTTATTACTTTTTCTTGAACGTTCAGAATTTCCGGTGTTGTAAGATGTTCTGCTTCATTTAGCAATCTATAAAACACAAAACTCTTCGGAAAGCATTAAACTCGGAGTTAATGTAATAATTTGCGTTTAACGGTAAAATACCGAAATTACTTCTTCCCCTAAGGTTTATATGGACGAACGTACTTTCGTTTTACTATCAAAATTAAAACAGGATGGCGCGTATAAAATGTGGTCAGATTTAAGTAGAAAAGTTTATAAATGAGCCACGTTATTTAATTTTGTTTAGATTTAAGAAAAATGAAGGGGAAGTTAAATGTGGTTGTTTTAAAAAATGATTTAGGATGCATCAATAAATATATAGTATAATTAAAGTGTTCCAGTATTATTTTTTTTAAAAGAATGTATGTGGTTACTAGAAAAAGCAGCCAAACTTAAAAGATAGTTGCTTGGTCTCATTGCAGTTAACAATATACTGGAACCACATAAGCGTGTACTGATTTTGTCCTTTATAAGCGCTGTGTATGGAATAGTAGATAACATTAAGTAAAGACCGTTTTCTATGAGCCTCAATTTCAAAAACCTCTCTGAAGACGGGCAATTAATTTCCTACCAACGACCATCTGCCTAACAGTCACTTTTTACTTTCCCTGCAATACATGGTAATGTATAGGGAAAGTATTGGAATCATGTCGAAAATCGCAACTCGAGTTTTCGACGGATCTACGCGTTTCAAGACCTCTAGAATACGAAAAAACCATTTTTAGCGTGACGTCTGTGTGTGAGTCTGTGTATCTGTGTGTCTGTGTGTCTGTCTGTCTGTCTGTGTGTCTGTCTGTGCAGATTTTAATCCACTTTAACTAAAAAAGTAATTGACCGAATTTCATAAAATTGGGTAGGTAAGTCATTTATGGGCGAATCTGGTCCTGATTAGT
Organism: Amaurobius ferox; assembly: GCA_951213105.1. Lineage (NCBI taxonomy): Eukaryota > Metazoa > Arthropoda > Arachnida > Araneae > Amaurobiidae > Amaurobius > Amaurobius ferox. Next base: position 33,905,118 of record OX578144.1, on the reverse strand, counting down.
TTTGGGTACGATACGGAATGAAGGATTTTGCATAATGGCCCCCAAAAGCTTGTATCCACTTTAGCTGAAAAACTAATGGACCGAATTCTACAAAATTTGGTAGGTAAATCACTTGCGGGACGCCCTGGTGCTGATTAGATTTTGGTATGATTCGGGAAAAAATTAACCTGCCTTTTTTGCAAAATGGCCTGCAACAATCGTCAATATCTAAAATAAAAATTTACGTATGCTCAAATATATCCATAAAATGCTTGTTTAATACGTAATTTTTAACGAAAAAAATAATAAGAGCAACCCCATTACACTAGGACTAGCTGTTCTCGAGATATTTTAGTTTTTTCGTATTTTCTCTACGGCACCTTTGAAAATAAGTCCAGTTATCAAATGAGAACGAAAATTGAATTAATAGTGAATTAAATTTAATTAAAATAAAGATAACGTGTATGCGTGAGATAACGTGTCTTCAGGGAAAGTCATGTGCTGCCCACATCAGATTTTTACTTTTGGAATTTTGAATTATCTGTCATTTTCCCTTCTTTAGCGACATATGTAACACCTAATTCAACTCAATATTCTCAGATTGTCAGGATAATTTTATACTAAGGAAGAACTATGGTAGCCAATAGTACCCCCATCAAGGGAGTTATTTCCCTCGTGATCTTCAGTGTCACAAAGGTGAGCATCAAACTAGTTGATGTTGCACGTTTTATCCTTTAGTACAGTGTTTCTCAGCCGCAGGACTGCTGAATCGGGCCCTGTTATTAATAACACCGGCTCACGAGAGATTCTCTTTGAATTTGTCTATTTAGTTTTCTAAACATTTTTTGTATGATTAAATGTTCCATAGTGGAAATATTCTGAGGAGCACAATATTAGGGAGTGTGTCGGAAGACTCGGAAGCACAGTGGCTAATACTAATTTAAATTTTAATGAGAAACATGCTACTAAGCTGACTTCTATGGTGAATTGCAATTGATAAATATTTTTCTCGCTCAATATCGTATTTTTTTCACACAAACAGTAAAATCATCATTTTCAGTAAAATCAATTTAATAATTCAATAATCCATTTTATACTAAATAATATTTTAAATTTTTGGTGTGAAGAATGGGATATGTCACTGAAAATCAGCATAAATTAATTGAATGATGTTGGTCTGACGAAATCAAAATATTCTGCAAGATTTCATGGGTCCAGTGATTGATTACCTGTTTAAATGTAAATTCACATTTGTCAACATGCCACACCGTATACATAAATGTAGTAATACGATTTATGATTATGCAATGATTAATTACTGATACTTATGTTAGTTTATATCGCACCAGTATTTCAATAAGCAGAATATTGTCAAACGACCTTGGTTTAACTACCGGCAGCGACATGAGTTTTTTACAGCATCTCCTTATGGGGTATCATCAAAGATCAATATTCATTTTTTACAACCATTCAGGACGTCATGGTTAGATAAAAAATCATAATTGTGGTAATTTATTTGGAAATTTATTGTTGAAGAATGCTTAGTGAAATATCGCACACCATTTATATCCCGAATGCTGTTATTGCTGAATATGTGTATCAAATTTTCTTGTATCAAAAATGCCATAGATGTATCAAAAATTCCATTATTTGTAGCAATAAATGACATTGATGTATATTCTGTATGCTGATTTCAATTTGATATCGAAAACCATTCTCTGCTTCGGTTCTTTATGATTCACAACAAGTAGTGTATAGATAGAAGTTGTGAAAATGTCCTCCATTAGAAAATGTCCCCCAAAGAAAGTTATGGAGATTGTCTCGGAGGGCGCGGTAGCCCAGTGGTTAGCGCGCGGGATTTGCACTCGGTAGGCCAGGGTTCGATTCACGCCACTGCCAAAACTTCCGCCGTGTTCACGCGGAGTACGATCACGTTAAACATGTGGGTACGTTAGTCCTTCCGAGAGGTTGGTGGTAGGGGAAGGATGGTACGGTACCTATGGATGCCTCTCCCACTGTGTTCCGGTCTAAATTGAGTGAATAAACAGAAAGTTATAGAGATTGACGAGGAGGGCGCAGTATCCCAGTGGTTAGCGCGCGGGAATTGCACTCGGTAGGCACGGGTTCGATTCACGCCACTGCCAAAACTGCAGCCATCTTCACGCGGAGCACGATCACGTTAAATATGTGGATCCGTAAGTCCTTCCGAGAGGTTGGTGGTAGGGGAAAGAAGGTACAGTGCCTGTGGATGCCTTCCCCACTGGGTTCCGGTCTAAATTGGTTGGCGCTTCCTGGCCGTCCAAATAGTTACCTTACACCTTTCTGGTAGGTCGCGCCAGCGAGTTTGCCACTGTCAGAATTTTCAAGGCTAGAGAACAGGCTGGTCGCCGAAGGCGGCGAGTATTGAATATATTGAGAGGATTTAATAATATAATTTTTAGGAAACTGACAAATAGTCTTTATTTTTTTATATAATTCACTTTATGAAAAAAAATCTGTAGCAAAAAGTTAAAATAATAATCTTGACAGAATTATGTCTATTGTTTTTAGATAAGGTCTCTACCAATAATCATATTTAAGGATATGAAATGAGACAAATATAAATCCACAGAGAATAAAAATATGTTACGTAAAATTGTTGTTGATAAGTATGCGTATCAAATAAAAAGTATATACACTGATTTTATCATTTTATCATCACGTATTCGCTCACGTATATCAGGAACTTCGAATAATATAAAATATAAATGGCGAAGTACATAATTAAATTTCACATTCAATTTGTGCGAGGTTCACCATTTATGTCAGTACTTATATATTTATAAATCTACATGTAACTAATAAATATGTAGACGACTTTAAAAATAAACTAATTTACAATAAAAATACATTTTACGGTATAAGAACGATATCTGTATATTAACGTCATTTTGCACCATTCTTAATATTATTGCCAGTATAAAAATACAATATTTTGCACTGAAGAAATTTAAAATAATTCTCCTAAGAGACAAAATAATTCTTAAAAAAAATTTTGTTCTCAATTTAAAGAAATTAAAATGCGGAAATCAAATCCCTGTTCGAATAATGAAAATATATATAGCATATCTTGTTTGCTTAATAATTTTAGAAATATCACGAAATTGTTTAATCATATCGTATTGAAATTGCTGAGAATGAGAAAAATATATATTTACTGAGACATTTATTTGTTCTGAAACAAATTATAATTTTACTTTATAAAATCGGTAGTTTTATTACAATTAAGGAAAAAGAAGCTGCCAGATAAAGTTTATTTACAGAACAAATTATAATCGTCTCAGTAGAATAAGGGTTTAGAAAGGCGATTATTTAGCCGAAAATTTCCTCAAATTCCCCGGCGATTATTCCCTTTTAACACTTTTCAACATAGTTGAAAGGTATGTATGACTTTGTTCATTCTGTCTGTCTGTCTGTCCTTTCGCACGATAACTGCCGTAAAAATGACTTTTTCAAAATGAAATTTTAGCATGATGTTGAGATGGTCTGTGTAATATATGAAAATTTAAATGAATAATATCATCAAATTAGTTTGGATTGAACCCGGGTTGAAAAAGTGAAATACATTGAACCCTACGGGACCTAATATTTCAAACATTTTTAAGCGGAGTTAAAATTCAGTAATTGCTTCGAAAATGTTAGGAAATATTCAAATTATTCCATAAAATCTATAAACAAATTTCTACAAATTATGTTCTATAGTTCTTAAATAAAAATTAAAATAATAAATGAACCCATATAATATAAAAAGATCACTTGACCCACTTCATAATAAAGTTCTTTTAAATTTATATTTAGTGTTGCATCCGTCCTAAAACCGCTTTATTCTTGTGTATTTTCTGTGCTTCCATATTCTGTGGCAAAGCAATTACAATAACTTTGAGTTTAAATGATCATCAAACTTTGATTATTTCTACAACGAAGCCTAATTTTAATGGATGCAGGATGTAAACAGATGATTATGAGTTGTGTAAGAAATGTTGAATTTTTTCCACGCAAAATTATTTAGCTGTGGAGTCTGGAATGAAAGTGATATTCCTTGCTTTTACATAGAGAGCCAGTCGATTAATATTTTGATGGCGTCATTTGAATAAATTTCATTTTTTTCAATGAAGTTTCAAGTTTTCAAATATAGTAAATCATTGTAGTAGTGTGATAATTTGAAATATATCACCACGGAATGTATAGCATTTTAGAGATGTTTAAATGAAATTGAACTTCAGTTGGAAAGTGTTTCATAATTAATGCTTTATACATGATGGATATTTGTTGTTAAATGACTTATCTAGAATAGGACCCGCATAACGTAACGCAACGGATTCAATGAAATGCAGGACTGATGTCCCATTAACACTTCAATCGAGATTTTCAGATATCTATGGTTTATAATAGTGGATTAAATTTCTGGAAAAATACGGTCTAGCAGGATTTGTATAAAATAAAGAAGAATAAAGAGATAGTACAAATTTGTAGAATCGATCTGAAATCGAAAATGATCTGAAATTTTGAGGAGAAGAATTAAGGACACACTTTAAATATAGAAAAAAAGATTGCAGTGTTCACTTCAACGATACGAGCTTGAAATCCCGTCCCAGTAGCTGAACGGTAGAGCGTCGGCTGGCCAGTTTGGAGATCCAGGGTTCGATTCGCGGTTAGGGCAGCAACGTTCTTTACAATGGCGCCCGAACAAATCAAACATGTAGATTAGTGCAAAGATGTCGGAAGTCTGAAAGTGACCCTAGTTCGACTAATACGGATTCAGTGGGCTCTGGAAGATGCAGCGCCTATTTCAAATTCAGAGGATGACGACCAGGCAGGTTACTAACCTGGGTAAAAATAGTAATGGTAGGAGGCTAATCTGAGGTAAAGATAACAGGAGGTAGTCAGTCAGTTTCCCGACAATCTGACATTAAAGGGTGGAGAATGCAGAGTCCACTTCGGCGATAAGAGCTTGCAATTCCGACCCAATAGCTGAACGGTAGAGTGTCGACTGGCCGGTTCGGAGATCCAGGGTTCGGTTCCCCGCTGGGGCAGCAATATTCTTTACAGCATGATTGTCTCATTAGAATAATGGTTAAATGCCGAATAATCAGCCGATTTCAGTATCAGATTAATTGTTGTGCGAAAATTCGTTACAGGATAAATACATTTTAAACTCCTAGTTCTAAAAGACATAAAAGTTCTCATTTTTTCAAAATGATTGGATAACTATATTCAAATAAGGTTTTGCCTTAAATAGAACAAAATGTCAATTCAATTCTCATTAACACCAGAACGACGGAAGCGGTCATTTTGACCGCATAACTACTTTGAGAAGCGATTCCTCCAAAACGGCTAATCCCAGGCCATTGAAATTTTATGACTTTTCGTATTTTCTTAAAGTTATTGAAAAGAAAGAAAATTATTCTAGGTTTTATAATAAGAGAACAAACACATCAACGATCTTCCTGGAACAACGGCAGCGGTCAAAGCAGTTATGCGGTCAAAATGACTGCTTCCGTCGTTCAAGTGTTAAAAAGTACTTATAAGTTACAGACTCATGTTGATGTGGATAACATCTATGTTTGGGGTATCTCTGGCTAAAATCTGAGCATTGCGAAAAATTTAAATACATTGAACGCTTATCTCAAACTATATTCGTTAAAAATGTAAAGAATTTTTCAATGTCGAAGAAATGGTTCTGTTTATGAATATATAAAAAACAATGCAATGATTTAAATATTTGAAATTATTTTAAGAGAAAAAAAAATGTTTTTCTCCTAACGAGTTTTTGACTCGATTTGCTTATTTTCACTCGAAATATCTTCTAAACTATAAAATCTAGGAACAAATAAATAGTAAGCCGAAAATGTTCGATAAAAAAATTCAATTTCTAGATTAATAATTTGTTCTTGCGAAGCACTTATAGTTTTCAAGATGTGGTGTTGTCAATTTCATGAATTTCAGTTTTTCATGTTTCAAATGCTTATATCTAAAAAATTAGTAGATATATCAGTCGCTTTTCACATTTTAATATTATGGACTATTCTAAAAAGTTGTTTCTAATTTTGATATTTTATTACTTTGGACTGTTTTGAAAACGTGTCTATAATTTTAATATTTTATTATTTTAAGCTATTTTAAAAATGTCTAAAAAAACCACGCACAGGGACATATGTTATTCACACAAAACCATTGGATTGCAGCCACTTCTGACTTTTTTCATAGTGAGTTTATTTATTTTTGTTATGCCGTATATTATTCGTTTTAGTTAATAAATAAGTCTAAAGAAAAGTGTCTATAAGCATCCTGTAAATAATATCATTAAATTGTTGGTGAACATTTAAATATAAAAAAAAAGAATTTTAGTATTTTATTGGTAACTAAGATTTATAATCTTTTTTTTTTTTTTACATTTGCAAAAACGTTTTTCTAATAATTTTGGGATCTCCATCCGATCTTTTGGATGATTAATAGTTCATTTACGTTTGCAGTTTACAAAAATCACTTTCATTTGATTCACTGCAATGAATTACTTAATTAATTTATTAGTTATCTCACCCACTCGCAAACCCACATAAACATAATTCAACACAGGGACAAACTATTCAATGATTCTAAAATTAGGGGTGATTTTTTTTCTAGAAACTCAAATGTGCAAATTCATCGAAATCGGATATTTTTACCCCATCACAATACCTTTTCTTTTCATATTCTGTACATGTTGTAAACAAAGTAAAAACTAATAAGCACTGTGTTATTCTTTGACTGCATCTGCTAATTGCAGAAGTAAAATAAGCGATGTGCAGTAAGCAGGCGGGAATCTTTGAATTTATTTCTTCAGTGCAAGCAAGTCTGGTCTTGGACGGCCAAATATACTCTAGAATATGCTGCACAAACAGAGAATGTCCAAACTACATAAACCAATATGGTAATGCTAATTAGTATGAATAAATGAAAGTAAAACTTGAAAAAGAAGAAATTTAAAAAATATTATAAATTTTAGAAGCAAACAAGAAAAAATTAAGTAAAATGCAGAGTACATGATCACAATGTGAGGAGCAGAATAAGAACGAAAGAACGAAGCAGTTAACCCAAACATAAAGAAATGCAACATTTTGGAAATAAACTTATTAACTTCAAAGTGATTTTCTGCCCTAAAAATAACTTTCTTTTCTTAAGGTCATTATTGAAAAGTTGAATAATTGTTGCAGTTGTCGAAACTATTTTCAATGCATCTACAAATATTTCGACATTTGTTGGTTTGACATATATATTCCGTCATATGTTGATTAAACTAAGTCTGCCTTTTTAAAGTACCGCTTGAAAGAGCATTAAAATTGTGACATCAAACACAAAAAACTCATAAATTTCCAATCTATAATCATATCAAGAGGACAAGCCAATGGTTTTATGTTTCTTCTGCTTCTATTATTTATACATGCTCGTCAGTTTTTTATTTGGATTTCTTTACAGTTATTCATATTGTTAAAAATTGCAATAATCTGGTAATGGCTTGTCAACGTGACCTTATTTCCAGCGGTATGGCATGACCATGTCTAACTTTTGCGTCTGTTTCGCTCTTTTTCTGCTTCGTTGAGTTTATATACTATATTATATTTATTTCTCCTAGTTTTCTTCTCATGTTCATGCTTTCTAGATCTTCTGTTTTTTCCCGCTTCACCTCCCTTTCATCACACAATATGTCACTATTGTATTAGACTCTGTGGCTTTGCCATTTTCTGCTTGACGGTACAGATTTACGCTTGTTTTGACGTGTGGGTCCAGGTCTGTTTCACACAAGGAAACACAATGTTATCAAAAACATGCATATGCTTATTTATGTTCGCGATGCCTTTTACGTTTCATTAAAGTTTAAATATATTAATTTAAAAAAAAATTGATGGCATTTATGTTAAAGCCGTTCCAACCGTCTTTGATATTAAAGGGCATTATCTGAATTTTTTTTATACCATTTGTCTTATATTTTTTATTTTATACAAATGGATGGAAAAAACAGCATGCATATTTCAGGATATTAAAACTTCTTGCAACGTGTTATCACCCAAATGCACTGAAATTTCGAACTTTATTTCCAAATAAAGAGCTCTCTTGGGTATAAAATTCAAATTGTTTCTTCAGCGAAAAGAACTTTCATCTATCCAGATATTCAATTTGCTACTTTTACTTTTTTTCTTCTTCATAAAAGAGAAAAATAAGATTGAAATCTTTATTTCTCACTCTGTCTTTATTTGAATTCTTCTCAAAATGAGCGAGAAAAAAGTGGTATAACAAAAATGTATTGAAACGCAGCATTTTTATGAAATATAAAATGCACTATCGGGATTCAAAACTATGAAGCATTTAATTTCCTTTTGCTTTCTGGAAAATATACGAATAAACAGCAATAATAAATGCTTACATTTCGTCCATTATATTTTGATATAAAAATTATTGATGTTTGTATTTGAGAATTTTATCAATCACTAAAATGATTTACTTGGTAAAGTATTTACCTTGTTAAATCATAAGTGTTCAACGTGTATAGTTATTCTTTTCCATTGCATATATTTTAATCTACAAATTATCTATAGGTAATTTTTTTAGGCCAGATACTTTCAGATTATTGCAATCATTCGCCTATAGAAGCGTCCGTAGCTCTTGAACTATTTTCCTTAGAGAATACGCTGACCCGGTGCACCCATCAGGCGGATTACATTACAAACTTGAGCTATCTAATTTAGACCAGAACTCAGTGAAAGTGATAACAAGAGAGAACAACACATCGACCATTCCCTAATTTATCACCTCTAAGATGGACATTCGGACCTACAGATTTATCGTGTCCGTACTCCGCACAGGCACTAGAATAGTATCGTGAGTCGTCGAGGATTGAATACGGTGCTGCAGAATGTGTCTTTTCTGCCATAATTATCCCGATGGGATATCCCGGCTTATGGCTAGCTCCTTTGGGAAGTCAGCCACACAATATTATCAACATTAATAGCTCACATTCTGTTTTCGTTTCATGTAAAAACTAGGGGCTTTCCTCCCTGCTCTTTACCCTCGTTAACACTACTAGCAGTCTTTGCAAATCGGGAGGCTTCACTCCCAATGTGATGGCCGATGAGCTCCCTTCACGAGCTCTTTGGTGTCACTTGTTACACAGGCATATTACAGACTTTTGGAGCCCAAAACATATTCGCTGGCACTCACTAACTCCCGAAAATCGCACCAAGAGTTCTTTCAACCCTCGGACATGAACAACCGCCCTATTGCTTTCAATCGGCTCGGCTAACTAAATCGTTGAATTAAATCATGCTGAAGAAAAATGTTCAATTCAAAAGCGCAAAAATTAAATAACATATACGAGAACAAAATATAATTCAAGATAAAGGAGCTCCGTCTTTTAAAATTCAACTATGTAGGTACTTGCCTGCAAAAATTAGTATTCCTACGATTGCTAGTCGATCCAGAACGCGAAGTTCAAATTTCCTTATTTTGAATTTTGGAATAAATTCCTCTTAAAAAAGTTTAAACCAGAAAATAATTTATTTCAGCTTGTTTCCAAATAGTTCTCTACTAATTTACAGTATTTTATATTTTTCTATGCCATAGTTTTGCAGTGTGAGACAGAAAACTGGAGGGGCACAAAATTTGTCAAACAGCGGCTGCGGCGAGATCAGCAAATTTTTATCACTAGAGGGCTCTGTTCTCTGCTCGTTAAGCTCTCTAACTTCCGTAACTCCATTCGCTAGTCGGGAGGCTTCGTCTCCTACTCGCTTACGCTCGCCGAGATCGCTACTCTAGCACTTCTGTGTTGCCTGCTACACAGGTGTAATAAGTCCATTCGGGACAGTTTCTAGTTAACTAAAGCTCACCAACTCCTGATGTTAGTGAGCGTCATTTCGCGAGCTTTTTTGACTCGGCCAGCGCACACGATATATTACTTTACCTAAGCTCGATTACGCAAACCCCGGGGTCATGTCCCCTATTCGTGTGCTCATTAATCTTCACAGTTCTTCGGCGTAATAAACTTGTTGTGGCTTCGTCCCCTTATTAACTGATTGTCACCAACTCCCATAACTCGCTTCAAGAGCTATTTTACCCCGCTCGACCTCCGAGCGTCGTGCTCACTATGCTCTGAACTTCCGTAACTCGCTTCGTCTTCATGAGTCTGGATCGCTTACTCGCTGGCATTCGCTGAGCCTTCACCGCGAATTATTTCGTGCCGTCTGACGAAAGATTGCTTACTGTATTACGAACAAACGACAACATTTTGTAACTGTGCGTTTTTCCGTTTGTTCGTAATACAGTGGCGTTGCGTTTTGGTACAGAGCGATTTACAACAATAAGATATATAATTGCTGTGCAATATAATCATGTAATATAATGTTTGACAACAATAATACGAAACGCACTGCTCGTTAGTAAGAAGAACAATAAGGCATAAGAAACAGAGAAAAACAGTGGTGTTGCGTGGATTTTCACCACACGTCCGGTCAAAACGCAAAAAATCATTATTATCGATAGAGATCTTCGGCATTGGCCGTGTCGATTAAAAATACTGATAATCAATCAATAAGATAATTCTTAGAAATGATGCATGAGAAATGAGGACAGCGGACAGGATATAAAACAATAACAATATTTAATGTCACACGAAATAACAATGACTGATATCCTCTTAACATCCTAACATAAACATGATTAACCCCAGACAGCATCTCTGTGCAAAATATAGCTCCCGTTATCATTAACAATTTTCAATAGTGAATTTCAAAAATTATCTGCATATTAAGCTATTATACAAAAGGTTCGAGAGAGAAAGGTCGTTTTGTGCCAACAATACAGTATGTAAGAGTGAATGCATGACATACCTTCAGCATCTCGCCGGACATAGAGCATCAGAGTATCGGGAGGCGTCGGAGTCCCATCATAGGGTCCGCTGAGTTTGTCTCGGACTCCGAGAAAAGTCAGTCCCACAAAATCGGGACCTCACTGCTCAGAATCAGAAAATCCAGTCTCCGATAAAACTCTCTCAAGAACTCTCTCTCTCTCGCACACTAAAAATCAACACCTCCTACAAGGCTACGCCCCTGATTTCCACTGGTTTGAAACCGGATCCTTTGCATTTTCCCATAGGTCGGTGTATGGTTACATGTCAGCTATTGGGTGCTGCATGACAGAGGGTTGGTGAGCACCCAAGAATTAATGTTGGACAGCAGGGCCAAAGTTCCCATGAACCTGGGCGCACGTGCGGCCGGAAACGGTCAAGGGTCAGCTCTCCCCAAAAGCGCCCTGCTCTGAACCCCTCTGTAACTGAGTCATCTCATTCCATGTTTCGCAGAAACATTGCTTGTTCACCCTTTTGCAGGTGTTGACCAAGGGAAATGTATAAGTATTGTAGAAGTAGCACAGGGACCATCTTTAGAGGTTGCACTCCTTCCACAATTCACAATGTTCCATATTTCCCATGGAACAAGTGGTAAGAAAAAGTCATAAGGCATATAAGTTTATTCTTTTGATTGTTATGGTTGGAATTAAAAGGCATTTTATATTTCAAGGTATGAAAAATTAAAATTATTTACGTTAAAAAATAACTTCTGTGCCGACTATGTTTGTAAATGATTTACAAAAAAAAAATAATAAATAAAGGTAAAAAGATAAGATAACTTTCATTCATCAAATGTACAGAAAGGCAAGGTATGTCATAAAATTATCAAAGTTTCAGGTTTACTCCAAAATAGTATGGAATTTTCTACAATATTTCATAAATATTGAGGATTTTTAATTCAATGGATCAAGTAAAGGACTAGTGGAATTGGAATTAATTTAAGAGAGTGTGGCAATCAGTATATAAAATAGACTTAGTTATGCGTACATGTGTACGATTCAAGGATCATTCTAATATTTTTTTATTCAAATTATTTTCAAAATGTATCTTTGATCTATATTAATTAAACATAATCCGTAAATTGCGGCTCAAAAAATTGAGAAGCGCAATTATTGTGCCCATTTATCAAAAATTTTCCAATGTAGATAATTTTATTTGTTATGTAACTTATTGGTAAATGATGCCTTAACTTATTGCTGCAAAGAACATGACAATTATATAAAAATGAAGGAATTAATAAAACTTTTATCGCTAGTTAGCAATCGGTTTGATTTTGCGTCTACTTTAAAATATTCAAATTGCTCTTTAGTTTACGATTTGATCTTCTTGGAGTGCTTATATCAATAAAAATTATAATGAACTATTTAATAACTTACATATTTCACCAGTTCTCGCTGTAATGCCACGATCATTATTATTTATTTTCTGTATTTCTTCTTCTGCAATGAACTTTCTATTCATATATTCTGAGTTTCTTTCTTTTCTAGTTTTACTCCTCTTTCGTCAAATTAGGTGACATTGTCAATCTAGGCTCAATAGTTTAACTATTTCACTATCCTGTCCTTGTTAGGATCTCATTTGATTTTAGCTTAAGGATTTTTAGCACTAAAGAATTTAGCACTAAAGTATTTTACGAACCGTGGACTTTAAGTAATCATCAACACTTCCCCAACTCTGAGCGACTAGTATCTTTAGTTTTGAAACCAAACGCGTCCGGTTCGAATCCCGGGTAGTACAGAGTATCATGAAATGTTCTTGTTCTATTCGAAATTTTAATTTTTATTGTCTCGGGTGAAATTATATACCGTGCTCATAATTGACCTTAGAGCGGCAAAATAATCTGATCTAATTCAGCCTGCCTATGATACATACACACACATACACTAACAAACATACACTAAAATACATACCCATGTACAGACATCACTTCAAAAATATTCGATTCTATTTTAGAGATGCTTGAAACGTGCTATTTCGTTTAACACTCGAATTCGAATTTTTTACTCAGTCACAATAATTTTCTTACATTCTTGTTACGATGAATTATATGGAATCGTGAGTGTAATGTCAGGGTACAAGAATGAGTCCAAATTCCTGAATAGCTAACACATTTATTTAAAGCTCCAATAAGCGTAAAGAGCCCCAATGTTCAGCGAATAGCTCTATAACTATCACACAAGATCAGTAAACAACTGCTGTCAGATAGAATAAAACAGTAATTAAATCTCTGCCAATTCATAAATTAGCCGCTATTATTCCCCATACTGACATATCTTACAATTTAATATAAGTCGTAATACGCCAACTGGTCATCAACTGAGCAATGCCTCCTCAGTTTAGGAGCTTAGTATACGCTCCGTAGGAACTTTCAGAATAAGCTCGTATCTCCCAGAACATTCATTGTTCTGAGAAAGCTCTAATACAATCGAAAAGTTGTCGAGTTGGCGATAAATTATCCAAACTGGCAACCCCATCCCGACATTCAAATTATGGAAACCCTATATCGAGTATTAGGAATGGCTGCTTTTAAAGGTGTTTTCCTCTTGAATGAGCAAAAACCTTGAATATGAACAAAGGCCAGCTATGCATCATTTAAATAGAAGCAACGCACAGTGACATTTTACATGTTCGTTACATTATACTATGTATGTAGGAAAAGTAAATAGGTCAAAATCTTTTCAAACAAAAAGAACATCTAACGTGAAAGAAGTTCTGTAAATAATATTCTCACGAATGATTTTAGAATTTCCCTTTATTGGTATTTTCCCTTCCTCGGTAAAGACTTCGAACTAGTTTGCGCTCGGAATGGCCCCATTTCCGTTTAAAACGCACCATTGTCTCCGTAAACAGTCCATCTTTCTTTCTCTCCTCCAGGGAGAGATTGGTGCACCCAATGGGATCCGAACTATTAACTTTATATACGTCGCATTCTACGTGTGATCCGTTTCAGAAGTATTCGATTCCTCCTTTGCTACAGACATAAAATGGTCGATGTTACTGATAACGAAAAATAAACTGTTATTGTAGCAGGCAAATGTTGCGCAAGAAGTTATACGGCTTTGGCGCTATTAAATGAGATGCGTCAGTAAACAAAAACAGGATATGGAAAACTTCTGGGTTTTTCTACAATACAATGTACAATAGTATTTAAGGTGCTTGAAAAATCTGATTGTTATAAATTTTGAACCGTTTGCATTAGACACATACTTCAAATTAGAAAACTGCTTTGAATCGTAAGGAACTTTTATCTAAGATATTTTCAAAACTGGGGAAGGTATATGCATAAAGATGTTAAATCTAATTGTTTATACCGTCCCTTTAGATACGAATGTTAAATGACTTAAATAATGTTTATAAACTTTGATGTCATAATTAGCTAGTTTGGCCTATAAAATTTTACGTATATGATTAAAGAGTGGGGAATGAAACAAATTACCTGACTTACACACCCACAAAAAAAAACACGATCTTACCAATCAATTTTTAAAAAATTTAGGGACCATACAGAAAATAAACATTTAATGTACAGGTGATTCAAATTAAACGGAACGTGTTTAGACCTCTTAGTACTGGACGAAACGCAACCAAATTTCGTACATATACTTTCCTGGTTTCGATTTTTGAAACAAAAAATGTAGTTCCAATTTCGGACGCCTGGGGTGAAATTTGCCGCTGCAGTCACCACAACTTGCATATTGTTTAACTTATCTAACAAATATCGGCGAATTGGAGTTCCTAAGATACCAAATAGTGAGTGAACATCTAAACTGTAAACCTCTGATGAACAATGCAAAATTTTCACCATGGAAATTTTCAAAGAAGTAATATAATAGTACAGTAAAGCATTGGAAAATTTACCTTTTCTCCTAATATTACAACAATCCTTTGAGAAGCGTATAAACGGTGGTTTGCTGTAATTATTCAAATAATACTTTCGAATTTTTAAAACTATATAATTCCTTATTCTTTGCGCATTTTTCTAAGAATCTTTAATACAACTAATTTATAAATACATATGCTGTATAAATAAAATTACAATCCCTTTTTATAACGACATTTCCCAAATGCGTTTTCAACTTTAAATTTAAGTTTTATACGAGAGTGAATTAGAAGTTAAATTTTTGATTTTATTCCTGCACTGAATATTATAAACGATCATCCCCCCTGTTGCAATGTTCCGCTTCGTTTAGCTCCGAAAAAATACAAAATACTTCGAGAAGCAATTAACTGCGTGTTTATGGATTAATTTACCTTTAAAATAAGCCGTTGCAAAACGCTCGTCCTTCGAGATTACTTTGCACGTTCTTGTTTTATCATTAAGCTTAGACTTCAGATTGAAATCGATATTTTAAAGCATGTAGAGGATTAAACATTATTTCACTGCATAGAATTTACTACGCGAAAGGAATTTTAGGAATTGGACACCGTGTAGTACATATATGTGTATATAGTAATGCAGGCAATGTTACTGCATTAAGGTGCGATTTCTTAAATATTACTAAACTAAAGAACAAAATCGCATTATTTTGAAATTGATATTTAACTTTTTTTTATATTTAGCAACATTTCTAATGTGACTATGCAAGGCTTCATATGAAGTATGTTCGTTTTAATTGTTTCCAAGAATGTTAGTTACTTGTAGGAAACTATGTGGTGCTAAAATATTCTTTGTTTTATTACTTCCGTTCTCTTATACCATAAAAATTTTTCCATATTATACAGTTAAGTGAGAATGGGCATATTTAGGGGGGATTTAGAGGGTGTCAAAGCATCCCCCTGGCAAATGGTTAAATTAATTAAAAGCCAATATGAGAGAAAAAAATAGGAAAACTAATTTTTGGAATTAGAATATTTAACCGCAACTCTGTGTTTTCTCCCACGTGTATATTAATAAATACAATTTAAACTTAGACCTAAATGGAAAACTTGGGATTATTGCATTTGGTGCGTTTATCAATGTCCAATTCGTTAGTTTACTTGCACTGTCTCCAAGTAGGTAAGAATTCTGATATGAAAAGGGAATATTTTTTAAATGTGGTACACACTAAGATTTACGTTTTAAAAATTGGTGCATATTAATTTTTAAAAGTGCTATACACACTATTTTTACTTTCCTTATATACATAATGTATAAGGAAAGTATTGTCACGGGGTCGAAAATTCGAATTCGAGTTTTCGACGGGAGAGCACGTTTCAAGCATCCCTGATCACGAATCAAGCATTTTTGAAGTGATGTCTGTGTGTGTGTGTGTGTGTGTGTGTGTGTGTGTGTGTGTGTCAGTGAGTCTGAGGAGACGATAACTGACGAACGAATGGACCGATTCGAACCAAATTTGGCACAAAAATCACAATCCGTAAGCACTGGAAGCCTATTGTTTTTATACGTAATCGAATATCCAGAACCCCCCTAAATTTTCGAGTGAAATTTTGAAAAAATCGTCAAAAAATCAAAACCGCTAATAAAGTTACGCAAATAGACATTTCTTATATAATTTTCATTAGAAAACGATTGGCATAAATTTTAGAGCGCTAACATGAACCGTTCTCGAAATATTGTACATTTTTCAAAAAAATTATAAAAAAGTCACATAAAAAAAAATTCCTATTGAGAGGCATGTTCACTTTTCATATGTAATACCATGCGATAAATTGAGTGACATCATTCTCGTGGATCTAGCTCGTTCCATTCATGAAAAAATATACTTTGAATAATACTTTTGTATTTGAACGCCAATAGTCATTCATCTGCTGTAAGAATAACTTTTTTCTTAGTGCATAACGCTTGACGAGATTTTGGCGGCGAATTTGGCGGAATGTCGCCAACTTGGCGACTTTTTGAAATGTTGCCAAATTAATGAAAATGTCGCCAAATGGATAAAAATGACGCTAAATCAATGAAAATGACGACTCATTGTCAAAAATTCAATATCTTGGAAATAATATTAGTATCTACAATAAGAAAAACCTATTTTTTTTACTGTAAAAGTAGTAAATTCATTACATTATATAAGGAAAGTCATGTGTTGTCCACATCAGATTTTTTGAAATGTAATGCTCAAACCATCTATTCAAATGTACTTTAACAGTACATATGTCAAGGTTGATAGTTATCTCTAAATTTTTAATGCAATTAATTTTAGCCCCCCACTTGGAAAATATACTGCATACGCCCATGTAAGCGAGACGGACTGACTAAGGGATGGATTAAAGCTCACCGCTGGTAGGAACTTGAAACACTGCCCAAACTCAGGACTCTAGAAGTGAGATCCCTGCGTTGAACTAATATTGATAGGAACTCTAACTAGGAACCACGTATATGCCTTGTATGCAAACACGTCTTACATTATCTATAAATAGTAAGAAAAATCTCAATTATTTTGTATGGAATTTTGCTCGAAAATTGCATAAATCGCGGAAATTTTTGTTCTAACATTCCTTCAACATTAACTGGAAACGCCAAATTTACTTTTATGCCATCATGCACAGAAATAGATATCATAAATTTTCTTAATTGTCTCTATTGATGTACAATCAACCGATGTTGATATATTTAAGCTTACTGTTGAAGAATTTTTAATTATATGTTATCAATGGAATTCTTTACAGTTTTTGAGGCTATTGTGGAAGCTATCCTAACCGAGTTATATTTCAAATGCCAAAAACGTTTATTGGTTATTATTAAAATCCAACTATTGAATAATAATAAGATAATTAATTGATTGTTTCCGCCTTAATTGCCTGAAGGCAACATACTGTGATCCGAGTTGAACTGATGTCTTGTATACTGTATTTCCATGTCAACAGAACTGCAAAAGGTGCGCCATTTTCATGCTTAAATTTGAATAAGTTTATGATATTCAGAACACATGTAGTGATTACTTGGCATTTCGTATTCTTGAAGCATGGGTAGAATTTATTATTTTATTTATATTACTTAAAGCAACTAGAAACATGAATGCA
The DNA here is from genome assembly GCA_951213105.1 of Amaurobius ferox. Taxonomy (NCBI): domain Eukaryota; kingdom Metazoa; phylum Arthropoda; class Arachnida; order Araneae; family Amaurobiidae; genus Amaurobius; species Amaurobius ferox. The sequence continues at coordinate 33,887,264 of OX578144.1, read as the reverse complement.
AAAATATATATAAAGATAGAATTATTCATGTAAAAATAAAACTCAAAGATAGGGATATATTTTAATTGCCTATTTCTATTCTATGAAATATGCAAAATATCATAAGAATATATTTGTTCGAAAAATACACACGGATAAAAACTATAAAAATGTGGTTATGTATTGCTCAAGAGAACACGTAAAATAAATTTGAATTAGAGTACATTGTTTTGAAAAACATAACCGCAGTCGCATTTTTATTGAAAGCAAATAATGTGACAGTTAAATAAAAAGCTTTATATTGCAAGATCGGTGTAGATGACAGCATGCATGGAACTCGGCTAAGTGCAAAGAAATGGATAGAAAAAAAACCGTTCTACACTCGGAGGTAAAAAAGACAAACACTCGATTTACATTCCAAAGAGAAAACTAATCCACATTCGACACACCCAGGGCAATACATGTCGTCTGTTATGCCACTATTCTGAACCTCTGTAAAAAGATCTTTTTGAGTGATTACTCAGAAATGAATAATGCGTGAAGATTGCAACTGTAGAAAATGAGATTTAAATCTTGCTGATTTTGGGAAACTGTCGGACAATGAGAAATTGGCTTGTTACATGAAGATATAAGCTATCTATGCAAATATGTTTAAGCATTTAATATCTAGAATAATCCAAAAGTGTCATAATCATTATATTTTTATCTATATATTTTATTAACACTTTACAACATAGTTGAAAAGTGTTTATGACTTTGTTCATTAACACTTTACAACATAGTTGAAAAGTGTTCATGACTTTGTTCATTCTGTCTGTCTGTCTGTCTGTCTGCATGTCTGTCCATTAACACGATAACTGCCGTAAAAATGACTTTATCAAAATGAAATTTTAGTATGTTTTTCAGACGGTCTGAGGGACCTATGGGAATATAAATAAATAATATCACCCAATTAGTTTTTTTTTTAACCCGGGTTGAAAAAATGAAATACATTGAACCCCATGGGACCTAATATTTCAAACATTTTTCAAGCAAATTTAAAATTCACAAATTGCTTCGAAATTTTTAGGAAATATTCACATTATCCCATAAAATATATAAAAAAAATTTCAGTAAAATATATTAAGTAGTTTTTAATTAAAAATTATTTAATATAGGGAAAAAAACAAATTCAATTAAATTCTGACTTTTGGGATATCCTCCAGAAAGGAAAAAGAGATATATTATGTAATAAATATCTTTCCAAAAGTTTAATTATTTTGTATATGAGACAGGCTTCACATTTTAAAATAAATTTAGTAGATAAAAATTTCTCGAATTTTGTTTTAATTTTATATAACTCTTCGTGATATACTTTTTTGATGGCATTTTTAATGCACTTTCCTAAGTCCCAGAGAGTTAAAATTTGGTACACAGCTTAAATTTGTTGAACATTATATTCTACAAAAATTTGGTGGATCTTTAAATATAGATCATCCATTTTTTTTCGAAATGGCCTGCAAATAATCCTCGTTCACTTCCATAAATCATTGTTGTAATATTGTTAAAAATCCTGATATGGGCAGCACATGTCTTCCCCTGCAGACTCATATTCACGTTCTCTTTATTTCTTCAATAAAATTTTGAGTTTATCTGCACAAAATAACAGCCATAAGTATTTTAAATGACATTTAATTTGCACGTTAGACTTAAATTTGGTTCTCATTTGATAGCTGGACTTATTGTCAAAGGTGGCGTACTTCTATAAATCATTGTTGTAATATTGTTAAATATTCTGATGTGGGCAGCACGTGTTTTTCCTTGCAGACTCATATCACGTGACCCACCTCAAAGTGAAATATGGCATCCATCTTGCCCCCAAATTGTGATTTTTAAAGTTCTTTTTAATTTATATTGAGTGTTGTATCCGCCCTAAAACCGCTTTAATTTTGACTAAATTTTGTGCATCTACATACTGAAACAACGCAATGACTATATATTTGAGTTTAAATGCTCATCTAAATTTGATTATTTTTAAAACGAAGCCTATTTTTCACTTATGTAAAATGTAAACAGCAAAATATGTAGAATGAGTTGTATAGGAATTGCTGTATTTTTTTAACGCAAAATTATTTAGATCATGCATAGTCTGCATAGCTGATATGAATGAAATATTCATTGATTTTACAGAGAGAAGGCCGATTTTTTTCGATGAAGTCTTAAGTATAGAGTTTAATTACTTGTAGCTCCATGGTCTTAATTTTTAAATAAAATAAATTATTATAATTTTGTGATGGATGACATGAATGGGAAAATGTTATGAATAAAATGCTGCTTTTATAGAGAGATCCAGGCGTGTTATTTTTTCTATGACGTCATTTGAATGACAGTTGTTTTCGATGATGTTTTCAAATATAATAAATTATCGTAGTATTATGATAATTTTAAAAGTATTACCGAGGAATGTATTGCATTTTAGAGATGTTTAAACCAGGCAATTTATATTTCAATGCCGTCATTTGAATGAAGTTCATTTTTTTCGATGAAGGTTGAAGTTTTCAAATATAATAAATTAATGTAATATTGTGATAAGTTTTAAAATATTACGGAGGAATGTATTGCATTTTAGGCATGGTTAAATAAAATTGCATTGAAGTTGGAAAGTGTTTCATAATCAATGCTTTAAGCATGGTTTATTTAACTAATTGAGCTGATAGTTTTAAATCCTAATTGCGATACGCTGACAATCATGCGAGTAGGACTAACATGACAGCAGAAAAACATAGGAAAATTGCCAGTATAGTCTAATGCAGTCATATATTTAATATATATAGCACGTTTTAAATTCCACTTTTCTTTCAATAAAAATATTCTTAATTTATTGTTCCAAACGTGTCAGTCACTATTTTAATCAATTAATAATATAATATAAACACCTTGATTTATCTGTCATCAAGAGTAACGCTGCTACAAAATGTTGCTAAACGTATTTCAATCAGGAATAACCATTTCAATTTTTATGATGGAGCTTTACGTAGTGTATGACATCATATACTGAAATTGAGGCCATGATGTGACAGACATGTTTCTTACGTAATGCAGTGCCTATAGTCTCTTCGTAGCAAAATTATGATATAATCATGGATCTTTGGGTAGCGTATGGCATCTGATACTGAAAGTGAGATTCTGATGTTATTTTATTTCCTATCATTTCATATATTTTTATTTAAGATACCACGCAACTCAGAGTGTCACACTTATTTCGTTAACATGTTTAAAAACGCTTAACAGTATCCCGCGTCCCGAGCTCGCTTATCACTGGAACGAAGGGATACAGTTAAGCCTTGGTTTAACATTCAAAATAGTTCAAGCTTCTTCCAACAAAAATAGGAAATATTATTATTTCGTGTTTTTAGTTTATTACTTGTAGGGCAGAATACCCGCAGGTTTGACTAAACAAAAATTGACAATGTCGCCAAATTAATAAAAATGTCGTCAAACTGATAGAAATGACGCTCAAATAATAGAAGACGAATTGATAAAAATTTAATATCTTGTAAATAATATAAGAATTTACTATAAGAATAACCTATTTCTCCGACCGTAACGCTTCTTAAAACTCTGACGACAAATTTTGGCGGCATATCGTCAACTGGGCGGTTTTCTTTTATGTTGCCAAATTGACGAAAATATCGCCAAATTGATAAAAATGACAATAAATCAATGGAAATGACGACTAATTAATGAAATTTCAACATCTTGGAAAGAACACAGTAAACGACCATAAGAAAAATTCATTTCTCCGTCCATGCGTAATACTGGGCAAAAAATTTGGCGGCTTTTTAAACATTGCCAGATTGACGAAAACGTCGCCAAAATGATAAAAATATCACCAAATTGATAAACTTGACGCTAAATAGGAGACAATGCTTTGAAAACGCTTAATTACGTCATGTGGCGGGCATACCATGTAGTATACGTATAATGACAACTACAGACAAAAGACAAGTAATGAGTTGAGATAAAAGGAAGTCAAAAGGTCCCCGTAGCGCATGTACACAAAATGAGCTTTGCCTGAAGCATAGCCGATTTGTCAATTTTTTTCAGTTCAAGATTTAAGTGCTGAAAATATAAAAGACTATATGAGACTGGATTGGCTATTAAGTAAATCCTCATGTAGTAAGTAAAAGCCAAAACGTAAATAATACTAAAGTTTAGTTGAATTGTGACTCAACTTGACTTTCTCATACCAGAATCCACTTTTAAGCAACTTGTGAATTTTAGCAAGTTTTACAAGAAAATTTTTGAAATAAATCTGTTTCAAAGTATCAAAAATTATGGCATATTACCTTTCATTTTAAAGGGTAACATGGAAAATTATTCCAACTGATACGAAGTTTGATAATGTACTCCACCGGGGGGAGGGAGCAATTTTCCACCTCGACGGGGCGTCTAATAACATCCCGAACAAAAAATTTGTATCGAGACAATTTTATAGTACAATTATTGAAATTATTATGTTTTGTATTCATTGATCCATAAATGAACGCAAAACATTTCATGCATGGTTATGTCCTAATCTGCCCAATTCAGGAAATAAAAAAACAACGAAAAACAATGTATATAGTTCTGTATTTACCGCTAACAAAGCCGAATATAAAGCTATGTGTAAACCCATTACTATTTGTAGCAGCTATTATGTATACAAGAAATCTACTACAGACTGATGGACGGACAACACTGCAAAAATAGTCAAAATGTGTTGTTCAGACGCTCCTAAAACGTACGTATAGTGGCATCAAAATCTCGAAATCAAAAATTTTCGTGAAAAGAAAATATTTACAATATTACATATGAGAAAATAATAAGTTTACATTCCCAAATCTACAACCACCAAATATGAACATAGTTTAAAACGCATGACTTTTCTACCTATTTCTGTATTATCCGACTTTGTAGTCAGACCGCTGCGTCTATTTTGTTGGAGCACAAAGTATAAAAATTCTGATGTGGGCAGCACATAACTTTCCTTATATAATGCAATAAAGTTATTATTTTTACAGTTACGAAAACTGTTATCCTTATAGTAGATACTTATATTCTTTCCAAGATATTGAATTTTCCTCAATTAGTCGTCATTTTCATTGATTAAGCGTCATTTTTATCCATTTGGCGGCATTCCGCTTAATTCGTCGCCAAAATCTCGCCAAGCATTATGGACGGAGAAATAAGTTATTCTTAAAGCAGATGGATGACTATTGGCGTTCAAATACAAAAGTATTACTCAAAGTATATTTTCTCGTAAATGGAACGAGTTAAATCCACGAGAATGATGTCACCCAATTTATCGCATGATATTACATATGAAAAGTGAACATGTTTCATAACAGTGAATATTTTTTTTATTTATGAGATTTTTTGATAAATTTATTTGAAAAATGTGCAATACCTCGAGAACGGTTCATGCTAGCGTTCTAAAGTTTATATTAATCGGTTTCTAAGGAAAAATTACATAAGAAATGATGTCTATTTGCGTAACTTTATTAAAGGGTTTGATTTTTTGATGATTTTTTCAAAATTTCTCTCGAAAAATTAGGGGGTTCTGAACATTCGATTGTGTTCTTAAATAATAGGCTTCCAGAATTCACGGATTGTAATTTTCGTACTAAATTTCATTCGAATCGCTCCATTATTTCGTGCGATATCATCTCCACAGATTCACTGACACGCACACAGACATCACTTCAAAAATGTTCGATTCGTGATCAGGGATGCTTGAAACGTGCTCTCCCGCTTAAAACTCGAATTCGAATTTTCGATCCAGTCATAATACTTTCCTTATACATTATGTATATAACGAAAGTAATAAATGAAATATAAAAGCAAATATAAAAGCATCAAAGAAATAGTGAATATATATAAATTATCCTATCATTACATCTTCCCTTCCCGATTTTCCTACCAGGACTGCGACAGAGAAATCAGTTTATTATCCAAATATTCGAAATGTAAGTTTTTTTTTTTATTGAAGTTCTGAAACTTCGTTTGTAATTCATTAGACACCACGTTCCCCCTCCCCCCGAAAATTTCGATTTTCATTTTTACCACTCCCTACATTTCCCCCAAAAATTACTCTGAAAAAGGGGGTAGTATTGGATATTTACAGTAAATTACTTTTGTTGCTTTTTCTACTTCATTTCTTGTTTAAAGATCAATTTTCCCCTGAATTCTACTGCGTTTTTTCTTTGTAAGAAAGCATCTAGTGAACCTAATTCCATTGAAAAATAACTTTTCTGTAAGCATATCTTTTGTAAAATACCCATTTGAGACCTACCTCATTGCGAACGCAACTACTTAACGTTGGAAAAAGAGTCATCAGTTTACATAGGTTTGGACCGTAGATTGAATCTAGCAGTAAAGCGTTTGGGGAGAAAATAGGTATTTTAATATAAATGCTCCCTTTAATACGAAAGTAAATCGAATTTATTTTACACTAACAGATACTGCGAGCGTTACTCTCGATTAAATACGTATATGTCCACGTTCTAATAGCATAATAAATCCTAAAGTTAATGTAAATGGAAGGTTAATATATTCGCCTTCTACAAAAAAAAATGAAACCATATAATGAATAAATAAAACACAATACTTTACTTCGCAAATAATTTCTAATAAGCACATGATCATCAAATGGACTGAGTGCAGGGAACTGTTGTGAAGATACGCAGCGATAGTTCCACCTGATGTGGAGACAAGAAGATTTGAATAAAACTATAAAAATACTAGCCGAATACCCCGTTTAAAATCAAAGGTCTGTCTCACAATAAGAAATCCCTGAATAGCATACAATTTTGAACAATTCACGTTTCACATTTTTTCTTAAAATCGAAAATTTTGGAGTGCGGAACCCCCTAAAGAATAAAATATTACAAAACTAAAATGGCTCACTTTCTTCCTTTCGAACCAGCTACCAGCACACCAAATTTGAAGTCTCTATCTCATGCTGAAGCATACGATTTTATCATTTCATCTTTCGAACGTTTTCATGTGGATCATCGTTTTAAATGAACATTTATGAAAAACTATATTCGTCTTGGTTTTTTCATCAAATGATCAGCCCATATACCAAATTTAGAGCCTCTATCAAATTTCAAATTAGTCGCTTCTCATTTGTTAAGCAAATTGAATATTTTGGTGAGTGACAACCCTTAAAGTAGCAAATATTGTAAAGCTGAAAGTGCACACTTTCTTCCTTTCGAACGATATCGCCATACACCAATTTGGAAGTCTCTATCTCATCACAAAGCATGTTTTTCTATCATTTCACTTTTTGAACGTTTTGGTGTGCGGAACTCCTCAAAATTACAAATATCGGAAATTTTCTGTTTTGCACTTTCTTTTGAACTATTTATCTATATACCAAACTTGAAGTTTCTATTTACAAAATTTTATACGTGATTTTAAGACACCACTTAACACCATTTTATTGTTATTATAATAATAATCGTTATACATTCGTGACCAACAGGCGAATTTTACCTATTTTATGCAATTTCAAGTTCAACATGAGTACAGAAGTTATAAGTCAATTCATACACAATTTTATATGTTAACTAGCAGCATACCCGTTTTTCGTATATAATATAGTATATAATATAAAGAAACTTAAAATTCAAAATCATGTGCAAATTCCTATAGTATAGTAAAAGACATTGTTAATCAACATATTTCATTAAAATATTTAAATTACTGCTCTTAAAAAGATATTTAAGAATGTATGTTCTCACTATACAAAAATTATCTTCACAGGTAAATCTGAAGAATAAAACAGCCTGGTCCCGTTGGTAAAAAAATTGCAAAAAATATAAGATTGAATCAATAGAAGCAAAATAAAAGAGCTAAAATTGTATGGGAAACGTACTACTTATATTCGCGAATATTAGAAAATTACACGTACTAGTACAACATGTGTGTTTCTAAAATAATTACCAAAACAAAACAGATGACACAATAAATTAAACATAACAATAATCCCGTAATCTTTAAACCTAAAGGCCGTAATTAATTCCAATTTATGCCACAGTGAAAGCACTTAAATTGTATGAGAAGACAATATACCCGTACTACTTATACGAGTATTGTCGTAGATTAGAAAATATGCCTGGGTGTTAGAAGATAACCCGTATTGTAATATGAGTTTCAACATTTTGTCAAAATAAAACAGATGACGTAATAGATAATCTCCGCAATCCTAAAACCAGAAAGCCGTAATTGATTCCAATATATGTGAAAATATATGCCAGTATACTTGTACAAGGTTATATTCTCGTAAATAGGGAGATATACCTGTCCATTTGTAAAATATTACCCGTACTATTAACAATATATGAGTTTCAACAAATTTTGCTGAAATAAGACGAACACTGAAAAATATCAATAATCCCCGAATCAATAATCTCCGAAAATATCAATAACAATGTTTAAACCTGAGGATCGTAATTGATGCAATCCAACTAAAAATGCAATATCGGTGAAATTTGTGTTATATACATATATTTATTATTTAAATCGGAAAAAAAAATTTAATAAGAATCGTCTGCAGCATAAACAAATTGGAATTAAATCTGTTGCTAAGCGACATGATATTATTTGCTTCAAATAAATTGGCGGAAAATATATCGTCTGTATAAAGCTATCTCTATTGAAGGTTTCATTGTTAGTTTTATTTTAATATCAAAACAACTCCTGGTCCTAGAAACTCGAAATATGGACTACATTTTAAGTCGGGTTGTTCTTAAGCTACCCACAAAATTGCATGAAATAGACAAACATACATACATACATACAAACAGACAGGCAGGCATATTTTCAAATTTTAACACTTTACAACATAGTTGAAAAGTATTTATGACTTTGTTCTTTATGTCTGTCTGCCCGTTAGCACGATAACTGCCATAAAAATGACTTTATCAAAATGAAATTTTAGTATGTTGTTCAGATGGTCCGTGGGACCTATGAGAATATAAATGAATAATATCATCCAATTAGTTTTGGATTAAACCCGGTTTGAAAAAATGAAATACTTAAATGAAATACTTAATGAAATAATGAACCCTATGGGACCTAATTTTTCAAATATTTTTTAAAAGAATTCAAAATTCAAAAATTGTTTCGAAAGTTTTATGAAATATTCAAATTATCACACAAAATATACAAAAAAAAATTCAGAAAAATATATTCAGTGGTTTCTAAAATAAAATTTAAAATATTAATTACATTCATTATATGAAGAGATCACATGACAATTATATGAAGAAATCAAGTGATCCACTTCAATATAAAATATGGCATCCATCTTGAGTCAAAATCGTGATTTTTAAAATTCTATTTAATTTCTATCTGGTGCGGTATCCGTCCTAAAACCGCTTTATTTTTGTCTAATTTATGTGCTTCAATGATGTGAAACAACTCAATTGCAATATATTTGACTTTAAATGATCATCAAACTTTGATTATTCCTACAACGAAGCCTAATTTTCACTTATGGAGATTGTGAACACATCAAGCTGTAAAATGAGTTGTATAAGAATTCCTGAATTTCTTTAACACAACATTATTTATCGCTGGAGTCTACAATATAGTTGATATGAATGAAACAGTAATTGATTTTACATAGAGAACAAACGATTTTATAGCAGACTTTTTCGTGAGGTTTTAAGTAAAATAAATTATTGTAGTATTGTGATGAATGAAAGGAATAGACGAAATATTTATGAATGGAATTTTGAACTGCTTTTTCATTGAGAGTCAGGCAATTTATATTTCGATGACGTCATTTAAATAAAGTTAATTTATTTCGATGAAGTTTTCAAATATAATAAATTATTGTAGTTTTGCGATAATTTTAAAAAATATTACCGCTGAATGCATCGCATTTTAGAGATGTTTAAATAAAATTGTTTAAATAAAATTGCACTGTATTTGGAAAGTGTTTCATAATCAATGCTTTTAGCATGACTGAACTTTCTTGTATTTATATAGACTAGCAGCATACCCGTTCTTATTACGGAATATACCAGTATAATATAAAAAAATTAATTTTCATAATGCATAATCATGTTCAAATTCCTATAATATTCTAAATGGCATTGCTATTCAAGGAATCATTTTAATATGTTTAAATGAATGCTCCTAAAAAGAAATGTAAGAATCTTTGTTCTTACTATACAAAATTATCTTCTCAGGAAGATCTGACGAGTAAAATATCCTGATGTCGCTTGTAAACAAATTTACAAAAAATATGAAATGAAATCAATATATGTCAAAATAAAAGCTCTAAAATTATGTGGGAAGAACTTGTACTACTTATATTCCCGAATATTTGAAGGTATACCTATGTTTTAGTAGAATATTACCCGGACCGCAATAAATGAATTTCAAAAATATTTCCAAAATACAACAGATGAGGTAATAAAGTGAAAATATCAATTTTCTTTGAACTTTAGGGACGTAATTGTTTCATGTCAAATTGACAGCTTTAAAATTGTGTGGGAATGTTTAACCGTGCTACTTATATTTTAGAATATATGCCCGTATACTAATAGAAGATTAACCGTACTGCAATATATGAGTTTCAACGGTTTTTTCAAAATAAACAGATGACATAATAATTGAAGATATCAATAATCCCAAAATAATATTTAAACCTGATGGAAGTAATTGATATAATCCAGTCAAGGTAATTTTGATGAAATTTATTTCATAAACATTTCTTTATTATCTAAATTGGAGAAGATTTCTCCCGTGATGATGAAACAAACTTACATACAGATAGACAGATAGATTTTCAATTTTATTTATATTGACTAGCAGCATATCCGTTCTTCTTACGGGGTATATAATATAAAGAAACTTAAAATTCACAACCATGTGCAAATTCCTATAGTGAACTGAATGACATTTTTATAATCACAATATTCTGTTAAAGTATTTCATTTAATGCTCTTACAAAGAAGTTTAAGAATATCTGTTTTCGCTGTACAAAATTATCTTCACGGGCAGATCTGAAAATACAACATCCAGTCCCCTATTGTAAGCACATTTACAAAAAATATGGAATTGAATCCATATATGCAAAATAAAAGCGTTGAAATTGTATGGGACCCGCACTACTTATATACGCGAATATTAGGAGATATAACCTGCATTAGTAGATTACATGTATAAATTGAAAATATAAATAAATCCGTAATCTTTAAACCTGAAGGCAGTAATTGTTTCCACTACATGCGAAAATGAAAGTGCTAAAATTATACGGTAAGATATACCCATACTACTTATAATGTCGTAGATTAGAAGATATGTTCGAGTGTAGTAGAAGATTACCCGTATTGCAATATGAGTCTAAAAATAAATAAATGATGCCAAAATAAAACAGATGACGTAATAAATTGAAAATATCAATCAGTCAAGTAATCTTTATACCAGAAGTCCGCAATTGATTCCAATATATACCAATATATATCAAAATATATGCCAATATACATGTACTGCTTATATTCTCGTAGATTAAAAATTCACCACTGCATTTGTAAAAGATTACTCGTACAACGTACAATATATGCGTTTCAACAATTTTCGCTGCAATAAAACAATGGAACAATAACTTTAAAATATCAATAATCTCTGAATCAATAATCCACAAAAATATCAATAATAATAATATTTACATCGGAAGACCGTAATTGATATTATCCAGTCAAAAATGCAATAGTAATGAAATTTATTTTATATATATATATATCTTTATAATTCAAATCCGAAAAGATTTTGACAAGAAAGATCAATCATGCTTAAAGCATTGATTATGAAACACTTTCCAATTTCAATGCAATTTTATTTAAACATGTCTAAAATGCAATACATTCCTCGGTAATATTTTAAAACTTATCACAATACTACATTAATTTATTATATTTGACACCTTAAACCTTCATCGAAAAAAATTAACTTCATTCAAATGACGGCATTAAAGTATAAATTGCCTGGTTTAAACATCTCTAAAATGTGATACATTCCTCGGTAATAATTTTAGAATTATCATAATACTACGATAATTTATTATATTTGAAAACATCATCAAAAACAACTGAAATTCATTCAAATGACGTCATAAAAAAATACACGCCTGGCCCTCTCTATAAAAGCAACAGTTCATTCATAAATAATTCCCCCATTCATGTCATTCATCACAATACTATAATAATTTATTTTATTTAAAAATTAAGACCATTGAGCTACAAGTAAGTAATCTCAATGCGTAAAACTTCATCGAAAAATATCGTCCTTCTCTTTCTAAAATCAATGAATATTTCATTCATATCAGCTAAGCAGACTCCATGGACTAAATGATTTTGTGTTAAAGAATTACAGCGATTCTAATACAACTCATTCTACATATTTTGCTGTTTACATTTCACATAGGTGAAAAATAGGCTTAATAGTAGAAATAATGAAATTTGGAAGAGCATTTAAACTGAAATATATTGTCATTGCGTTGTTTCAGTATGTAGATGCACAGAATTTAGGCAAAAATAAAGTAGTTTTAGGACGGATACAACACTCAATATGAATTAAAAAGAACTTTAAAAATCACGATTTTGACACAAGATGGATGCCATATATCATTTTGAAGTGGGTCATGTGATCGTTTCATATCATGGACACGTGATCGCTTCATATAAGAGGTGTTATTAATATATTAATTTTTATTTAAAAAACAACTGAATATATTTCGCTGAATTTTTTTTTATATATTTTATGGAACAATTTGAATATTGCCTAAAATTTTCGAAGTAATTTGTGAATTTTAAATCCGCTTAAAAAATGCTTGAAAAACTAGGTCCCATAGGGCTCAATGTATTCCATTTTTTCAACCCGGGTTCAATCCAAAACTAATTTTGTGATATTATTCATTTATATTCCCATAGGTCCTATAGACCGTCTGAACAACATACTAAAATTTCATTTTGATTAAGTCATTTTTACGGTAGTTATCGTGCTAACGGACAGACAGACAGACAGACAGACAGACAGAATGAACAAAGTCATAAACACTTTTCAACTTTGTTGTAAAGTGTTAATAAAAATCGCAGCATAAACACATTGGATTTAAAACCGTTACTAAGCGACATGATATCATTTACTTTAAATAAATTGTTGGAAAAAATATCGTCTGAATAATGTTATTTCTATGGAAGGTTTGGCAACATTTTCCTCATTTTAGCGACATTTTAAAACAATTCTGAATTTATCGCTAAGTGGGACTATAGACGTGAAAGTCCCGCTTTGCGATAAATTGTCACAATCATCACAATACTATTCCCTAAAAAGCGCAATTAATTTCATTTATTTAGTGCAATTTTATCAATTTCAAGATATCAAGATATTTTTATGGATTTACAAACATTTTTATCAATTTGGTGGCATTCGCTAAATGTGTTGTACAGCCTTGATCAAAAGTATTAGGCACCCTCATTTTTCTTCTTTAACTGCGGGTGTGTTACTTGAAACTGCGACATTTGTTTATGACTGCATACGTAGTAGGAAGTTGAAATGAAAATGCAAACGTCATTTCAATTGACAACGAATAAAACATTTCCAGTACGTTAACTGGAAATTACAGGTTTTTGTGGAAACAGTCGCGGTTGCATTAACTGTTCTAGTTTATACACATGTACGCGATTGTTGCTTAACTCATCTAAATTTGAGGTCCTGTCTCTATTAAATGCCGAAAACTAAGGATCTTAATTAGAAACGAACAACGGTTAAAAATTCAATTTTTATACGAGCAAGTCAATAGCGAATGTTAAATTGCCAGAAAAATGAAATATTTGAGATGTGGGGTGCAATACAATATCACACGTTTTAAGAATACTGGTAGTCATTTAAATCGTCGACGAAGTGAGAGGAAAAAGATTACTACATCCAGGGATGACCGACTTTTGAGACTATTTGCATTGAAAAATCGAAGAAAATCTTCATTTCAATTAGCTGCTGAATTGTCAGAGGCAACTAGAAAAAAAATCTCTTCTCCAACCACAAAAAGAAGGCTTGTAGAAGCTGAATTGAAAGGCTGCAAGGCCGGGAAGAAGCCATGGATTTCCGAAATAAACAAACATAAGCTGTTGGAATGGGCTCTTAAACATCGTCATTTTACTGAGGAAGATTGGTCGAAAGTTCTGTGGTCTGATGAATCAAAAGTTCAGGTATGTTTCATTTCACTTGCTTTTATTCAAAACTAGCGTGGGATTGTTAATATGTAGCAACTTATTTTCGTAACACTATTTAGGATGTTAGTAAAATAATTTCAATACAAAAGGTATTTGGAACACCTGGTGTGGCTTATGTGAGGAGACGTACAAGTGAGGAATATAAGGAAGAGTGCATTGCGGCCACTGTGAAACATGATGGTGGCGCCATAATAATTTAGGGGTGGCAGCCGAAGGTGTGGTCGAAATGTACATCTGTGAGGGACGAATGAACACTTTGACGTACATAAATGTACTAGAAACAACACTGCAAGCATCTTTTTCACGAATTTTTGGCGATACAAACATGGATGGGGTCAGACTCCAACTAGACAATGCAACTTGTCGCACATCTGCTGTGACTATGAAGTGGTTCAGTGAAAATGGTGTGCATCTTTTGCATTCTCCTTCACAAGCTCCAGATCTTAACCCCATTGAACAGTTGTGGGTTTTTCTCAAACGCAAGATCAGGAAGCATTCCATTACTTCAAAAATAACCCTAAAATTCATATCGCAAGAGGAATGGAAGAAGATCCCAAGAAAGGAATACAGTAGGTTAGTACGCTCTATGCCTAAAATAATTAATGCCGTCATAAAGGCGAAAGTAGGTCCAACCAAATATTGATAAGTTTCAATAAAAAATAATTATTTTGAATCTCTTCATTTTTATTTCATCTCAATACATTAGTAGTTTAAAAGAAATGGATTTCGGTTGGGTGCCTAATACTTTTGATGAAGGCTGTAGGACGGTTGTACTGACAGAAAAATGCTATCAAAACATCATTTTAGTGCTCTCTTCTAACAAAACAAAATAAATTTCATTGATTTGCGTCGTTTTTATCAATTTGTCGACATTTTCGTCAATCTGGCAACATTTAAAAAAAGGTGGCAAGTTTGCGATTTTCCGCCAAATTCATAGCTCTGAATTTTCAGATCTGAATAAAACATCCTAATCCCTGCTTGTAAATAATAAATGTAAATACTAAAATTGTATTAGAAGATATAAACGTTCAACTCTTTTTCTGATTCAACAATCGGCTAAATGAATTTATTGGCTAAACACAACATATGAGTTTATTAGCTAAACACAATATATAAGCTTAATACCTCTTTGTCAAAATAAATGAATATGATGCACGCAGTAAGTAATTAATGTAATTAAAAGAAAAATCAAACAGTTCATTTATAAGATATATATTTTATATAAATTTATTTAGTATTCAATTCGCAAATATATTGGTAAACATTTGCAAACACATTTAATTTAATTGCGTTGCCGACCAACATGATATAAGATTGAATCTTCTTCATAAAATGCTAATAATTAAATAACCATTTTGATTTCTTAATACTTTTCAATATTGATTAAAATCTTAAAAATAAACCATGCTGATAGATTTTCCATTTAAATTCATGTTTCAAACATTCATGCTTTCAAATAATTCATGTTTTTCGGAAAGTGAGTAATTAGCGCAAAAATCTCCCAAACTCACATATAAAGTTTTAATTCACTTTCACGTTTTAAACAAACGATTGCCAACCTTTTTGTTTGATGGGGCCAGGGAGTTAGAGAGCAGAACGCCTAGGAATATGTTTCGTTTTTCATTATTATCTCGACAATCTCTGACCTTAGAAATTCAAAACTAGGACTAACTTTAGGTTGTGCCATTTCAAGGTTACTTACAACATTTCATTAAATTCGGTTAGCCGTTTTCCGTGACGATGAAATAAACGAAAGTTTCGCTTTCACAAATATCTCGAGAACTCATGGTCGTAGAAACTCGAGACATTGGCTAAATTTTAAGTAGGGCTATTTCAAGGCTACTCACAAAATTCTATCTAATTCGGTTTAGCCGTTATCCCGTTATGCTGGGACAAACAAACAAACAGACAGGCAGATTTTCAATTTTATTTATATAGACTAGCAACATACCCGTTCTTCGTACGGAGTATATAATATAAAGGAACTTATAATTCGCAATCATGTGCAAATTCTGTTAAAATATTAAATTTATTGCTCTTAAAGAGAAGATGAAGAATATATGTTCTCACTATGCAAAATTATCTTCAGGGGCAGATCTAAAAATAAAACATCCTGACTCCTTTTTTAAGCAAATTTACAAAAAAAGAATTGAATCAATATATATTCAACCCCGTACTACTTATATTGTCGCAGATTAGAAAATATGCCTGTGTGTGAGTAGAAGATTACCCGTATTACAATATGAGTCTGAAATATCTTTGCCAAAATAAAAGATATGACTTAATAAATTGAAAATATCAATAATCCCCGTACTCGTTATACCAGACGGTCGTAATTGATTCCAATATATGCCAATATATATCAAAACATATGCCAATATACCTGTACTACTTATATTCTCGTAGATTAGAATATATACCCGTGTATTTGTAGAAGATTACTCGTACAACGTACAATATATGAGTTTAAATAGTTTTTGTCATAATAAAACAATTGCATAATAACTTGAAAATATCAATAATCCCTAAATAAATTATCCCCGAAAATATCAATAATAATAATGTTTAAACCTGAAGACCGCAATTGATATTATCCAGTAAAAAATGCTATAAGAAAAATCAAATCGTTTTCTTCCAAACTATATTTTTATATCCATTTATTTATTTTTCAAATTTAAAAAATAATAATTAAAATTAACAGACAGAGTTAATTTAATTGCGTCTCTGAGCAACATGATATAAGAGAAAATCTTCCTCATAAACTGCGAAATTGAATAACCATTTTGATATGCCCCCGGCTTAAATTTATTGTTCTCACTATGCAAAATTATCTTCACGGGCAGATCTGAAGAATAAAACATCCTGGCCCCTTTTGTAAACAAATTTACAAAAATAAAAATGGAATTGAATCAATATATGCAACCCCGTACTACTTATATTGTCGCAGATTAGAAAATATGCAAGTGTGTTAGTAGAAGATTAGCCGTATTACAATATAGGTCTCAAAAATATTTGCCAAAATAAAAGAGATGACGTAATAAATTGAAAATATGAATAATCCAAGTACTCTTTATACCAGAAGATCGTAATTGATTCCAATATATGTCAATATATATCAAAACATTTGCCAATATACTTGTACTACTTATATTCTCGTAGATTAGAAGATCTACCCGTGTATTTGTAGAAGATTACTCGTAAAACGTACAATATATGAGTTTAAACAATTTTTGTCATAATAAAACAATTGCATAATAACTTGAAAATATCAATAATCCCTGAATCAAAAATCCCCCAAAAATATCAATTATAATAATGTTTAAACCTGAAGAACATAATTGATATTATCCAGTCAAAAATGCAGTGTCAATGATATTTATTTTATATACATATCTTTATTATTCAAATCGGAAAAGATTTAATATACAATCGTATGCCGCATAACACATTAGATCCGTTGCTAAGCGACATGATATCATTTGCTTCAAATAAATTGATGGAAATCATATAGTCTGAATAATGCGATCTTCATGGAAGGTTTGGCAACATTTTAGTCAAATTAGCGATAACTTAAAAAATCGCCAAATTTATCGCCAAGTGGGACAGTAGAACTGATAGTCCCATTTTGCGACAAATTGACGAAACATCATCACAATACTATCCCCTAACAAAACCCAAGTATGTTCATTTATTAAGCGCGATTTTATCAATTCCATGATATTTTTATGGACTCACAAATACATTTATCAATTTCGTGATATTAAAAAAATTCGTTAAATGTGTTACTAAGTAGGATGGATGGATTTACCGACAAATGCTACCGAAACATCATTTCAGTACTCTATTCTAAAAAACAAATCATTGATTTGCGTCAATTTTATAAATTTGGAAACATTTCCGCTAATTTGGTAAAGTTTAATAGAAGTTAACAAGTTATTTAGAGATATTCCGCTAAATTCGTACCTCTGAATTTGCAGATCTGAAGAATAAAATATCCTGATTCCGTTTGTATATACTAAATGAAAACACAAAAATTGTATCATAAGATACACCCGTTCTACTCTTTTTCTGCTTCAACAATCGGCTAAATGAATTTATTGGGTAAATAAAATGAGTTTATCAGCCTAACACAATATATGAGTTGGAGATATCTTTGCTAAAATAAATGAAAGTGATGTACGCAGTCCGCAATTTATATAATTAAAAGAACAATTAAACCGTTCATTTAAAAAATATATTTTACATCCATTTAGTTACTATTCAAATAGAAAAAATAATAATAAATATTAACAACACATTCCATTTCATTCCCTTGCCGAGCAACATGATATAACATAGAATCTTCCTCATAAAATGCGAAATTTTTTAGCCATTTTGATTTCTTTAATCTTTTCGATGTTCAGTAAATGCTTTTGAAATATAAACCAAGGAGATAGATTTCCCATTTAAATCATGTTTCAAACAATTCATGTTTTCAGAAAGTGACTAATTAGTGCAAAAAATCTCCCCCCAAACTCAGAGATACAGTTTTAATTCACTTTCAAACGATATTCAAGTTTTTCGTTTAAATAAACCACGGAGATAGAGAGTAGAACTCCTAGGAAAAAGTTTCGTTTTTCATTAATATCTCGACAAACCCTGGTCTTAGATACTCGAAACTTGGGCTAAATTTATGGGGGCTATTTCAAGGCTTTCCACAAAATTTCATCAAATTCGATTCAGCCGTTCTCCCGTGATGATGAGACAAACGAAAATGTCGTTTTTTACTAATATCTCGAGAACCACTGATCGTAGAAACTCCATACATGGTCTAAATTTTGAGTGGGACTATTTCCAGGCAACCCACGAAATTTCATCAAATTCGGTTCAGCCGTTCTCTCGTGAGGACGGGACAAACAGACAGACAGACAGACAGACAGATTTTCATTTTTAATTATATAGATTTAAGATATCAATTAGCACCCTTTTATCGCATTTACAAACCAATATTGGACAAAATATTTTTTTCCAATCTGTCGGGACCCACTAGTGACGGTTATAAACACTCCATTAATAAAACTTCGTTAAACCTAAACGTATGTCTACTGTTTTCAGAGGTAAAAAATCACAGATTTATGAGACTTCAGCAAAGGTAGGAAAACACATGCAAATTTTCCTAATGCCATCTCAGATATCGGGTATTTCATGATGATTAGCACATAATATGCTTGTTACTGGTGTATAAACGCTATTATCTGCAATGGCAGCGTGATCCTAACTTTGGGAGCGGACCCTATAGGCGAGTTCTGTAAATAAACCCTTGGATGTTTCATCTTCATGTAAATTCAGCTCAATCTTTAAAAACATTGAAACCGACTGTGCGGTACAAGTGAATTCGTAGGTTTCCATCCACGTGCACAAAATTGTTGCACATATCAAACCTTCTTGGTGCCATTGCTGATATCAGCTCTTCCATTCTGATGAGTCAAAATACTAAATGTCCATGGATTTTATCAGCAATGGGAGTGCGATACTAATGACACCATCAGTTTAGGAATCGAACCTATATGTCAATTGAATCGTTTCCAAAATAAATATTTCAAATATCTTAAGAGAAAAATATAAAATAATATTTGTAACGTATCATTTCTTCATTTTATATTTCCTCGAAACAATGAGGTCGAAATACGTTTGTTTTCTAACGAGATTACATAATGTTCCTTCTTAAGGTTTCAACACCGGAAACAAAATGCCACCTGCAAATTATTGATCGTTTAATTCGCTCGTTTTTTTATTTATTATGTGTCACAAAAGCGTGTCTACGCTTTTGTGACTGCAAAAAACAAAATATGTCATGAACACATTTTCTCACGTATGTGCATGCCCATTGCCGTTGGTGCCATATTGAAAGTATGATGAAGAAATATTTAAATCGAGCCTATGTCGCCTTTTAAGATGCTATCTTGCATTTTTAATAGTCTACATTACATTAATCTTACAATACATTCATATGTTGAAACCACAGCTTGTTTTGGCAGAAACAGACAACAAAAATTTCTTCGCTTAAATGTATTCGTAGGTAGAAAATTATTTCAGTTGAAATTGGTTTTGTGGAATGATTTTTAATCTTAAAGATTTTATTATTGATTTATTTCTGAATTTTATATTTCATTAGTTTTCTATATTGATCTAATTTTGAATGTTATATTTGGTGGAAGGTATCTTTATTGATCTATTTCTCTATTTTATAGTTTTAAGATTTGCTTATAGATCTGCTTTATTTTCTCTGCAATACATGATAATGTATAGGGAGAGTATTGGAATCATGGCGACTCGAGTTTTCGACGGAACTACACGTTTCGAGACCTTAAGAATACGAAAAAACTATTTTTAGCGTGACGTCTGTGCGTGTCTGTGCGTCTGTGCAATGTATGTATCCACTTTAACTCAAAAACTAATGGACCGAATTTCATAAAATATTGTTGGTAAGTGTTTTGTGTGTAACCCTGATGCTGGTCAGTTTTTGGTACGATTCGGGATAAAACAACTTGCCTTTTTTTGCGAAATGACCCTCAAAAATCCCCTGTATCCATTCTAACTGAAAAACTAATTGATCAAATTTTACAAAATGTGGTAGATAAGTCACTTACGGGTCATCCTGGTACTGGTTAGATTTTTATACGATTCGAAGAGGAAGAACCCGCATTTTTTTTACGAAATGACCCGCAAAAATTGTATATATCCACTCTAACTCAACTAATCGACAAAATTTCATAACATTTTGTAGATGAGTCACTTGTCGGCGATCCTGGTGCTGATTACACTTTGGTACGATTCGGGATAAATGAACCTGCTTTTATTGCAAAATGGCCCACAAAAATTGTATGCATCCACTCTAGCTGATAAACTAAGTGATCAAATTACACAATATTTGGTAGATAAGTGGCTCGTAGGATAGTGTGATGCTGGTTAGATTTCGAAAAAATTATCTGGAAATAGTCTGGATTCTGGAAAATATAATCTAACTTTTTGTCTGCGAAATGGCCCGCAACTCTAATATATTTGCTCTAAATTAAAATACTACATGTGTATTATAGTGAAACTCTGAAATAAATGTCTAATATTGATGAAATACATTAAGTATTTGTTCTACATCTAAAATTCGAGAACTAAGCGAATAAATCTGACCTCATGACTGCATGACTGTAGGTTAAACCGTTCTCGAGATATTGTAGTTTTTGAACTTTTAAGGACCTGGAGAATTTAAGGTTAATTAAATGGCCAAACGAAACCAAGATGCAATAAAAAAAACGAATTGGATATAATATCAGAAAATTTTCCATATTATTTTCTGCAATTAAACTCAATTTAATATATAATGATATAAAGTATTACAAAATGAATTTGAATCTTCAGAGAAAGTAAAGTGCTCCTAACATCAGATTTTTACTTTCTCTGTAATACATGGCAAAGTATAGGAAAAGTATTGGGATCATGGCGAAAATCGCAACTCGAGTTTTCGACGGATCTACACGTTTCGAGACCTCTAGAATACGAGAAAACTATTTTTAGCGTGACGTCTGTGTGTGTGTCTGTGTGTCTGTCGGTGTGTATATGTCTGTGTGTCTGTCTGTCTGTCTGTCTGCGCAATGCATGTATCCACTCTAACTCAAAAACTAATAGACCGAATTTTATAAAATAAGTCACTTGGGTGTGGCCCTGGTGCTGATTAGTTTTTAATGCGATTCGGGATAAAAGAACCCGCCTTTTTTTGCGAAATTGCCATAAAAAATTATCAAAATCTAAAATAAAAATTACGTATGCTGAAATATATCCATTAAATCTTTGTTTTATACGTAATTTCTAACGAATAAAAGAATCAGGCCAACTCCATTACACTTGGACTAGTCGGTCTTGAGATATTTTAGTTTTTTCGTATTTTCTCTACGCCACCTTTGAATATAAGTCCAGTTACCAAATGAGAAAGAAAATAAAATTAAACGTTAATTAAATTTAATTAAAATTATGATAACGTGGATATAATTCTGCAGGGAGAGTCATGTTCTGCGCATATCAGATTTTTATATCTGTACAGTTAAGCTTATTTGATAGTATGCATCTACCCTACTTAAAATAGGTGGTTTGAATATTTGGTATTAAATGATATTAAATTTGGTATCGCATTAAAATACTATATTTATTATATTTACAGATTAATAAAATATACATATGCATTCACTAATTTGTACAGGTATAATATGCCTGTACAAATTAGTGAGTGTATATATAGGTATATTATATATTTTCATACATAACCCAAAACTGCGCTGTCTTATGACAAACATCGCTTTTCTGCAGTTATTACTGAAAGAGAGAAGAACATTGCATTAAGCTAATTGCTATTCCCGTTCCCAATGATAATTCAGCTCTGATCAATGAGTGCGTAATGGAAGGTTCCAAACGCGAATTAATGCTCTTTCCGCTTCGGAAGGTAATGTTTTTGTCTAAAAGGTCATAATCTCAGGCTTAAAACTGATTTTATTCTGTTAGATAATGGAATTGGATTAAAGTTCCAGTGAATCAAAAACTTGTGTTCTTTAAATCGTATCTGAAATGTGTTTGTTTTCAAATATATATATATATATATATATATATATATATATATATATATATACATATATATATATATATATATATATATAATAATAGTAGTTTGAAAATCCAATGAACGAAAAGTAAGAAGCTGCAACACGTTAAACCTAACTTTCTAAAGCACCCACAGAATAAAATATAAAACAGCAAATCATCAATCAAATGGAAAAAAATACAAAAGACGAGTTATCAAGTTACAGAAAATCAACAAAATGCAAAGGTATGGAAACGAATAAAGAAAAATTTAAAAAATCAATCTATATCGCTATACACGCGGAAAAAGGGCTAAGTCTAAAAAAATGGAAATGTTCACTTCGTGAAATTCGTTCTCAAGTCCAAGTATTTTGACGAAGCAGACACAAAATATGTATGTTTCGGATATATATATGTATATATATATATATATATATATATATATATATATATATATAATGCATTTGATTATATAATGCATTTGATATATACATTAATGCATTTGATAGTGATATTGGCAACACCTATTTTATATAATATAATGGCAACGCATCGAATGGTTCGGCACTTTATATTTGAATTGAAGAATGAGCTGTCATTCGGGTTAACTTCTTATTTCAACCTGTCTCAATCCAAATTATTTTTCTCCACTCAGTCCTTGCATTCACTTCTGGCATACGTCTTTTGCTTTGCGTTCCAGGGAAATATGGCCACAGGCACGTAACGGTTCCGTGAGTGTTTCCTCAGGAGTAATAGCTGGCTATAAACGGGAACAAGGGGTCACAATCCCCCTTGGCCATTTGTTATTTCCCTGTTGGCACTTATTTCACATCTCGATCTTTTTTGATCTTCTTATATACAAGACATTAATAGAGCTGCATTGCGCCTATATGACTTGGCAATTTATATTGGTTTACAATCGGGTACGTTTCGTACTTTGTTATTTACAATATATATATATATATATATATCTGTGTGTGTGTATAGATATATAAATATATATATATATATATATATTCATATATATACATATATATATATATATATATAAATATATATATATATATATATATATATATATATATATATATATATATATATATATATATATATATATATATATATATATATATATATATATATATATATATATGTATATAATATAAACTCTATATAATAGTTTTATGTGACCTTTTGAATCGTGCTAGAATTATCTTCAAAAGTCTATGTAATCCTCAATTATATTATCTGTTTCTTATTCATACTTTATGTTTGACATTGAAAGTTGAGTTAATTCATAATTTCTGCTTGAAATCCTTGTCTACCCTGTGTGCTAATTGCCTCTTTGCAATTTGCTAATACTCTTTACTTAATTTTTACTTTCTTTATATGCATAATGCATAAGGAAAGTATTGTGACGGGGTCGAAAATTCGAATTCGAGTTTCCGACGGGAGAGCACGTTTCAAGCATCTCTGATCACGAATCAAACATTTTTAAAGTGATATCTGTGTGTGTGTGTGTGTGTGTGTGTGTGTGTGTGTGTGAAAGTATGTGTGTCAGTGAGTCTGTGGATACGATAACTGTCGAACGAATGGACCGATTCGAACCAAATTTGGTTCAAAACTCACAATCCATTAACACTGGAAGCCTATTGTTTTTATACACAATCGAATGTTCAGAACCCCCCTAAATTTTCGAATGAAATTTAAAATAATCGTCAAAAAGTCAAAACCACTAATAAAGTTAAGCAAATAGTCATTTCTTATGTACTTTTTCATTAGAAAACGATTGACATAAATTTTAGAACGCTAACATGAACCGTTCTCGAGATATTGTACATTTTAAAAAAAAACTAGAAAAAATTATATAAAATAAAAAAAAATATTTCCTATTGAGAAACATGTTCACTTTTCATATGTAATACCATGAGATACATTGGGTGACATTATTCCCGTGGATCTAGCACGTTCCGTTCATGAGAAAAGATACTTTGAGTAATACTTTTATATTTGAACGCCAATAGTAATATATCTGTAAGAATAACTTATTTTGCCGTCCATAACGCATGGCGGGATTTTGGCGACGAATTAGGCGGAATATCGCCAACTTGGCGACATTTTCAATTGTTGCCAAATTAACAAAAATCTCGCCAAATTGATAAAAATGACGCTAAATCAATGAAAATGACGACTAATTGAAGAAAATTCAATATCTTGGAAAGAATATAGGTATCAACTATAAGAATAACATTTTTACTTTCCTTATATACATAATGTATAAGGAAAGTATTGTGACGGGGTCGAAAATTCGAATTCGAACTTTCGACGGGAGAGCACGTTTCAAGCATCCCTGATCAAGAAATGGAACATTTTTAAAGTGATGTCTGTGTGTGTGTGTGTGTGTGTGTGTGTGTGTGTGTGTGTGTGTGTGTGAAAGTGAGTCTGTGGAGACGATAACTGACGAACGAATGGACCGATTCGAACCAAATTTGGTACAAAATTCACAATCCGTAAACACTGAACGCCTATTGCTTTCATACGCAATCGAATGTTCAAAACATCCCTAAATTTACGAATGAAATTTTAAAAAATCGTCAAAAAATAAAAACCTCTAATAAAGTTACGCAAGTTACGCATATAGTCATTTCTTATGTAATTTTTCATTAGAAAACGATTGACATGAATTTTGAAACGCTAATGCGAACCGTTCTCGAGATATTGTACATTTTTCAAAAAAAATATCAAAAAGTCATATAAAAAAAATATTTCCTATTGAGAAACATGTTCACTTTTCATATGTAATGCCATGCGATAAATTAGGTGACATTATTCTCGTGGATCTAGCTCGTTCCATTCATGAAAAAAGATACTTTGAGTAATACTTTTGTATTTGAACGCCAATAGTGATTTATCTGCTATAAGAATAACTTATTTCTTAGTGCATAATGCTTGGCGAGATTTTGGCGACGAATTTGGCGGAATGTCACCAACTTGGCGACTTTTTGAAATGTTGCCAAAATAACGAAAATCTCGCCAAATGGATAAAAATGACGCTAAATCACTGAAAATGACGACTAATTGTCGAAAATTCAATGTCTTGGAAAGAATATTAGTATCTACTATAAGAAAAACCTATTTTTTTACTGTAAAAGTAGTAAATTCATTACATTATATAAGGAAAGCCATGTGTTGCCCACATCAGAATTTCTTCCGCATTGTTTTTGATGACGGGGTATGACTCTGATCATGTTTTAAATTAGTCTTATTATTTTTATTGTATTTTTATTTTTTGTTTTATCTTTTTCATTTTATATATATATATATATATATATATATATATATATATATATATATATATATGTATATATATACATATATATGTATATATATACATATATGTATATATATATATATATACATATATATATATATATATATATATATATATACATATGTGCGTGTGTCTGTGTGTGTGTGTGTGTGTGCAATTCTTACATGTAATACATACATAATACATAAAAATTAAATTCATTCATTAAATATGTAAATAACCTTTCTGCCCTAATCGGGAATCGAATCTTGGATCTTCGAACAGTCCAGCCGATCTTCTATCGTTGAACTACTGGGACCAAATTGCAAGCTCTTACCGTTGAATTAGATTCTGCATTCTCCACCTTCTAATGACAGATTGGCGGGCAACTGATAATCTAACTGACCACCTCTTGCTATTTTTATTTCAGGTTCATGTTACTACTATTTTTATCAAGGTCAATATCCTGTGTGGTCGTTATCTTCTCTATTTGAAATCGACACTCAATTTTCCAGATTCCACTGAATCCGTACTAGTCGTACTATGGTCACTTTCTGACCTCTATCTTTGCACTAACCTACAGGGTTGATTTGTTCGGACGCCATTGTAAAGAACTTTGCTGCCCCAACCGGGAATCTAACCCTGGAATTCCGAACCGGCCAGTCGACGTTCTACCGTTGAGCTATTGGTACGAAATTGCAAGCTATCGTCAAAGTTGACTCTGCAGATAAAACTATTAATATTTATAGAGTTAATGCTGCGTTAGTAATAAACTGAAATAAATAATGGAAATAGTTCATTTACTTTTTTGAATCCAAATTTTTTAAGCAAATAGTTTACGCTTATAAAGGGAAATTGGCTTACGTCTGAATACCTTACGAATTTTTCAACGTCTAATATCACTCCGTAGTTATTGTATTCAGTCGACAGGATAAAAATACAAATGTTGGAAAAATACTTTCTAGTTGACCTCTTAAAGCCAACCTTTATTTTTCTCTCATATTTATTTTTCTTATATCATACTTGCTTTTATTCTTCGAAAACGTAAGGCATAGTTTTCGCTAAACTTTAAGAAAGTCTCAGAATACATATTTTATTTCTTCTTTAATTTGTATATTTTGCTGGAAAATGAACATCAGAAGAATAAAAATATTGTGTTTAAAATTATTCTTATAGTCGTTGCTTTCATATTCTTGAAATCTAAAGGACTGTAATTGTTGTAATCTCAGTAAGCCAATTTGATCTATATAAATAAATTTGAAAATCTGTCTGTGTGTTTATTTGTTACATCATCACGGGAGAACTGCTGCAAAGATTTTGATGAAATTATGGGTGTAGACTTGGAATAGCCCCACTTAAAATTTAATCCATGTATCGGGTTTCTAGGCTCTGGATTTGACTAGATACTAATTTAAAACGCACAATAAAACCTTCCATAGAGATTGAATTATGCAGACGATATTTTCCCACCAAATTATTTGAGGAAAATTATATTGTGTTACTTAACAGCGGATTTCAAATCAATGAGTTTATGCCTCATACGATTTTATTGAATTCTTTCCGATTTAAATAATAAAGATATGTATATATAAAATAAATTTCATCGCTATCGCATATTTGACTGGACTATATGAATTACGGTCTTCTGGTTTAAAAATTATTATTATTGATATTTTCAGGGATTAGTAATTCGGGATTATTGATATTTTCAATTTATTGCGTTATTGTTTTATTTTAGCAAAAATTGTTGAAACTCATATATTGTACGTAGTGCAGGTAATCTTCTACAAATGCACAGGTATATATTCTAATCTACAAGAATATTAGTAGCACAGGTATATTGGCATATATTTTGACATATACGAGGGTCACACTGAAATTCTTGAGATGCGGCTAAGTGGTACAAGCTAAACTTACCAACTCTTAGGAGTGTTCAAAGTATTCCCCTTCTACATCTATGCATTTTTGCAAAATAATTTCCCAAAGATTAAATGCTTCAAGCCATTAATTTCTTGGAATCGATGAAAAATATGCTTTTATAGCCTCTGCAATCTCATCTTCGGAATGAAAACGACGCCCACGTAATTTTTTTTTAGATTAAAAAATAGCCAAAAGTCACACATAGCAAGATCAGAAGAATAGGTGGATGTTTTATCAGTTTGATTTTTTTTTTGTTCAAGAAATTCGACTGCCATTCTTGCTGAATGAGAAGATGCACTGTCATGGTGAAGCATGAATCCCCTAACATTCACTTCCTGAAGAATTTCGGGAAGACACTTAGTGGTGTGCCAGTTAGCTGTAACTGTCTTCTGTCCCTCTACCTTTAACGAGACCTGTACTTCTGAAGAACACGGCATACATTATTTTTTTCGTTGCTCGTTGTCTTTTCACCATTGTTGGTTTGGGGTCATCTTCAAAGACCCATACTGCATTTTTTTTATGTGTTGGAACGTCAAAAAACGGAATGTACGTTTTATCACCAGTTATGATTTTAGAAATAAATGCGGTGTCCACCATCATTAAGTAATTTTCGGGTTTCTTTGATGATACGTTCCGCTTTTTGGTGTTTTGTTAATTTATGGGGGATCCCACGAAAAACTAATTTTTTCATATACACTTCTTCATGAATAATTTTAAGTATAGGTGCGGATCCAATGTTAATTCACTTCTCCAATGTTCTTCATTTCATTTGGTAGGTACAGCGATTATCGTCGATTAACCTTTTCGAAGGGTTGACATATTTTCTGGTACTGCAGCCGATAAAGTCCTTCGTTTGGGTTTTTCATCCAGGAGAGAATTTCGACCTCTTGTAAGCAAACTCCGTAAACCATCTGAATACAGTGACATGAGATGCAGCATAATTGTCATATGGTAATTGTATACGTTGAAGACATTGTTCTTGATTTAGCCCCACATTAAAATCATAGAAAATCATAGATCGATAAAGCTCTCACGTCAACTCCATTTTCTTTCCTTTCGAAATTTTTTCTACAATAACAAAATTCTAATTAATGCTACAAATTATCGTCTGCGGACATAAAAGTGTTCAAATTTAAATATCCGACCAATAATTATTTTCTAGCGCGTATCGTCTGCCCCTGTCTCAAAAATGTCTGTATGTCACTCGTATCAACAAAAAATCAAAACTAATTTAATTTTTGTAATCGATTTTGTACGTTTTGTACGTTTGGTATACCAAATCACCAATTTGATTATCCCTTATCCGATTATCGTTTTCAGAATCAACTGAAATATATTCTATTCCATTCGGACGCAACCTTGCCCTCAAAGTAGAATCTAATTCGAAGGTCAAAAATTGATAAGTTCAATATTTACTCAATATATTGTTTGCTTTATATTATTAATATAATTATTGTGAAGAAATTATGTCTAGAAAAACATTCGACATCTAACAAAAAATAATCGTTTTCACTAATCGTTC
Organism: Amaurobius ferox; assembly: GCA_951213105.1. Taxonomy (NCBI): domain Eukaryota; kingdom Metazoa; phylum Arthropoda; class Arachnida; order Araneae; family Amaurobiidae; genus Amaurobius; species Amaurobius ferox. The sequence goes on along the minus strand of OX578144.1, from coordinate 33,857,659 downwards.
CAGACACAGAATCGGGAAGGGTTAACCAAAAATTACAATTATATAATATTTATTTTCATATATCGACTTCATTTCTCCTTTAAATGTATTTTTTCGATTCCTAAAATACCTCTTCAAAGAAAATATCAACTGATCTAATTCCTTTGAAAAATCACTTTACTGAAAACATATATCCCGTAGATTGTACTTTTGGGGCCTTAGATCGAGCGGAGACAATTAACATTGAAAGAAATGCCATAATTTCAAATACAGTTGGAATAGTAAATTGGATTCAATCTTAAGTTGTTCGGGTAAGAAATTGGGTATTTAAATAAAAATATATATCTTTCAGTAAAAGAGAAAATGATATTTTGGCTAAATCATATTCACCATGTACGCATCTTAAGATTGATTTTAAAGATGTACGTATTTTATGATTGTTGGTGATGTCATTGCGTACGTTTCTTAAGCAACATTTTAAAGGTAATGTCCTTCTTGTACAAAACTTAAGATTGTTTTAATGGTGACGTGTATGTGTACGTATTTTAAGACTGTTGGTGATATCATCGTGTATATTTCTTAAGTAATCTTTTAAAGATAATGTCCATTTTGCACAAATTTAGTATTAAAGTTACAGTAGTTTTTAAAGCTGAAGTTCATCGTGCACGTATCAAGATTGTTTTTAAACGTAACATGCATACTGCACAGAAGGCTACGGTAAATGATACTTTATGATCTTTGAAAGGAGCAATAACTTGATTTGCTTTCTCATTCTACTGACGATGATGATTAAATATTAAAATTATATTATTTATCTCTATTTTATTTAAGTTTTTTATATATTTTTCTTTAATCAATAATTCAAGAACAAATGATGGAAATTAGTTATAAAGGCGTTCATTGATCATAGTACCAACTTTTTCGCTATAACATGTACATGGAACAAATTAATATAGCGGTTAGTGCATCTGGGGTAATTCACGAGACCCTGATTCAATCCAAGTTGCACCAGATCGGGGTTCAGCATTAAAATTAGTGACGAATGTCCAAATGATGAAATATTACTTGGAATAAAGTATTGAATGTAGTATAATTATGAATATTTTATTTTCTTTAGATTCAAACCGTCCGATATACCTAAAAATGTAAGGCAAATGTTTAGTCGGCCACACAATTTAGGCCCGAACGTAGTGGGGGATAGCAGCAACAGGGACCATACTTTCCTTCTCCTGCACCAGTTTTTTTCAGACCCATGGGTTTAACTTGGCCTTAACTAAGTTTAACAAAGATTTAGTTTCTGAAACAGAAATCTTAAACTCCACGTAGGCACTAGGATAGTTTGGACAGCTCCAGGAATCAAACTATGTCCTCTCAGTGCAACTCCCATGCTTGAACCACTGTACTATCTCACCCGAAATTATGGATCTGAGTCCTACTGCAGATAAGATCAACAATGGATTATTTATTGCTTATTATGTACTGGACAGAATTGAATAGTTGATACTTGCAGTGACAACTAAAAAAATATTAACATTTTTTTTATAACTCCTAGAATCCAATAAATTAGGTACAACAATGCATCTGGTTTCTAGTTTCTAAAACAGAAATCTTAAGCTTCACGAACGTGCCACGACTACAGTTTGAACTTATCAATCAAATACACTTTGTAAATTGAGTTACCAATTTAATTCATTTTTAATGAAATATTGATCGAAAACCAAATTGCTTGTTGAGAAATATTCATTTTATTGTAATTTTTTTTTTTGAGAGAATTAATCAACTGTGTAGAAACGTAATTATGGTGCACAATGAAACATATTGTTGAAGTTAGTTAATTGCATTGCGTTGATACTTTGAAATGCCGTATTAACCCACCATTACATATTTAGTACGAGTTCCTGGAATATAATATATTAACATAATACTACTCACAATTAACTGCACCCATTTTAATTTTAACATTTTATTAAGAACATTATACTTATTATTTAATTAATTATAACAATTATCACATATTATTAAGTAGGGTATTACGCATGTGAGACCAGGTAACTTATTATATAAAACTGGTTATAGCCTTTTACAGTATTAATAGGTACATACCTCCAATTTGGTTTTTGGTCATTGACACACAGCTTACTGCCTTTCATGTCGGCACTCGCAAAACTTGCTATTGCGCATTGTCCCTTCGGCAACCTTTGCCTCCATTTTACGACGGCACACAACTGACTCACTCTCGTCTGAACGCTGACACATCATCACTGCCTGATCATCACACTGCCTGATATTTCAATGGGCGTCTTCCTTCTCACTGTGGTAGTCTGTTACTCTTACTCATTTCTCTCTTACTGCAATTTACATTTCGCACTACATTACTCTGAATGATTTCTTACTCGTCTGCATTTCGTATCTATCTTACTCTTTGACTTACATCTCTCACAACATTACTCTGAATACCATACTGATCTCTGTTTCATCTCTCACTACATTACTCTGGATTTACTGATCTGTCTTTTACTCTGAATCGATAGAACCTTTTCTTGGTTGCCACCTCTTATTTCCAGAGGTCTGATACGCCTCTTTGGCTACCATTGGTTGACTCCGTACGAAGAACGGGTATGCTGCTATTTCTTAATAAATACCGATAAAACAGTTTTAAACAATAAGACGGAATCCAGAGATTTTTTAAATATAAGTTATACCTATTCACAGAAAAACATTAATTAACATATATGCTTCCTTTTGCATGTACAGTCTGCTTATCAATCGAAAACTGATAACCCGATTAACTTTGTTCATTACGGATTTGTTAAATTTAATTAAGAGCAGATATATGGCTAAAGTATATCTGAATTTCTACTGACTCAATTGTATTCCAGTACTAGCAGCATACCCGTTCTTCATACGGAGTATATAATATAAAGAAACTTATAATTCGCAATCATGTGCAAATTCTGTTAAAATACTAAATTTATTGTTCCTAAAGAGAAGTTTAAGAATATATGTTCTCACTACGCAAAATTATCTTCACGGGGAGATCTGAAGAATAAAACATCCTGGCCCCTTTTGTATGCAAATTTACAAAAAGGAAAGGAATTGTGTCAATATATGCAACCCCGTCCTACTAATTTAATTGCGATGCCGAGCAACATGATATATCCTCCTAAAATGTTAAAATTTATTAACCACTAACAGCACACCCGTTATTCGTACGGAGTGTATAATTTAAAGAAACTTAAAGTTCGCAGTCATGTGCAAATTCTGTTAAAATATTAAATTTATTGCTCTTAAAGAGAAATTTAAGAATATATGTTCTCACTATGCAAAATTATCTTCACGATCAGATCTGAAGAATAAAACATCCTGCCCCCTTTTGTAAGCAAATTTACAGAAGAAAAAATAGGAATTGAATGAATACATGCAACCCCGTACTAATTATATTGTCGCAGATCAGAAAATATGCCAATGTGTTAGTAGAAGATTACCCGTATTACAATATGCGTCTCAAAAATATTTGCCAAAATAAAAGAGATGACGTAATAAATTGAAAACATCAATAATATACGTACTCTTTATACCAGAAGGTCGTAATTGATTCCAATATACGCCAATATATATCAAAACATATGCTAATACACCTGCACTACTTATATACTCGTAGATTAGAAGATATACCCGTGTATTTGTAGAATATTACTCGTACAACGTGCAATATATGAGTTTAAACATTTTTTGTCATAATAAAACAATTGCACAATAACATGAAAATATCAATAATCTCCGAAAATATCAATAATAATAACGTTTAAACCTGAATACCGAAATTGATATTATCCAGTCAAAAATGCTGTAAGAAAAATCAAATCGTTCTTTTCTAAAATATATTTTTATATCCATTTCTTTATAATTTAAATCGAAAAAATGGTAATTAAAATTAACAGATAGATTTAATTTAATTACGTTTCTGAGCAACATGATATAAGATAGAATCTTTCTCATAAACTGCAAAATTAAATAATAATTTTGATTTCTTTATACTCTTCATTGTTCAGTAAAAGTTTGTGAAATATAAACCAAGGATATAGATTTCCCACTTAAATCATGTTTCAAACAATTCACGTTTTCAGAAAGTGACTAATTAGTGCAAAAAATCTCCCGCCAAACTCAGAGATACAGTTTTAATTCACTTTCAAAAGATTTTAAGGCTTTTCGTTTAGATAAACCACGGAGTTAGAGAGTAGAACTCCCAGGAAAAAGTTTCGTTTTTCCTTAATATCTCGACAACCCCTGGTCTTAGGTGCACGAAACTTGGACTAAATTTTAAGTGAGACAATTTACAGACTAAAAACAAAATTTCATCAAATTCGGTTCAGCCGTTCTCTCGTGATGACGGGACAAACGGACAGACAGACAGATTTTCAATTTTACTTATATAGATTATACAGATGGCGTAAATGTTTCTGATAATACAACATGAAAGGAGACATCTAATAATAAATTTCACAAATAACGGAAAGTAGTGCATATCAAGAATCATTTGATTTTATATTAAAAAATAGCAGCATACCCGTTCTTCGTACGAAGTATATAATATAAAGAAACTTATAATTCGCAATCATGTGCAAATTCTGTTAAAATATTAAATTTATTGATCCCAAAGAAAAGTTTAAGAATATATATTCTCACTATGCAAATTTATCTTCACGGGCAGATCTGAAGAATAAAACATCCTGGCCTCTTTTGTAAGCAAATTTACAAAAAAAAAGGAATTGAATCAATATATGCAACCCCGTACTACTTATATTGTCTCAGATTAGAAAATATGCCAGTGTGTTAGTAGAAGATTACCGGATTACAATATAAGTCTCAAAAATATTTGCCAAAATAAAAGAGATGACGTAATAAATTGAAAATATCAATAACCCCGTACTCTTATACCAGAAGGTCGTAACCGATTCCAATATACCAATATATATCAAAACATATGCCAATATACCTGTAGTATTTATATTCTCGTAGATTAAAACATATACCCGTGTATTTGCAGAAGATTACTCGTACAACGTACAATATATGAGTTTAAACAATTTTGGTCATAATAAAACAATTGCATATAAACTTAAAATTATCAATAATCTCTGAACCAATCAATAATCCCCCAAAATATCAATAATAATAATATTTAAACTTGAAGACCGTAATTGATACTATCCAGTCAAAAATGCTATAAGAAAAATCAAATCGTTCTTTTCTAAAATATATTTTTATATCCATTTATTTATTATTCAAGTCGAAAAAATAATTATTAAAATTAACAGACAAATTTAATTTAATTGCGTTTCTGAGTAACATGATATATGATAGAATCTTCCTCATCAACTGCAGAATTAAATAACCATTTTGATTTCTTTATACGTTTCATTGTTCAGTAAAAACTTGTTTTAAATAAACCAAGGAGATAGATTTCCATTTGAAATCATGTTTTAAACAATTCATGTTTTCAGAAAGTGGCTAATTTGCGCAAAAAATCTCCAATCAAACTCAGAGATTAAATTTTAATTCACTTTCAAACGATTTTCAAGCTTTTCGTTTGGATAAACCACGGAGTTAGAGAGTAGAACTCCTAGGAAAGAGTTTTGTTTTTCATTAATATCTCAACAACCCCTTGTCTTAGATACTCGAAACTTGGACCAAATGTATGGGGGTCTATTTTAAGGCTATCCGCAACATTTCATCAAATTCGGTTCAGCCGTTCTCCCGTGATGGTGAGACAAACGAACATTTCATTTTTTACTAATATCTCGAGAACCACTGATCGCAAAAGCTCCAAACATGGACTTAATTTTAAGTGGGACAATTTCCAGGCTACCCACACAATTTTATTAAATTCGGTTCGGCCGTTCTCCCGTGATGACGGGACAAACAGACAGACAGACAGATATATTTTCAACTAGCAGCATACCCGTTCTTCGTACGGAGTATATAATATAAAGAAACTTGAAATTCATAATCATGCCCAAATTCTTATAGTATACTAAATGACATGTTTAATCAAAATATTCTGTTAAAATATTTAATATAATGCCTCTAAAAAGAAGTTTAAGAATCTCTGTTCTCGATATATAAAATTATCTTCATGGACATATCTGAAGAATAAAACATCTTGGACCCCTTATGTAAGCAATTATAAAAAAAAATATGGAATTGAATCAATATATGCAAAATAAAAGCGTTAAAATTGTATGGGACCCGTACTAATTATATACGCGAATATTAGAAAATATAACCTGTATTAGTAGATTATATGTATAAATTGAAAATACCAATAAACCCGTAATCTTTAAATCTGAAGATAGTCATTTATTCCAATATATGTCAAAATTAAAGTGCTAAAATTATATGGGAAGATATACACGTACTACTTATAATGTCCGATTATTAGTAGAATATTACCCGTTTTGCAATATGAGTCTCAAAAGTTTTTTGGTAAAATACAACAGACGACGTAATAAATTGGATATATAATTAATCCCCTTAATCTTCATACCAGAAGACTGTACTTGATTCCAATATATATGCCAATATATGTCAAAATATATGCTAATATACCTGTACTACTTATATTCTCGTAGGTTAGAAGATATACCCGTGCATTCCTAGAAGATTACTCGTACAACGTACAATATGCGTGTGTCAGCAATTTTTGCCGCAATAAAACAATGGCGTAATAACTTAAAAATATCAATAATCCCTGAATCAATAATTCCGGAAAATATCAATAATAATAATGTTTAAACCTGAAGAGTAAAATTGATATTATCCAGTCCAAAATGAAATGGCAATGAAATTTATTTTATATACATATCTTCATTATTCAAATCGGAAAGGATTTAATAAAAATCGTCTGCCGCATAAACACATTGGATTTAAATCCGTTGCTAAGCGACATGATATCATTTGCTTCAAATAAATTGGTAGAAAAAATATCGTCTAAATAGTTATATTTCTATGGAACATTTGGCGACAGTTTCGTCAAATTAGCGACATTATAAAAAATCGCCAAATTTATCGCCAAGTGGGACTGTAGAACTGACAGTTCCACTTTGCGAGAAATTGATGAAATATCATCACAATACTATCCCCTAACAAAAAACAATTAATATCATTTATGTAGCGCAATTTTATCAATTTCAAGATATTTTTATAGATTTGAAAACATTTTTATCAATTTGGTGACATTTTAAAAATTCGCTAAATGTATTACTAAGTAGGATGGTTGGTCTGACAGATAAATGCTAACCAAACATCATTTCAGTACTCTCTTCTAACAAAACAAAAAAAAATGTCATTGATATGTAGAAGACCCAAGCCACACGACCAACCCGAATGTTTATGGCAGCTGTTTGTATGTCGTTTATATCAATTTGGCGACATTTCCGTCAATTTGGCAAAGTTTAAGAAAAGTTGTCAAATTAGCGATATCCCTCCAAATTCGTAGCTTTGAATTTGCAGATCTGAATGAAACATTCTTATCCCGTTTCAATATACTAAATGAAAACACTACAATTGTATTAGAAGATATACCCGCTCTACTCTTTTTCTGTTTCAACAATCGGCTATATGAATTTATTGGCTAAACACAATATATGAGTTTAGTAGCTAAATACGATATAAGCTTGAAAACTCTTTGCCAAAATAAATGAAATTGATGTACGCGGTCAGCAATTAATATAATTAAAAGAAAAATCAAACCGTCCATTCATAAGATATACTTTTATATCCATTTATCCATTTATTTATTATTTAAATCGAAAAAAAATAATAAAAACATTAACAAACACATTTAATTTAATTGCGATGCCGAGCAACATGATATATCCTCCTAAAATGTTAAAATTTATCAACCACTAACAGCACACCCGTTATTCGTACGGAGTGTATAATTTAAAGAAACTTAAATTTCGCAATCATGTGCAAATTCTGTTAAAATATTAAATTTATTGCTCCTAAAGAGAAGTTTAAGAATATATGTTCTCACTATGCAAAATTATCTTCACGATCAGATCTGAAGTATAAAACATCCTGCCCCCTTTTGTAAGCAAATTTACAGAAGAAAAAATAGGAATTGAATGAATATATGCAACCCCGTACTAATTATATTGTCGCAGATCAGAAAATATGCCAATGTGTTAGTAGAAGATTACCCGTATTACAATATGCGTCTCAAAAATATTTGCCAAAATAAAAGAGATGACGTAATAAATTGAAAACATCAATAATATACGTACTCTTTATACCAGAAGGTCGTAATTGATTCCAATATATGCCAATATATATCAAAACATATGTCAATATACCTGTACTACTTATATTCTCGTAGATTAAAAGATATACACGTGTATTTGTAGAAGATTCGTACAACATAGAATATATGAGTTTAAACAATTTTTGTCATAATAAAATAATTGCATAATAACTTGAAAATATCAATAATCCTTGAATCAATAATCCCCGAAAATATAAATAATAATAATTTTTAAACCTGAAGACCGTAATTGATATTATCCAGTCAAAAATGCTATAAGAAAAATCAAATCGTTCTTTTCTAAAATATATTTTTATATCCATTTATTTATTATTCAAATCGAAAAAATAATTATTAAAATTAACAGACAGATTTAATTTAATTGCGTTTCTGAGTAACATGATATAAGATAGAATCTTATAACATGTTAAATATGTCATGTCTTATAACATAAACTGCGAAATTAAATAACGATTTTGATTTCCCCTTTAAATCATGTTTCAAACAATTCATGTTTTCAGAAAGTGACTAATTAACGCAAAAAATCTCCCATCAAACTCAGAGATTAAATTTTAATTCACTTTCAAACGATTTTCAAGCTTTTCGTTTGGATAAACCACGGAGTTAGGGAGTAGAACTCCTAGGAAAAAGTTCCGTTTTTCATTAATATCTCGACAACCCCAGGTCTTAGAAACTCGAAACTTGGACAAAATTTATGGGGGGATATTTCAAGGCTATTCACCAAATTTCATTAAATTCGGTTCAGCCGTTTTTCCGTGATGATGAGACAAACGAAAATTTCGTTTTTTACTAATATCTCGAGAACCACTGGTCGTAGAAACTCAAAACACAGATATAATTTTAAGTGGGGCTATTTCTGGGCTACCCACAAAATTTCATCAATTTGGGTTCAGCCGTTCTCCCGTGATGGTGTGACAAACAGACAGACAGACAGACAGACAGACAGACAGACAGACAGACAGATTTTCATTTTTATTTATATAGATTTTATATATATAGATAAATACAAAACCATTGAAATTGCTTTGCTAAAATATTCTTGTCTTTCCAGCGAGATTAAATATTTTCCATGTTTGCTGAATCAAAGATAAAATGTCACCTGCAAACTATTGGATTCCCGACTTTCTTATGTGGCGTCATAGAAATGGGCGATCCATAACTACGTGTCAATATTAGAACATCAAACGATGCATATTCAATATTACCAGTATACAGCAATAACGATAAATATTTAAATAATATTTTGGCTTCATTTCAACTTGTTTGTGTTTGACTTTTGATCGCTGATCTTGAAACATTTATAACATAATCATAGATATTGCACTATGCATTTATATGTTAAACTAGCAGCATACCCGTTCTTCGTACGGAGTATATAATATAAAGAAACTTGAAATTCATAATCATGCCCAAATTCTTATAGTATACTAAATGACATGTTTAATCAAAATATTCTGTTAAAATATTTAATATAATGCTCCTAAAAAGAAGTTTAAGAATCTCTGTTCTCGCTATATAAAATTATCTTCATGGACATATCTGAAGAATAAAACATCTTGGACCCCTTATGTAAGCAAATATAAAAAAAAAATATGGAATTGAATCAATATATGCAAAATAAAAGCGTTAAAATTGTATGGGACCCGTACTAATTATATACGCGAATATTAGAAAATATAACCTGTATTAGTAGATTACATGTATAAATTGAAAATACCAATAAACCCGTAATCTTTAAATCTGAAGACAGTCATTTATTCCAATATATGTCAAAATTAAAGTGCTGAAATTATATGGGAAGATATACACGTACTACTTATAATGTCCGATTATTAGTAGAAGATTACCCGTTTTGCAATATGAGTCACAAATTTTTTTTGTAAAATACAACAGACGACGTAATAAATTGAATATATAATTAATCCCCTTAATCTTCATACCAGAAGACTGTACTTGATTCCAATATATATGCCAATATATGTCAAAATATATGCCAATATACCTGTACTACTTATATTCTCGTAGGTTAGAAGATATACCCGTGCATTCCTAGAATATTACTCGTACAACGTACAATATGCGTGTGTCAGCAATTTTTGCCGCAATAAAACAATGGCGTAATAACTTAAAAGTATCAATAATCCCTGAATCAATAATTCCGGAAAATATCAATAATAATAATGTTTAAACCTGAAGAGTATAATTGATATTATCCAGTCCAAAATGAAATGGCAATGAAATTTATTTTATATACATATCTTCATTATTCAAATCGGAAAGGATTTAATAAAAATCGTCTGCCGCATAAACACATTGGATTTAAATCCGTTGCTAAGCGACATGATATCATTTGCTTCAAATAAATTGGTAGAAAAAATATCGTCTAAATAGTTATATTTCCATGGAACATTTGGCGACAGTTTCGTCAAATTAGCGACATTTTAAAAAATCGCCAAATTTATCGCCAAGTGGGACTGTAGAACTGACAGTTCCACTTTGCGACAAATTGACGAAATATCATCACAATACTATCTCCTAACAAAAAACAATTAATATCATTTATGTAGCGCAATTTTATCAATTTCAAGATATTTTTATAGATTTGAAAACATTTTTATCAACTTGGTGACATTTTAAAAATTCGCTAAATGTATTACTAAGTAGGATGGTTGGTCTGACAGATAAATGCTAACCAAACATCATTTCAGTACTCTCTTCTAACAAAACAAAAAAAATTTCATTGATATGTAGAAGACCCAAGCCACACGACCAACCCGAAGGTTTATTGCAGCTGTTTGTGTGTCGTTTATATCAATTTGGCGACATTTCCGTCAATTTGGCAAAGTTTAAGAAAAGTTGTCAAATTAGCGATATCCCTCCAAATTCGTAGCTTTGAATTTGCAGATCTGAATGAAACATTCTTATCCCGTTTCAATATACTAAATGAAAACACTACAATTGTATTAGAAGATATACCCGCTCTACTCTTTTCCTGTTTCAACAATCGGCTATATGAATTTATTGGCTAAACACAATATATAAGTTTAGTAGCTAAATAAGATATAAGCTTGAAAACTCTTTGCCAAAATAAATGAAATTGATGTACGCAGTCAGCAATTAATATAATTAAAAGAAAAATCAAACCGTCCATTCATAAGATATACTTTTATATCCATTTATCCATTTATTTATTATTTAAATCGAAAAAAAATAATAAAAACATTAACAAACACATTTAATTTAATTGCGATGCCGAGCAACATGATATATCCTCCTAAAATGTTAAAATTTATTAACCACTAACAGCACACCCGTTATTCGTGCGGAATGTATAATTTAAAGAAATTTAAAGTTCGCAATCATGTGCAAATTCTGCTAAAATATTAAATTTATTGCTCCTAAAGAGACGTTTAAGAATATATGTTCTCACTATGCAAAATTATCTTCACGATCAGATCTGAAGAATAAAACATCCTGCCCCCTTTTGTAAGCAAATTTACAGAAGAAAAAATAGGAATTGAATGAATATATGCAACCCCGTACTAATTATATTGTCGCAGATCAGAAAATATGCCAATGTGTTAGTAGAAGATTACCCGTATTACAATATGCGTCTCAAAAATATTTGCCAAAATAAAAGAGATGACGTAATAAATTGAAAACATCAATAATATCCGTCCTCTTTATACAAGAAGGTCGTAATTGATTCCAATATATGCCAATATATATCAAAACATATGTCAATATACCTGTACTACTTATATTCTCGTAGATTAAAAGATATACACGTGTATTTGTAGAAGATTCGTACAACATACAATATATGAGTTTAAACAATTTTTGTCATAATAAAATAACTGCATAATAACTTGAAAATATCAATAATCCTTGAATCAATAATCCCCGAAAATATAAATAATAATAATTTTTAAACCTGAAGACCGTAATTGATATTATCCAGTCAAAAATGCTATAAGAAAAATCAAATCGTTCTTTTCTAAAATATATTTTTATATCCATTTATTTATTATTCAAATCGAAAAAATAATTATTAAAATTAACAGACAGATTTTATTTAATTGCGTTTCTGAGTAACATAAGATAGAATCTTATAACATGGTAAATATATCATGTCTTATAACATAAACTGCGAAATTAAATAACGATTTTGATTTCTCTATACTTCTCATTGTTCCGTAAAAGCTTGTTTTAAATAAACCATGAACCATGGAGATAGATTTCCCCTTTAAATCATGTTTCAAACAATTCATGTTTTCAGAAAGTGACTAATTAACACAAAAAACCTCCCATCAAACTCAGAGATTAAATTTTAATTTACTTTCAAACGATTTTCAAGCTTTTCGTTTGGATAAACCACGGAGTTAGGGAGTAGAACTCCTAGGAAAAAGTTCCGTTTTTCATTAATATCTCGACAACCCCAGGTCTTAGAAACTCGAAACTTGGACAAAATTTATGGGGGGATATTTCAAGGCTATTCACCAAATTTCATTAAATTCGGTTCAGCCGTTTTTCCGGGACGATGAGACAAACGAAAATTTCGTTTTTTACTAATATCTCGAGAACCACTGGTCGTAGAAACTCCAAACACGGATATAATTTTAAGTGGGGCTATTTCTGGGCTACCCACAAAATTTCATCAAATTCGGTTCAGCCGTTCTCCCGTGATGGTGTGACAAACAGACAGACAGACAGACAGACAGACAGACAGACAGACAGACAGACAGACAGACAGATTTTCATTTTTATTTATATAGATGGAATGCAGATGGGAGCAGATATTCTGCTACAGAATTTCTGATGTTCTACTGACTCAATTGTAATCCAGTATTATGAAAGGAACGTAAAGTGTTTCTGAAAGCTCAACATAAAAGTAATACATACCAGTAATAATTTATGTTTAGTTTCAAAATAAATAAAAATTTATTCGAATTGCGTCGATAAAAAATCTGATATGGGCAACACATGACTTTCCTTATATAATGCAATGAATTTACTACTTTTACAGTAAAAAAAATAGGTTTTTCTTATAGTAGACATATTCTTTGCAAGATATTGAATTTTCGACAATTTGTCGCCCTTTTCATTGATTTAGCGTCATTTTAATCCATTTGGAAAGATTTTCGTTAATTTGACAACATTTCAAAATATCGCCACGTTGGCGACATTCCGCCAAATTCATCGCCAAAATCTCGCCATGCTTTACTGCGGAGAAATAAGTTATTCTTATAACAGATAAATGACTTTTGGCGTTTAAAGAAAAAAGTATTACTCGAAGTATCATTTCTCATGAATGGAACGAGCTAGATCCACGAGAATGATGTCACCAAATTTATCGCATGGTATTACATATGAAAAGTGAACATGTTTCTCAATACGAAATATATTTTTTTATTTTATATGACTTTTTGATAATTTTTTTGAAAAATGAGGAATATCTCGAGAACGGTTCATGTTAGCGTTCTAAAATTTATGTTAATCGTTTTCTAATGAAAAATTACATAAAAAATGTCTATTTGCGTAACTTTATTAGTGGTTTTGATTTTTTGACGATTTTTTCAAAATTTCACTCGAAAATATAGGGGGGTTCTGAACATTCGATTACGTTTGAAAACTATAAGCTTCCAGTGTTTACGGATTGTGAATTCTGTACTAAATTTCGTTCAAATCGGTCCATTCGTTCGTCAGTTATCGTCTCCACAGTCTCACTGACACACACACACACACACACAGACATTACTTCAGAAATGTTTGATTCGTGATCAGGGATGCTTGAAACGTGCTCTCCCGTCGAAAACTCGAATTCAAATTTTCGACCCCGTCACAATACATTCCCTTATACATTATGTATATAAGGAAAGTAATATACATGTTTTTCCAGCAAGATTAAATATTTTCCATGTTTGCTGAATCAGAGATAAAATGTCACCTGCAAACTATTACATTGCCGACTTTCTTGTGCGGTGGCACAGAAATTTGCGATCCATAGCTACGTACGTGTCAATATTAGAACATCAAAGGATTTATATCCAATCTTACCGTATAGAGCAATAAAGATAAATATTTGAATACTATTTGGGCCTCATTTCAACTTGTTACTGCTTGACTTTTGATCGCTGCTCTTAAAACATTTATAATATAATCATATTATTCGATGCATTTATATGTTAAATGAAATGCATTTGGGAGCAGATGTTCAACTACAGAGTTTCTGATGTTCTACTGACGCAATTGTATTTCAGTATTATGAAAAGAACATAAAGTGTTTCTGATAGTTCAACATGAAAGGAGTACATATCAGGAATCATTTATTTTTAGCTTCAAAATGAATAAAAAACTACTCGAATTTCTTCAATGAAATATACTTGTTTTTCCAGCAAGATTAAATATTTTCCATGTTTGCTACATCAGAGAAAGTGTCTCCTGCAAACTAGTGGAACGCCAACTTTCATATACGTCATCATAGAATTTGGCTATCCATAGTTACATGTCAATATTAGAACATCAATTAAAGCTAACCGTTTCAGTCTGTACAGGGAGATAGCTTCTGAGAAAAAGTGGAACTCCCTGTTAAATAAGTCGGAAGAATACCCAGTTCCTTGCATAGAGCAGTTGGCGTGGCTTGCTTTAGACTTGCCACAGGTCATGATTACTTACAGAGTCACCTTTATCGAATGGGACTGACAGATACAGATGTCTGCCCGCTTTGCGACCATGGCGTTCCCATGACTGGAGAGCACCTCAACATATGCCCTGCTGTTCTTAACTGTTTCCCTTTATGTGTTACTGACAGGGCTTTTAGTGATAATTTTATCGTTCTTCTTTGTATTGGGCTGCTCGTCGACTTATGACCGAGAGATCGGAGACGGGCATAGGAGAAAAAAAGTATTAGAACATCAAACGATGAACATCCAATGTTACCGATACACAGTATTAAAGATAAATATTTGAACATTATTTTGGCCTCATTTCAACTTGTTTGACTTTTGATCGCTGCTCTTCAAATATTAATAATATATTCACAAATATTACATAATGTATTTATATGTTAAATGCAGTTTGGTGAAGATGTTTGGCTAAACTATTTAAGATTTGCTGACTCAATTGTATTCTAGTATTATACAACGAACGTAAAAGTATTTAGTTTTTTATAGTACAACATAAAATGAATACATATTGGGAATCATTTATTTTTATCTTCACAGTAAATGCAAAACTATTCGAATTGCTTTGATAAAATATACATGTTTTTCTACCCATGTTTGCTGAATCAAAAAGAAAATGTCACTTGCAAACTATTGGATTTCTAACTTTCTTATAAGGCGTCATAGAAGTTGACAATTTGTAGCTACGTGTCAATATCAGAACATCAAACGATGAATATCCAATGTTACCGATATACAGTAATAAAGATAAATATTTGAATACTAAATAATAAATGTGGTATCACACCTATTCTAAATTCAATTATAAAATCAACGACACAACATCATAGATAAAAGGTCATTTAATAACATCATCCTACAAGACGTACAAAGCTTTAAAAATCCAGAACGCATTTGGGTATTACTATACCCTTCATCAGTGGCTATACGAAACGGTAAACGCGGAATGCTTATATGTAGACCAGATCAGCAGACAGATTTGCGTAAATAAACACAAAATAATGGTATTCCAAGCAGGCTATTAAAATTAATCAATTACAAATACAAATTTAGGGGTTATACCCACGAGATTTAATTTAAACAAGTGGTAAATATTTTACAAAGAAAAGACACAAGTAAAAAATGCAGCCAATCACAATTACAATAAAATGATGTCACAGACATTCTAAACGTACTGTTGGTATCCCGTTAAAGGAACACGCTCTTGAAGTCAGGAATGGTAAACTTTTTACGACTCTTGCCCAATGTGTTGTTAAAGATAACTTCCAGTCCGTCTTTGAAAAACCTTCCTTTTAATCGTTGTAATAACCAACGTAATATCCTTCTTTATGAATCCGTGTTTATTTATATCTACTGTGATTCCATTTGTAATTCCGATCCTGTTCAAATTTTAAGTTACGCCTGGCGACTCGTTCTGGACTCTATGCATGTCAAACCGCTTCACAGTTATCTGTGACATCATTTTATTGCTATTGTGCTTGGCTGCATGTTTCAATTGCGTCTTTTCTTTGTAAAATATTTACCACTTACTTAAATTAAATCTCTTGGGTATAACCACTAAATTTGTATTTGTAATTGATTAATTTTCATAGCCTACTTGCACTACCATTATTTTGTGTTTATTTATGCAAATTTGTTTGCTGATCTGGTCTACATATAAGCATTCCGCGTTCACTGTTTTGTATAGCCACTGATGAAGGATATAGTAATGCCCAAAAGCTCTCTGGATTTTTAAAGCTTTGAACGTCTTGCGGAATGATTTTATTAAATGACCTTTTTTCTATGATGTTGTGTCGTTGATTTTATAACTGAATTTGCATACTATTTTGGTCTCATTTGAACTTGCTTGTATTTGACTTTTAATCGCTACTCTTAAAAAAATTATATTTTAATCACAAATAATACGCAATGCATTGTGGGCAGGTACTACTATGTTAAATGCAGTTGTGGGCAGGTACTTGACTAAAGTATTTCTAATTTTTTACTGACTCAATTATATTCCAGTATTATACAAGGAAAGTAAAGTGTTTCTGATAGTACAACATAAAATGAATGCATATCAGAAATCATTTATTTTTATTTTCAAAATAAATACACAACTATTCAAATTGCTTTGATAAAATATATTTGTTTTTCCTGCAAGATTAAATAATTCTTATGTTTGCTGTATGAAAGTGAAAATATTACCTGAAAACTATTGGATCTCTAACTTTCATATGCACTGGCATCGAAGTTGGCGATTCACAGAAATACTTCAGTACTTTACATTTTACTTATTTTTATACATTGATAAAAATAATCGTCATATTCTTAAGCTAACCATTTCTAAAGGGCCTCACTCGTCCTCAATATCCAGTGGTCACTAAATGTGAAAAATGCACGCTTATTAAAATCTTTAATATGAATAACTATTTCAAATTTAAGTAAAAAAAAAATATGAATTTCTGTACATATAGAAATATTTTTACCAAGTAAATTAATTTCTGTGTCATATATTTTACCACAAAAGATTAAATGCAATTTAAAAAATCTGATGTGAGCAGCACATGGCTATCCTGCAAACACAAATTCATTTTCTCTTTATTCCCTTAATAATCCATTAAAGGGAGTTTTATTGCATAAAATAACATCGATTGGCAATTTTAATTCAATTTTTGTTTTTATTTGGGAATTGGCATTTTTTCAGAAGTGGCGTTACAAAAATGCGAAAAATTCAAATATCTCGAGAACGGTTAGTCCTAGAGTAATGGAGTTGATCTTATTCTTTTTCTCGTCAAAAATTACGTATAAAACATGCATTTGATTGATACATTTAAGCATACGTTGTTCTATATTTTAGGTTTTGTCGATTTTTGCCGGCCATTTCGTAATAAAAGGCAGGTTCTTCGTTTCCAATTCATATCAAAATCTAACCAGCACCAGGGCATTTCACAAGTGACTTATCTACCAAATTTAGTCATATTTGTTGAATTCATTTTTTAGCTGAGGTGGATACATGGGATTTTTTGAGCCATTTCGCAAAAAAATGTAGGTTCTTTCATCTCGAATCATACCAAAATTTAATCAGCACTAGGTTCACTCGCAAGTGACATACATATAAAATTTTATGAAATTTGGTCATTTAGTTTTCTAGTTAGACTCGATATATATTGCACAAACAGACACACACACATATACACAGCCAGGCATATGAATGTCACGCTAAAAATAGGTTTTTCATGTTATAGAGATAGATCCCAAAACGTGTAGATCCATTGTAAACTTCAGTTGCGATTTTTGCATGACTCCAATACATTCCCTACGCCATGTATTGGAGGGAACGTAAAAATGGAATTTTTAAATGGCACATTTTGAAGAAAAAATATGGCGTAGGTGTTTTCAAAACCCTTTGCAACGTCATCTACACATTTAATTGTCAAAGTTTGTGATTTTTGTTGGCCTGAAAGTTAAGACGGATCGAATGAAACTAAAACCCAGATTCTGGATTGTCTGGAAGTGCCTGATCATTTTGAAAAAAGCTTTTGCTTTCTTAACTATTTCTTTGCATTGTTCCCTAATTTGAATTTTTGAAATATTATATTTTTTAGTTGACCTGTAAGTTAAGATGAATTAAATGCATCAAAAGCAATATTCGAGCTAAAGCAGTGCTCAATAATTAAACAGAGCTGGTTTGAGGTTTTGAAGATTATTACTTTGCATCATCAACCATACTTTGAACCGTTCACCAGTGACACCAAGATTTTAGCTACAGTGGAAGTGGTTGACAATTTTGCTATATCACTTTCTCACAAATTCACTCAATCAGTTCAGTACATATTATATAGATTCTAATATATATTACTTTCCTTATATACATAATGTATAAGGAAAGTATTTTGATGGGGTCGAAAATTCGAATTCGAATTTTCGACGAGAGAGCACGTTTCAAGCATCCCTGATCAAGAATCAAACATTTTTGAAGTGATGTCTGTGTGTGTGTGTGAAAGTATGTGTGTGTGTGTGTTAGTGAGTCTGTGGAGACGATAATTGCCGAACGAATGGACCGATTCGAACGAAATTTGGTACAGAAATCACAATCCGTAAACACTGAAAGCCTATTGTTTTTATACGCAATCGAATGTACAGAACCCCCCTAAATTTTCGAGTGAAATTTTGAAAAAATAGTCAAAAAATGAAAACCGCTAATAAAGTTACGCAAATAGACATTTCTTATGCAATTTTTCATTAGAAAACAATTGACATAAATTTTAGAATGTTAACATGAACGGTTCTTGAGATATTGCACATTTTTCAAAAAAATTATCAAAAAGTTATATAAAATAAAAAAAAATATATTTCCTATTGATAAACATATTCACTTTTCATATGTAATACAATGCGATAAATTTGGTGACAATATTCTCGTGGATCTAGCTCGTTCCATTCATGAAAAAAGATACTTTGAGTAATACTTTTGTATTTGAACGCCAATAGTCATTTATCTGCCGTAAGAATAACTTATTTCTCCGTCCATAACGCTTGGCGAGAATTTGGCGACGGATTTGACGGAATGTCGTTATCTTGGAGACATTTTAATTGCTGCCAAATTAACAAAAATCTCGTCAAATGGATAAAAATGACGCTAAATCAATGAAAATGGCGACTAATTGACGAAAATTCAATATCTTGGAAAGAATATTAGTATCTACTATAAGAATAGATTTTTTTAACTGTAAAAGTAGTAAATTCATTGCATTATATAAGGAAAGTCATGTGCTGCCCACATCAGATTTTTTAAAATTTAAATAGATGTGCAATTTCTCGTTGATAATTACTAATGAAATTATTACTATTACTAATAAATGTTTAACTTCAGCAACTGTCGTCGTGTTCTAGATTCAAAATTTCTCAGAAAAATTTCATTTATAATAAGGTTGAAAAGTGTACATTCGTTATAATGTTAATTAAATCTACTATTTAACTGACAAGCTGAAAATGTCATATAATCCTTAAAGTAGTTAAAAGTCTGAATCTGGAGTTCCTTCACTTCTCCTAATTTATACAAAAAGATAAAATGTTTAATTAAATGTCACCTAAACTGCTTTTGAATTAAAGATTAAGCAGAAGTTTGCCGCAAGGCATTTAAGGAACTTCTTTTCAGAAATTATGTAACAAAATATATTTTAAACGTGTAGTCAAGATATGGAGTATTTTCTCATTTCATGAATAATATTATATGAAATACAATATATTACTTTCCTTATATACATAATGTATAAGGAAAGTATTGTGACGAGGTCAAAAATTTGAATTCGAGTTTTCGACGGGAGAGCACGTATCAAGTATCCCTGATCACGAATCGAACGTTTTTAAAGTGATGTCTGTGTGCGTGTCAGTGAGACTGTGGAGACGACGTCTCACGAACAAATAGATCGATTCGTATGAAATTTGGTACAAAAATCACAATCCGTGAATACTAGAAGTCTATTGTTTTTAAACACAATCGAATGTTCAGAACCCGCCTAAATTTTCGAGTGAAATTTTGAAAAAATCATTAAAAAATCAAAACCTTTAATAAATTTACGGAAACAGACATATCTTTTGTAATTTTTCCTTAGACAACGATTGACATAAACTTTAGAACTCTAGCATGAACCATTCCTGAGATTTTGCATATTTTTAAAATAAATTTTTCAAAAAATCCCATAAATTAAAAAAAATATTAACTGTTAAGAAACATGTTCACTTTTCATATGTAATACCATGCGATAAATTTGGGTGACAGCATTCTCGTGGATCTAACTCGTTCCATTCACAAGAAAAGATAATTTGAGTAATACTTTTGTATTTGAACGCCAAAAGTCATTTATCTGCTGTAAGAATAACTTATTTCTCCGTCCATAACGTTTGGCGAGATTTTGGCGACGAATTTAGCGGAATATCGTCAACTTGGCGATATTTTTAAATGTTGCTAAATTAACGAAAATCTCGCCAAATGAATAATTGACTCTGAATCAATGAAAATGACGACTAATTGAAGAAAATTCAATATCTTGGGAAGAATGTAAGTATCTACTATAAGAATACCGTTTTTTTTACTGTAAAAGTAGTAAATTCATTGCATCATATAAGGAAAATCATGTGCTCCCCACATCAAATTTTTTTAATAGTTAGATGATATATATAATATTGAAAATGAAGGTCACACTTTGATTTGTTTAAATATTGATGTTATACAAAATCATCTTATCTAGAATTTCCATACGACACAGAACCGGGAGAGAGCGCCGAAAACCATGTCCGAAACCAGGTCCCAAATTCTGTTCCGAGATCCAAGATGCGAACCAGATTCATGGATTATGAAGTTTAGGAGCAAGGTAAAGAATTATTTTATTAATAATTATGTTTATGTTGATATGTCCTTATTGTTATAAGCATTCAGAGGACTCTTAAGCATTTAAGACTCTGGATTCATAAAGCTAGTTTAAAAGCTTTGATTATTAAAGTTGCCAAAATATTTGAACATTTATGCTGACAATTTGATAAACGCAATTGATACAATTTGGTTCGCAAAATCAGCAGTCTCAAATTCGATTTCACATATGTCAATAACTATTCCTCCAATTTTCAAATTGAAAATTATTCATCGTATATTATTCTGAGTAGTTGTCCACTCATTTATTGAATAACTGAGAATCAATATAAATAAAATTGAAAATCTGTCTGTCTATCTGTTTGACCCTTCATTACGGAATAACGGCTGAACCGAATTTGATGGAACTTTGTGAATAGCCTGGAAATAGTCTCACTTAAACTTAAGTCCATGTTTGGAGTTTCTACGATCAGTGGTTCTCGAGATATTAGTAAAACACGAAATGTTTTTGTCTGATCATCACGGGAGAACGGCTGAACCGACTTTGATGACATTTTGGTTAAAGCCTTGAAATAGCCCCCTCCCATAAATTTTGCTCAACAGACCGGGAGTTGTCGAGATATTAATGAAAAACGATATTTTTTCCTAGGAGTTCTACTCTCTAACTCCGTAATTTATCCAAAGGAAAAGCTTGAAAATCGTTTGAAAGTGAATTAAAATATTTATCTCTGAGTTTAATGGCAGATTTTTTGCGCTAATTAGTCACTGTCTGAAACCATGAATTGTTTGAAACATGATTTAAATGGGAAATCTATCTCCATGATTTACTTTTCACAAGCATTTACTGAACAATGAAAAGTATAAAAAATCAAAATGGTTATATAATTTTGCAGTTTATGAGGAAGATTCTATCTTATATCATGCTGCTCAGAAACGTATGTCAATTCAATCTGTCTGTTAATTTTAGTTATATTTTTTCGATTTGAATAATAACTACATAGATATAAAAAAATATTTTTGAAAAGAACGATGTGATTTTTCTTTATGTCACCTAAATTTATGCATTTTTGACTGGATAATATCAATTACGGTCGTCAGGTTTAAGCGTTAATATTATTGATATTTTCGGATATTATTGATTCAGTGATTATTGATATTTTCAAGTTATTATGCAATTGTTTTATTATGACAAAAATTGTTTAAACTCATTTACTGTACGTTGTACGAGTAATCTTCTACAAATACACGGGTATATCTCTTTATGTACGAGAATATAAGTACTACAGGTATATTGGTATATATTTTGACATATATTGGCATATATTGGAATCAATTACGACCTTCTGGTATAAAGAGCATGGGGATTATTGATATTTTCAATTTATTACGTCATCTCTTTTATTTTGGTAAAGATTTTTGAGATTCATATTGTAATACGGGTAATCTTCTACTAACACACTGGCATATTTTCTAATCTGCGACAATAGAAGTAGTACGGGGTTACATATATTGATTCAATTCCATTTGTTTTTGCAAATTTGCTTACAAAAGGGGCCAGGATGTTTTATTCTTCAGATCTGCCCGTGAAGATAATTTTGCTTAGTGAGAACATATATTCCTAAACTTCTCTTTAGGAGCAATAAATTTAATATTTTATCAGAATTTGCACTTGATTCCGAATTATAAGTTTTTTTATATTATATACTCCGTACGAAGAACGGGTATGCTGCAAGTATATAGTATTTTCGTCTATAGTTGAAGCGGTTCAGCTTGAAATATTAGGAAAAAAGATAATTATATATCCTTCCGTATTTTCTTTCTTCAGATTGAAGTAAAAAATTCAAGTCTGTTCAACTTAGATCATTTAATCAAATATGTTCTTCA
Source organism: Amaurobius ferox (assembly GCA_951213105.1). Taxonomy (NCBI): domain Eukaryota; kingdom Metazoa; phylum Arthropoda; class Arachnida; order Araneae; family Amaurobiidae; genus Amaurobius; species Amaurobius ferox. Next base: position 33,834,435 of record OX578144.1, on the reverse strand, counting down.
TTTCTGTTTTCTGTTATACATAATCGTACCTTGCTGGTGTAAATTATTGTACATGATTGCTTCCTGCTGTTTTTATTTATTATATACTATTAAATTTGGCTACTATTAACCCTCTTTAATTAAACAAAAAGTCCTTAAATCATAGAATCCTTAGATTGATTGCTACCTTAGTTATTTATAGCATCTACCCTGCATCATTAGGATGTTCATTTTAAAGTTCCCATACCTGAACTGGAATTCTACTCCCTGTATGTGGAGGTCAAGTCACCCATGATGCAGCTTTCTATTTCTTGTAATTGCAGTAGAAATTACAGTTAGAAATACGGTTAGTTTTATTTAGAGTTATAACTGTATATGGTCGCTCAATAACAAGTATGTGGCTGACAATGAATCAAAATATAGCACTTTTTTACGTATTCTCTCTAACAAGCAGAAGAAAGATCCATCATGCATAAAGCATTTTGTTATGAAACACTTTCCAATTACAATGCAATTTTATTTAAATATCTCTAAAATGCAATACATTCAGCTGTGATATTTTTAAAATTATCACACTGCTACAATAAATTATTATATTTGAAAACGTAAAATTTCATAAAAAAATGAACTTTTTTCAAATGACACCATCGAAATATAAATCGCCTGGCTCTCTAAATAAAAGCAGTGAGTATTTCATTCATAAATTTTATTCTATTCCTTTCATTCAAAGGGGATATTTTTAAATTTGTCACAATACTACAATGGGGGCGTGACAGCCCAGTGGTTAGCTCGCGGGAATTGCACTCGGACGGCCCTGGTTCGATTCCAGCCACTGCCAAAACTGCCGCTGTGTACACGCGGAGTACGATCACGTTAAACATGTGGGTCCGGAAGTCCTTCCGAGAGGTTGGTGGTAGGGGAAGGAGTGGATGTCTCCCCCACTGGGTTTCGGTCAAAATTGGGTGGCACTTCCCGACAGTCCAAATAGATACCTTATACCTTTCTATTAGGTCAGGCGGACTGGGTCGAAGAAGGAGAATAATATAATAATTTATTTTACTTAAAAAATTAAAACCATGCAGATAAAAGTGATTTCTAACTCCATGCTTAAAACGTCATCGAAAAAGGCAATACTATGAAATCGTCAGCTTCTCTAGGTAACGGCAATGATATTAGCTATATTCATATTAGCTATATTCCAGACACCAGATCTAAATAATTTTGCGTTAAAAAAATTGAGGATTTCTTATACCATTCATCTTACAGCTTGATGTGTTTATATCCTGAAAACGTTAAAATTAGACTTCGTTGTAGAAATAATCAAAGTTTGATGATCATTTAAACTCACAAATAATTTAATTGCGTTGGCGCAGAATATAGATCCATAGAAAATAAGCAAAAATATTGCGGTTTTAGGACGGATGAAACACTAAACATAAATTTAAAAGAACTTTAAAAATCACGATTTTGACACTTGTAAAAAAAAAAAATTGCCATAATTTATTTTGAAGTGGGTCACGTGATTTCTTCGTATAATATGGATGCAATTATTATTTAATTTTTTTTTAAACTACCAAACCTATTTCTGAAATTTTTTTTTTATATATTTTATGGGATAATTTGAATATTTCCTAAAATTTTCGAAGCAATCTTAAAATTTTAATTCGTTTAAAAATGTTTGAAAAATTAGGTCCCATAGGGTTCATTGTATTTCATTTATTCAACCCGGATTCAATCCAAAACTAATTGGATGGTATTATTCATTCACATTCCCATCTGTCCCACAGACCGTCTCAACAATATACTAAAATTTCATTTTGATAAAATCATTTTTACGGCAGTTATTGTGCAAACGGACAGACAGACAGACAGATAAAATGAACAAAGTCATAAACACTTTTCAACTATGTTGTAATATGTTAAAAAGTGTTAATTGAAACGTGAGTAAAGTTTGACGACTATTGATTCAGCACTAATATAATTGAAAACAAGAAAGCTCAATCATGTCCGATTCAAAAGTCCGATTCAAAAAGTCCGATTCAATTTTCGACAGCATCCAAGAAACACGTAAATTTGGGAGTATGAAAAAACTCCTGCGTATCGTACAAAGGAAAACATGGGTCATTAATATGATGAATGACCGCAGTATGTGCGGAGTGAATACAAGTGGCGTATCAAATATACGCAGGCATCCAGCATACTGTTTTCCGGGTTAAATGTCACTGTGCAAAATGAGGTAATTATGCAAATTTCCCTTGTTAATAGTGATCACGGAGGGCACGTAACATATACCGATTATTTAGCAGTACTTGAGTAAGAACTCAAATCTTGGTAAAGAACTATTGCGTTTAAAAAAGAAAACCTGTATATGTTTCTGTGTGATAGTAATCGTTTGTTATAGATATATATGTGACTTAAATGATTTTATGAGTAAACTTTATGAATTAATCAAGATATTTATGAACTCAAACCTTCAAACCTATTTTTGTGCGGTGGGTAGGGACCTCATAAAAGACAAGAAAGATCAATCATGCTTAAAGCATTGATTATGAAACACTTTCCAACTTCAATGCAATTTTATTTAAAAAAGTCGAAAATGCAATACATTCCTCGGTAATATTTTAAAACTTATCACAATACTACATTGATTTATTATATTTGAAAACTTAAACCTTCATTGAAAAAAATGAACTTCATTCGAATAACGGCATTGAAATATAAATTGCCTGGTTTAAATATCTCTAAAATGCAATACATTCCACGGTAATATTTTTAGAACTATCATACTACGATAATTTATTATATTTGAAAACTTCATCGAAAACAACTGAAATAAATTCAAATGACGTCATAGAAAAAATAACACGCCTGGATATCTCTATAAAAGCAGAATTTCATTCATAACTTTCTCCATTTCATTCATCGCAATATTATAATAATTAATTTTATATTAAAATTAAGATCATGGAGTTACAATTCATAAACTTTATGCTTAAAACTTCATCGAAAAAATCGTCCTTCTGTTTATAAAATCAATTAATATTTCATTCATATCAGCCATGCAGACTCCATGGACTGAATTATTTTGTGTTAAAGAAATACAGTAATTCTAATACAACTCATTCTACATATTTTGCTGTTTACATTTTACATAGGTGAAAAATAGGCTTAGTTGTAGAAATAATCAGATTTGAATGAGAATTTAAACTCAAATATATTGTCATTGTGTTGTTTTAGTATGTAGATGCACAGAATTTAAGCAAAAATAAAGTAGTTTTAGGACGGATGCAACACTCAATATGAATCAAAAAGAACTTTAAAAAATCACGATTTTAAAACAAGATGGATGCCATATATCATTTTGAAGTGGGTCATGTGATTTTTTCATATCATGGTCACGTGATCGTTTCATATAAGATGTGTAATTATTATTTTAATTTTTATTTAAAAAACTACTGAATATATTTCGCTGAATTTTTTTTATATATTTTATGGAACAATTTGACTATTACCTAAAATTTTCGAAGCAATTTGTGAATTTTAAATCCGCTTAAAAATGTTTGAAAAATTAGGTCCCATAGGGCTCAATGTATTTCATTTTTCAACCCGGGTTCAATCCAAAACTAATTAGGTGATATTATTCATTTATATTCCCATAGGTCCTACAGACCGTCTGAACACCATACTAAAATTTCATTTTGATTAAGTCATTTTTACGGCAGTTATCGTTCTAACGGACAGACAGACAGACAGAATGAACAAAGTCATAAACACTTTTCAACTTTGTTGTAAAGTGTTAAAAACAGTTTAATATCACGATTTCGACACAAGATGGATGCCATATTTTGTTTTGAAGAGGGTCACGTGATCTCTTCATATAATATGGGCGTAATTATTATCTTGAAATTATTAATCTCGTAATTATTTTCTCTCGTTATTGTTGAAATTTTTTTCATATTTTTATGCGATAATTTGAATATTTCCTAATGCAATTTCGAAGAAATTTGCGAATTTTAAATTGTCTTTAAAATTTTTTGCAAAATTAGGTCCTATAAGGTTTAATGTATTTCATTTTTTCAGCCCTGGCGCAGTCCAAAAGTAATTGGGTGATATTTTTAATTTATATTCCCATAAGTCCCACAGACCATCTGATCAACATAATAAAATTTCATTTTGATTAAAATCTAGACAGATTATCTGTATGTGCAGCTTTGAAAGTGTCTGCAAAACGTGAATCTCAAAAAGTAAATGTTCAAATGTACCCTTGCATCAGCCGCTAACTAGATTTCATAACATCTTTACTCCACGGTAAGTATATGTATTCTTTAGATGACATTCATAGACATCTTTGGTTAGGTAATATATACGTATGCCGAATCATCGCTAAGGAACTAAGCCGACTACAGTTCCCAATGTTAATTATGTCAATAATCTAGAAATCAGCTGATCCCTCCACCCGAACTAAATTACGTTATTCTTCAAACGTATTGCTACGTTATCCATATAATGCAGTGTTTGTTATTTATCTACGCAGTGCAAACGCCGTGGACCAGATGCAGACGAAACACTGCCCGCAAGTTTTCGAATTCAAAGAGATCACAAGAGTAAAACATAGCTCAGTCACCCTAACTACAACTTAAACTTCATAAATGCCAAACAACACTTCATTATTTTCTCTCAATATACAAATGTATTCTCTCATCTATATACCAGCACGAAAAGATTTAAAATATTTCTGGTACTTTTAAAACTATGTATTTTAGATATACTTCTTTTGAATGAAAGATAGGTAAAAACATGCTTTCAGAAGAAACAATAGAAAATATACCTGATGTATCCTAATATATAATTTTATATATTATAAATCTACATTTGTGTATATACTGGATTACGCCGATTGATTCCTTTACTGTTGGTTATAATTCTGCCACTGTTGTATTAGAGAAAAATAAAGCGTGTGCGCTGCTGAGTAATCGCTTGATTTATATTATGTGATTAAGTTTATTCTGTTGACATCAACAGGAATTTTTAGGTTATAGCAACGGGTAAGATTAAGATTCAAGCCCAAATCTTAAACATTTTTAATGCTAGCTCATCTATCATACATATCGAATATTCTACTCATGGGACTAACTTCTCTCCTTTAAATCCTCAGTGGAAAATTTCGAAAGAATATTTCTTATTCTAAAAAGTCCGTTCGAGTTCAAATCTAAACATCTTTAAATAAAGTCTGATTTACAAACATGAATGCGTTCCTACAACACAGCTACAAGCTTAAAATTCTCAGACTCGAATTACAAATATTTTTAAAATTAGTCTCAAAATTAAGAACAAAACTATAATTCTGAAGCAGAGATACAAGTCCCGAATTTCCACACTCCTACTATCACCACAACGAAACGAATCTCATCTGTCAGTAATGAATACAAAGCAAGTTCTTCTCACTGAATTTATATCAGTTCTTCGACACACGAATCTGTCAGAACACTGGTTTACTGACTGCTTCAGTGGAAATATCCTGTTTTTATTGCTGTTGCTTTTCCCCACTAGACTGACAGCAACGTCAGTTCATGTCCATGATCTCGTGAGATTTCAAAAGGTCCAAGAACGTTTCAGGACTGGAATACAGCTAGATTTGTGGCAACCAATACAACACAAAGAATGAGAAGGAGTGGCCTGTGCTCATTGAACTGGATATTTTTTTTTTGGATTAGTTGGATTTTAAAACATATGATTAATTATAAATTTATCTTGTACGCATATTTAAAATAATATTACTCCTCAATATTATTCTGCATTTTACTCGAATTCTTCTTTTTACATTATACATTTTTTGCCGAAACATGTTAATACATACAGTTTGCACCTACCAAAATGTGTGATCATTGCCTAATCCTCCAAAATGTGATGATAAATAGCTATAAGCTATCACCTAATCTCAATTTATAACCAATCGTGAAAAATAGACAGTCCGAGAAACATTACCTTTTTCTAAATAAAAATGAACGAGAAATAAAGGTTGAAATCCTTGACAAAGCTTACTTTCTATTCCGAAATTTGATGCTGAGTCCAGATCGGTCACAATCCCTGCTTTATTCTTAGCAATTCCGGAGTAATCATGTTCCAATTATAATTTTTGGTAAATACAAACGTATGGTAAAATTGTTGTCCCCAATAAAATGAGTTTTTAATTTTTTGAGAATGTCACGCTTCTTTCGAATTATACTTTTTGTTTATTAATTTTGTTTCATATATTTTTTACCTATCTAAGCGGCTGTTTATTGCTTATTTTCAAATAAAATATTGACAGCATATAAACCAACTATATATGTCAAAATTATTTTAAAATCTGCTATTTCCCGTGTTTACTAAAAAATTAAAAAAACTGTGGAACCAATGAAGTTCCATCAAATAATATTGGGCAGTAGACAAAAGACATTTGGCACGATGAAGGACGGGAAGAGATTAATTTTTAGTTTTCTCGCAAATTGTAAAATTTAAATTTTTCTTATTTCAGATGGTTCGTATTTTGTAAGATTTAAATTTTTCTGGAATTATTTATTTAGTAAGCAGGATGGGTCATAGTGATTGTGAAAAATAAAAAATTCAGGAAATTTTGATATTATAAATATAAAACACTTGTGAAACAAATTAATTGATAATTAGAAGTAAACGTGGTCAAAAAAATTCCGGGAGACTACGACCACTGTGACTACGACCTTAACCGAAGCAGTTCATATTACATTATAATGACAACACTTTGGATCTGTTACTATTATTTATATAGCCGATTTTGTAACAATACATATGATTTCTGATTCTACTAGGACTAGCATCATAAGAAAGACAAGATACATATAGATCGCAAAATTTTATTTGAGTTTGGCGAACAATGATCTATCATTAACTGCCATTTCTTGCATAAAAATTCTGCTAAGATTCTATATATATATATAAATATATATAGAAAATAAACTTATTAAGGAAAAAATGGGAATCAAGCCAACGAGAAAGCCAAACGTTAAATTTCATCCAAGATACCAACCTAAAGTCTATTTTGCAACTTGGAACAAAATTCCGTATTCAAGAATTGGCAAATGTAGTGAACAATTTCAAGAAGGATCTTAATGACTTTATATATAGGATGGCCGTGAAATATAGTAGTTGTTGTTGAGACCCAGACCGTCCGACCTACCAGAAAGGTGTAAGGTAACTGTTTGGACGGCCAGGAAGTGCCACCCAATTTAGACTGGAACCCAGTGGGGGAGGCATCCACAGGGACCGTATCCTCCTTCCCCTACCACCAACCTCTCGGAAGGACTTACGGATTCACATGCTTAACGTGATCGTACTCCGCGTGAACACGGCGGCAGTTTTTGGCAGTGGCTGGAATCGAACCCGGGCCTACCGAGTGCAACTCCAGCGCGCTAACCAATGGGCTACCGCGCCCCGCCGTGAAATATAGTGTACTATTGGACGCATTTGAAGAATGGAAAAATAATATTGCGAAGTTATTCAATTTTCACTATCATGACTTACGTTTTGATAGAAATCAACGTACTGACAAAAATCAAAGCATGATCAAAGAAAACATTTTGAAAAAATATTGCAACGATTATGTAATCACTTATACCGACAAAATCGTTTCTAATTATACACTTACTTGCATCCAATATTATGTGGATGTTCTAAGTAATCATTATCAAGATGAACTTTTGTATACTAAATTACACATTACAGGCCGTACTATAGAAAATAAAATAAAGGCCTTATATAAACGGATTGATTATGATTTAAGACAAGTTAAATTTCCTTACCTCATCCTGATTCCGAAGCTCCATAAAACCCCTGTAAAATTCCGTCCCGTAATGGTCGGTTTCAAGACTTATCTGACTATAGCTAATTCTAAGCTATTAGCTCTGCTGAAACATGTAATGACAAAAATCAAGCAAAAATGTACCATTATCGTAAACAATAGTTATGAAGTACTCAGAAAACTCAAACACTTCCCTGATCGTTCGAAATTCCGCAGTTACGATTTTAAAGATCTTTTTAATAATATTGACCTTGATGATCTACTTATTATTTTATTGGAGATCTATGAGATTTATGACTTACATGAATATATTATATTAAGTAAATATAAAGCCCTGATCAGGATTGTTCTGTTCGAAAATATACTATTTAACGGTACTAACTATTATCAGCAAGTCAAAGGCATTCCAATGGGTGGAGGATGTTTCTCACTCCTTGCAGACATATACCTGAATAAATACGAGGAAGGCACTCATATATTAAATGAAATATCGTATTTTCGTTTTGTGGATGATATTCTTGTGGGCCAATACGAACAAATGCCAGACTTTGACTTTAATTTCTAACCGGATAACTTTGATCTCATAGAAACACACATGGAAAATAACAATCAAGTTGATTTCCTGGATATTAGCATCCTTTACGATAAAAACAATTGTTTATATACCATTTTATACGACAAGAGAAATACTTTCAAGACCAGCAACAACCACGTTATCGATTGGCACTCAAATTTGAGTAAAAATATATTACGAAATATTATTGTAAATCATCTAAAACGTAATAAAAGAATCCATACTTTCAAAAAAGATCGAACTACAAATGACAGAAGAATAGTGCAAGAGGCGATCAAAAAACATTATCCTGCAAATTTCCTTAGACATTATTATGTATAATACTGTATACAACGATGATGGAAACGCTTATTTTAAGGATATAACTTGTACGCACCTGTGATGTTATCGATTTTGGAAATGATAACTGTGAGATTCACCTACAAGGAATTAACTGATAGCTCACCCTAGTGGTAGTATAATGCTATATATAGTTTGCACTCTCCTTTGTAAACGACTCTTGGTCTTTTTCATTATGGTTTTTTACTTCGGCTTTGTACTTCGGATTTTTCTTCGATACTTGAGTTTTGTACTCACTTCCATGGCCAGTGTCTCGTGCTCGACACCATTTCAGAAGTCAAGTTTCGGCAAAGTATTTGGTACCGGGAGTGTTACCTGGGTGTAATAGCATGCTATAGCCGGGAACGAGGGGTCACAATCCCCCATCGGCTATTAATGCTTTCCCGTTGGCTTGATTCCCATTTTTTCCTTAATAATGTTATTTGCTATGACTGCTTTACGTACTTGTGCAGCATTGCGCCATCTACGTTAAGCCTTTTTTCATACTTATGTATGCTTTCGTTTTCTTCATCTGATTACTTTTGTATTATATATATATATATATATATATATATATATATATATATATATATGTGTGTGTGTGTGTGTGAGTGTGTGTGTGTGTGTGTGTGTTTCATATGTGTGTGAGTGTGTGTGTGTGTGTGTGTGTTTCATATGTGTGTGTGTGTGTGTTTCAATTGTATATATCTTTTAGAACTGATATAGGCAATTATGCTTGCATTGCTTTTATGGACAGCGCACCACTGTACAAAATCTGATTAAAACTGATAACTTTTGGGGTGCATTTGAAAAGTGTATATGTCTATGACCAAATCATTCGAAAACTAGTTCATAAATACTGTCAGTTTCAAATATGTTTCGGTTGCGGCACTGTTGTAATCAGAAAGACCAAGAATTGTCTGTGGTCATCGATGATTTGTGATCGCATACATCTGCAAAGAATACTTGTTTTCATGGAACATTTGTCTAGAACAGTCTAGAATAACCATGCTCTGTTCTTCCTCTGGTGAGTTACAAGGTAATCAATAAACAACCGTTACAAAATTGGGATAATCAGTTATGTAACGGAATTATGCAACCAGTTATGACCAGGATGATTTTGAAAACACGCCTTAGATGCGTGCAAAAGTCGTACAATAAAATCTATGTGCAACACACTGAATATTTCCGATCGGGTAAAATACTTGTTTAACACAAATGATACTAAACATGCAAATCACATCAAAATTACTTAATATTACGATACAGAAGTAGAGACGGCTTCTTAAGACTACAAAACGTTTTCTTTAAATTATTTGGACAAAACTTCACTTTAATTTCATTATTATTATACGCTGTATAAAACTAAGTCATTGATTATAAGAAAATATATTTTTTACTATTAATGTTTCGCTAGTTAATTAATATGCAGGTGGTTATATGATGAAAATAAAAGACAACTGCATATTTACATACATGATGAAATAAAATTTTACTGCTAATGAAAATAACAAAAAATAAGAGAAAACCTGTTATATGAATATTTGTCCATGCGTATTTACAAAATTATTTTAAATTTATACAATTCTACATGTGCGTATGAATATATATCATAAATATATCTCGCCAGGAAGGAGTGGTTTTTAACACTTTACAACAAAGTTGAAAAGTGTTTATGACTTTGTTCATTCTGTCTGTCTGTCTGTCTGTCTGTCTGTCCGTTAGCACGATAAATGCCGTAAAAATGACTTAATCAAAATGAAATTTTAGTATTTTGTTCAGACGGATTATAGGACTTATGGGAATATAAATGAATAATATCACCCAATTAAATTTGGATTGAACCCGGGTTGAAAAAATGGAATACATTGAGCCTTATGGGACCTAATTTTTCAAGCATTTTTTAAGCGGATTTAAAATTCACAAATTACTTCGAAAATTTTAGACAATATTCAAATTGTTCCATAAAATATATAAAAAAAAATCAGCGAAATATATTCAGTTGTTTTTTAAATAAAAAATAAAATATTAATAACACCCCTTATATGAAGCGATCACGTGTCCATGATATGAAACGATCACATGACCCACTTCAAAATGTAATATGGCATCCATCTTGTGTCAAAATCGTGATTTTTAAAGTTCTTTTTAATTCATAATGAGTGTTGTATCCGTCCTAAAACTACTTTATTTTTGCTTAAATTCTGTGCATCTACATACTGAAACAACGAAATTACAATATATTTGTGTTTAAATGCTCATCCCAAATTTGATTATTTCTACTATTAAGCCTATTTTTCACCTATGTAAAATGTAAACAGCAAAATATGTAGAATGAGTTGTATTAGAATCGCTGTAATTCTTTAACACAAAATCATTTAGTCCATGGAGTCTGCTTAGCTGATATGAATGAAATATTCATTGATTTTAGAAAGAGAAGGACGATATTTTTCGATGAAGTTTTACGCATTGAGTGTACTTACTTGTAGCTCCATGGTCTTAATTTTTAAATAAAATAAATTATTATAGTATTGTGATGAATGACATGAATGGGGGAATTATTTATGAATGAAATGTTGCTTTTATAGAGAGAGCCAGGCGTGTTATTTTTTTATGACGTCGTTTGAATGAATTTCAGTTGTTTTCGATGATGTTTTCAAATATAATAAATTATCGTAGTATTATGATAATTCTAAAATTATTACCGAGGAATGTATCACATTTTAGAGATGTTTAAACCAGGCAATTTATACTTTAATGCCGTCATTTGAATGAAGTTAATTTTTTTCGATGATGGTTTAAGGTGTCAAATATAATAAATTAATGTAGTATTGTGATAAGTTTTAAAATATTAGCGAGGAATGTATTGCATTTTAGACATGTTTAAATAAAATTGCATTGAAGTTGGAAAGTGTTTCATAATCAATGCTTTAAGCATGATTGATCTTTCTTGTTATATTATGATGATATGTATGGCTATTATCAAACAAGAAAGATCAATCATGCTTAAGGCATTGATCATGAAACACTTTCCAACTCCAATGCAAATTTTTTTGAACATATCTAAAATGCAATCCATTCCTCGGTAATATTTTAAAACTTATCACAATACTACATTAATTTATTATATTTAAAAACATAAACCTTCATCGAAAAAAATAAACTTCATCCAAATGACGGCATTGATATATGTTGTCTGGTTTAAACATCTCTAAAATGTGATACATTCCTCGGTAATAATTTTGGAATTATCATAATACTACAATAATTTATTATATTTGAAAACTTCACCTAAAACAACTGAAATTTATTCAATTGACGTCATAGACAAAATAACACGCCTGGCTCTCTGTATAAAACAGCATTTCATTCATAAATAATTTCCCATTCATGTTATTCCTCACAATACTATAATAATTTATTTTATTTAAAAATTAAGACCATGGAGCTAGAAGTAATTAAACTATATGCGAAAAACTTCATCAAAAAAATCGTCCTTCTCTTTGTAAAATCAATGAATATTTCATTCATATCAGCTACGCAGACTCCATGGTAAAATGATTTTGTGTTAAAGAAATACAGCACTTCTAATACAACTCATTCCATATTTTGCTGTTTACATTTTACATAGGTGAAAAATAGGCTTCGTTGTAGAAATATTTAAATTTGGATGAGCATTCAAACTCAAATATATTGTAATTGCGTTGTTTCAGTATGTAGATGCACAGAATTTAAGCAGAAATAAAGTTGTTTTAGGACGGATACAACACTCAATATAAATTAAAAAGAACTTTAAAAATCACGATTTTGAGACAAGCTGGATGCCATATATCATTTTGAAATGGGTCACGTGATATTTTCATATCATGGTCACGTGATCGCTTTATATAAGAGGTGTTATTATCATTTTAATTTTTCTTTAAAAAACTACTGAATATATTTCGCTGAATTTTTTTTCATATATTTTATGGAATAATTTGAATATTACTTAAAATTTTCTAATCAATTTGTGAATTTTAAATCCGCTTAAAAATGCTTGAATAATTAGGTCCCATGGGGCTCAATATATTTCATTTTTTCAACCCGGGTTCAATCCAAAACTAATTGGGTGATATTATTCATTTATATTCCCATAGGTCCTACAGACCGCCTGAACCCCATACTAAAATTTCAATTTGATTAAGTCTCTTTTACGGCAGTTATCGTGCTAACGGATAGACAGACAGACAGACAGACAGAGAGACAGAATGAACAAAGTCATAAACACTTTTCAACTTTGTTGTAAAGTGTTAATTAATGATAAATTACATCTGAAATATATGATAATACTACATTTTTAATATAGATGGATGTTTAGTAAACTTTTAGCCAAAAAATAATATAAAGTCGGCTGCGAATTTTTAAAGGGCATAAACTTTTATTATTGCCATCTAGACTTACTATCAACTTTAACAAAATGTAAATAGACACATTCAATATTTATGCTTATACGCGAGTGATTTGAATTGGATATATTTAAAATAATACTTAAACTTGATATAAAACAATTATACATAATTAAAATATAATACTTCCTTAATACTTCGTAAAAATTATTTTCAACTTAATATATTCGCAGAGTAATAACGTATCGTATTAGGAAACACAAGGGATTCATTTCGGGGAAGTTTAGGGTGTGTGTGACGTATCACGTTGTCCCGAGCCCTTCCCCTGCCATTAAGTCACTTTTACGGTAGTTATCGTACTAACGGACAGACAGACAGAAAAAAAAAAGTCATAAACACTTTTCAAATATGTTGTAAAGTATTAACAAGAAAGATCAATCATGCTTAAAGCATTTAATAGCAAACACTTTCCAATGTCAATGCAATTTTATTTAAACATCTCTAAAATGCAATACATTCATCGGTAATATTTAAAAATTTATCCCAATACTACAGTAATTTATTATATTTGAAAACTTAAACCTTCAACGAAAAAAATGAACTTCATTCAAATGATGGCATTGAAATATGAATAGCCTGGTTTAAACATCACTAAAATGCGATACATTTCTTAGTAATAAATTTAGAATTATCATATTAATACGATAACTTAATATATTTGAAAACTTCATCGAAAACAACTGAAATTCATTCAAATGACGTCATAGAAAAAATAACACGTCTGGTTGTCTCTATAAAAGCAGCATTTCATTCATTAACAATTTCCCATTCATTTCATTCATCACAATACTATAATATTTTATTTTATTTAAAAATTAAAACCATGGAGCTGCAAGTAATTAAACCCTATGCTTAAAACTTCATCGAAAAAATCGCCCTTCCCTCTGTACAATCAATGAATATTTCATTCATATCAGCTATGCAGACTCCATCAGCTAAGTAATTTTGTGTTAAAGAAATACAGCAATTCTAATACAACTCAATCTATATATTTTGCTGTGTACATTTTACATAAGTGAAAAATAGGCTTCGTTGTAGAAATAATTAAATTTGGATGATCATTTAAGCTCCAATATATTATAATTGCATTGTTTCGGTATGTAGATGCACAGAATTTAAACAAAATTAAAGTGGTTTTAGGACGGATACAACACTCAACATGAATTAAAAAGAACTTTAAAAATCACGATTTTGATACAAGATGGATGCCATATAACATTTTGAAGTATGTCATGTGATCTTTTTATATCATGGTCACGTAATCGCTTCATATAAGAGGTGTAACTGTTATTTTAATTTTTATTTTAAAAACTCTCTGACTATTGTATAATAGCTAAAAATACTGACTATTATAAAAACTATTATATAATATATCTATTTTTTCTTTCTGGAGGATATCCCAAAAGTCAGAATTTAGTTGAATTTGTTTTTCTCCCTTTATTAAATAATTTTTAATAAAAAAATTACCTAACATATTTTACTGAATTTTTTTTTATATAATTTAGGGGACAATGTGAATATTGCCTAAAATTGTCGAAGCAATTCGTGGATTTTAAATCCGCTTAAAAAATGTATGAAAAATTAGGTCCCATAGGGATCAATATATTTCATTTTTTCAACCCGGGTTCAATCCAAAACTAATTGGGTGATATTATTGATTTATATTCCCATAGGTCCTACAGACCGTCTAAAAACATACTAAAATTTCATTTTGATTAAGTCCTTTTTACGGCAGTTATCATGCTAACGGACAGACAGACAGACAGGCGGATAGACATACAGACAGACGGACACACATAGAGTCTGACGGACAGACAGACAGACAGAATGAACAAAGTCATAAATACTTTTCAACTTTGTTGTAAAATGTTAAAAATGATTTTTGGTTTTCTCTAATTAAAAAAGAACAAATTAAATTTTTTTAATTTCTTCATTCTTTTGATAGATACAGTGGATCTGACCAGGTGAAATTTGTAATCTCATTAAGGGCTCGTGATAACTTCTAACCATTATTTCTATTTATTATTTCTATTTATTTGGTTAAGAGTACTTGTAACCTGTTCTCTAATTTGAAAATATTGCAAGTATATTATTTTATATACATTTTTTTTCTGTTTTAGATTCTATAAAATGCAATATCGGGAGTATGCGGTGTGTTATGTTAATTGTTTTTATTAACACTTTACAACAAAGTTGAAAAGTGTTTATGACTTTGTTCATTCTGTCTGTCTCTCTATCTGTCTGTCCGTTAGCACGATAACTGCCGTAAAAATGACTTAATCAAAATGAAATTGTATTATGTTGGTCAGACAGTCTGTAGGACTTATGGCAATATAAATGAATAATATCACCCAATTAGTTTTGGATTGAACCTAGGTTGAATAAATGGAATATATTGAGCCCTATGGGGCCTAATTTTTCAAACATTTTTGAAACGGATTTAAAACTCACAAATTGCTCCAAAAATTTTAGGTAATATTCAAATTGTTCCATAAAATATATAAAAAAAAAATCAGCGAAATATATTCAGTAGTTTTTTAAATAAAAATTAAAATAATAATTACACCTCTTATATGAAGCGATCACGTGACCATTATATAAAAAAATCACATGACCCACTTCAAAATGATATATGGCATCCATCGTGATTTTTTAAGTTTCTTTTTATTCATATTGAATGTTGTATCCGTCCTAAAACCACTTTATTTTAGCTTAAATTCTGTGCATCTACATACTGAAACAACGCAATTACAATATATTTGAGTTTACATGATCATCCAAATTTGATTATTTCTACAACGAAGCCTATTTTTCACTTACGTAAAATGCAAACAGCAAAATATGTAGAATGAGTTGTATTAGAATTGCTGTGTTTCTTTAACACAAAATTATTTAGCCCACGGAGTCTGCATAGCTGCTATGAATGAAATATTCATTGATTTTACAAAGAGAAGGACGATTTTTTTCGATGAAGTGTTAAGCATAGAGTTCAATTACTCGTAGCTCCATGGTCTAAATTTTTAAATGAAATAAATTATTATAGTATTGTGATGAATGAAATGAATGGGTAAATGTTAAGAATGAAATGCTGTTTTTATAGAGAGATCCAGGCGTGTTATTTTTTCTATGACGTCATTTGAATGAATTTCAGTTGTTTTCGATGAAGTTTTCAAATATAATAAATTATCGTAGTATTATGATTATTTAAAAAATATTACCGAGGACTGTATCGCATTTTAGAGATGTTTAAACCAGGTAATGTATATTTAAATACCGTCATTTGAATGATGTTCATTTTTTTCGATGAAGGTTTAATTTTTCAAATATAATAAATTAATGTAGTATTGTGATAAGTTTTAAAATACTACCGAGGAATGTATTGCATCTTAGATTTATTAAATAAAATTGCATTGAAGTTGTAAAGTGTTTCATAATCAATGCTTTAAGCATGATTGCTCTTTCTTGTTTACTTTTAAATTAAAATGTCACATTTAAAATTGTAATTCTTGCAACAGTTTATAAGAGTTTGTAACAGTAATTCAATAATCCGTTCCAAAAAATCTTCAGCTGTTCCTTGTCTCAAACTCACAGAAAATGAATAGACCGCTGAATATTCATTCCTAATTTTATTGGATTTTGTAAATTTATTTGATAGATAACATGCACAGACACACATGCAGATAGATAAACATACATCATTAAAATGTTTCAGTCATATTCAGGGATGCTTATAACATATTTTTTTCTCAAATGGCTAGGCACTTCACTTCCATCATTCACCTATACATCGGCCAGGAACGTGAACCATTTATCCGTCCTAGGACATTGCCCCATGCACAACAGGGGGGGCGGAACACATTGCCCCCTACAAAACAACATCCATGTCTTGCGTGGGACTCGAATCCACAACGCGGCGGTCAAACAATCGCTTTGAAAGACTCGCCTTGAGCGCTCGACCACCGCGTCGACTGCTCACAACATATAAATCCCTTGAAACAGATTTATCTGGTTTTTGATCCCATCATTTTACCATGTTTTTACCTTATTTTTACCTTGTTTCCTTTTACGATGCATTTTAGAGAAAGTAACAAGTCCATATAAGATAAATAATGAAATTTAAAATCTATAACTTATATTCAAGGCGAACAATAATACAGTTTTCCTAATGGGAGCATTATTCATTGAGGAAATTCCCAATAGTTCATTTAAACTCCAGGTAACGGTTTATTCTTTATCTTTGGTCTTATAGTTTCTTGATTGAGATATATGATAGCTATTACCTTAAGTGTTCGTCGTAGTCTGCCTGAGTTCTCTTTTAGTGATTCATAAATTATACAAATTCGAAAATAAATCTTCATTATAGAGAGAAGAAAAATTCATTGATGCAGAAACTATAAAATTGAAATTTATCAATACATTTAGATATGTTACTATTGTGTTGGATTCTGTGGGTAGTTCCAGTGAGTAGGGATTAAATAATCAAAATGTTAATATATTTTATAAATTTTTATTTTAGTATATTACTGGTTTCGAATTTATAAAATTGTATATTACAGGAAAACACACAGATACACTGATCACGATAATGCATATTTATTTTGATTAAAAATACTTTTAAATCACTCAGCTTTTTGATAATGAAAATCGTTAATTATTTTATAATTTCTATATTTTCGAACGAAAAACTGCATTATCTCGAAAAACACGTTATCATTATTTGCCTTTCTGTACGTTATGCCAAGAACTTTTAATTGAAAATAACGTCAATAAAACGGCTATTTTTAAACAACAGCTTTTAAATTTAATACTTCATATTTTTCTTTATTCCAAAAATGTTATTCAAATATTATTTAAAAAATCGTCCCAACGTTTCACACCATATCAAAAACCCTATAGCAATAACATTTATTTATTTTAATAATCGTTCGAAATTTCATCATATTAACTATATTTGTTCCAAAGATATAACATTTCATGTAAAAAAATAAAACATTATGATCGCTTAAAATATTCGTGATGATTACTAAACAATTGTCTTCATTTATTTCTGTAAGTACTTAGAATATATTTATACAATTGATAATAATGTATATAATATATATATTGTTTTGGAATTTTTATATTTTAGATTAAAAATATACAATTTATCCAGAATGTTAGACATTAATATTGTGTAAAGGTTATTTGCTTTAAAATAAAATGCATATGAGAAAATAACAAAATAAAATGCATATGAGAAAATAACACTGTCGTTAAGAATTTTTTCATATGTACATTTATAATAATCTAGCAGCATACCCCTTCTTCGTACGGAGTATATAATATAAAGAAACTTATAATTCGCAATCATGTGCAAATTCTGTTAAAATATTAAATTTATTGCTTTTAAAGGGAAGTTTAAGAATATATGTTCTCACTATGAAAAATTATCTTCACGCGCAGATTTGAGGAATAAAACATCTTGGCCCCTTTTGTAAGCAAATTTACAAGAAAAAAAATTGAATCAATATATACAAAATGATAGCATTAAAATTGTAAATAGCCCATACAACTTATATGCACGAATATTAGAAGATATAACCTGTATTAGTACATTAGAAGATTACCCGTATTACAATATGAGTCTCAAAAATGTTTGCCAAAATAAAAGTGATGACGTAATAAATTGAAAATATCAATAATTCCTGTAATCTTTATACCAGAAGGTCGTAATTGATTCCAATATATGCCAATATATATCAAAACATATGTTAATATACCTGTACTACTAATATTCTCGTAGATTAGAAGATATACCCGTGTATTTGTAGAAGATTTCTCGTACAACGTACAAAATATGAGTTTAAACAATTTTTGTCATAATAAAACAATGGCATGATAACATAAAAATATCAACAATCCCTGAATCAATAATCCCCGAAAATATCAACAATAATCACATTTAAACCTAAATACCGTAATTCATATTACGGTATTTAGGCTATAAGAAATGTTATAAGAAAAATCAAATCGTTCTTTACTAAAAATATTTTTATATCTATGCGTTTCTTATTCAAATCGAAAAAATAATAATTAAAATTAACTGACAGATTTAATTTAATTGTGTTTCTGAGCAAAATGATATAAGATAGACTATTCCTCATAAACTGCGAAATTAAATAACCATTTTGATTTCTTTATACATTTGTTCAGAAAAAGCTTGTGAAACATAAACCATGGAGATAGATTTCCCATTTAAATCATTTTTCAAACAATTTATGTTTTCAGAAAGTGACTAATTAACTCAAAAAATCTCCCACCAAACTCAAAGATAACATTTTAATTCACTTTCAAACGATTTTCAAGCTTTTCGTTTAGATAAACCACGGAGAAACCACGGATAAACCACGGAGTAGAACTCCTAAGAAAATTCGGTTCAGCCGTTCTCCCGTGGTGATGAGACAAACGAAAATTTCGTTTTTTACTAATATCTCGAGAACCACTGATCGTAGAAACTCCAAACATGGACTAAATTTTAAGTGGGGCTATTTTCAGGCTACCCACAAAATTTCATGAAATTCGGTTAAGCCGTTCTTCCGTAATGACGGGATAAACAGACAGACACACAGACAGACAGACATATTTTCAATTTTATTTATATAGATTATAGTGATAGAGGTATTGTCAGTACATTGTATGCATAAAGGTGCCGTTACCACATACTCACAAATAAACCGACGGACAGACTACACAAACATGTCTATATTAAAAAAAGTAACCTACCATACACCCCTTTTTTGACAAAATTCTGCATAAACTATAAAATAAAGGAAAATGAAATTTGATAAAATATATTACCATGATACGAACGGTTATTTAAACCGTCATATAAACGGATTTTATTACTTAAACTTCAGTGTAAGAGATATTTGATGTCAAAATCAAAGCAAGGGATGTGAATCAAATCATTGAGTTGCAAATTCGTGACCTGAAGAGACTTCGAATATTTCGACACAGTACTTACATTTGCAGACAAAATACCTGCATAATTGAATTTTTACAAGGTGGAGCTATTTTTTTTAATTTCGATTTAGTTTGAGTTGTTCTATACTTTATGTTTGAGTTATTCCATATTTTATGTTTGAGTTATTCTATATTTTATGTTTGAGTTATTCTATATTTTATGTTTGAGTTATTCCATATTTTATGTTTGAGTTATTCTATATTTTATATTTGAGTTATTCTATATTTTATGTTTGAGTTATTCTATATTTTATGTTTGAGTTATTCAATATTTTATGTTTGAGTTATTCTATATTTTCATGGTAAAGCTGATTGGAGTACGAGGGCAGACGTGTGCGCCGGACGAGTTAAAAGAGCTCGCGATTTTGTTTCGGGAATTAGTGATTGCCAGCGAACAAGGATTAGACATTCAACGGCCGTATTACGTCCGTGGAACAGGTGACACTAAGGAGCTCGCGAAGCTCCAGCGAGTGAGGGGGAAGCGAATTACGGGTGAAACTGGTCGTTTTGTATTAAAAAATGCTCAGTCTGTAGATCCGTCAAAAATTCAGTGGTCGTATTTTTGACCACATTATAATAATTTCCTTAAAATGCATTAGCAAATTCCATAAGGAAAAATAAATATAGTGTTCAATTTAGTTATATTAGTAAGTAATCAATGGAATATATTATTTCTGCATTAAGTATAAATTGATTAATAATGCATACAAAGAGAAAAAATATATATTTTTACTTTTATCTCATTTGGGGCACCAAAAGCAAACATTTTATATCACAGGGGTTTTTTTTTTAATTTTTTTTTTGTAGAAAACCTTGAAATTGTGTGAAATAAATCATTTTCCAACAAAGAAAAATATAAAAATTTGTTTTTAATATAAATATGAAAAATATTGGGATAAACTAGGAAGTGTGGCACATTATCAATTTTTTATCAACCAAAAATGCCTGGTTTTTATGCATTTTCAGTATATAAAAATGTGACATTGTGCTTGATAGTGATGATCATTAATAATGTATGTGATATTCCCTCATCTGCGTGTCTTGCGTATCTTTATCAGAGCGGGGGTTGAAGAAAAAATATTATATTTGAGTGTTTAATTGCTACAAAATCCCTTACATGATATTGTTGTTATGAAGTATGCTGTTACAAATATGTAAAATTATTCACTGTGGTTTGTTTTCGGCAAGAAATTAAAATTTTTACACTCAACCATTGCTATTTTTTAAAGTAGGGTTGACAGAACTTGACGATATCACCATGGTCTACGCTCCATATTTTGCGGAATATCGCGAATTTGGTGACTTTTTGCGAGTTTTCGAATCCTGTGGTACTATCTAGTTATTTCAATTTGTTTAGAATAATCGACTTCTTTCTGGAAAATTGCTATGTGTATAAAATAGTTTTATAGAAGACATTGTTCACTTGGAGAACCATGACTTGGTACGAACTAAATCCAGTTATAAAGTACGTCAGTGTTTGGCGAATAGTATTTGAATAATATTCAGAATGTTGTATATTAATGTTCTGTAAATCATGATGTTTATGTACTGCAAATTTTGTTTCAACTACGCATAAAAAAAATTTTTGCAACAAATTTTAAATAATATTTCTTTAATTTTTGCAAAAATAATACTTGAACATTTGCCGGCTTTTTCCTAGTCCCTGATTAATGAAAATCAATAGTCTACACAAGTTTACTCAACTAATTGAACGTATTTAATTTCATTCAATTAGCAGCCCAATTTGTTCGAAATATGTTCTACCCGCCAAATAACAAATATTCAAAACATGACTCGTATTCAAGGGTGATCAGAACGTTTATATCCATCAAACTCTAACTATATCGAAAATTGTTCCCTTTATATTTATTACTTTACATGGTACTAACGAAGTATTTAAATTTTTAGACAGAGAAAATCATCCAAGCGCCTTTTTATAGTATAAAGTATATGTATTTAAACTAACGATCACGCAAGATAATTTGAACTTCAATAAATTGCTAAAGTACTTTCAATTATATATAGAGAAATCTTTACATTTTATCATTACCATAATTATATCATAAAAGTACAATATAGTAAAATTATATAATAATAACATAACTTTATTTGCCCTGATTTCTTTTATGAGGAAAAATTGTTATAAGAACAGTCAGATTAATCCCTTTCAGGCCATCCAGTCTTATCTTGACTGCTTCTGTTTCCGCACATTACCTTATCATTCAAAGGGAATCAGTGGCTGTCAGACACAGAACAAATGAGCAAATATACAAATAACAAACTTCGACGCGATTTCGATAAGTGTTCCTGCGATCCGCAAATGGTATCGTGCGAAAAAAAAAAATATTTTCTGGCGACAAATGCATATGATACCGATTCTTCAATTCGAAAAGTATCAATCTTCAAATATAGTATTTCGATTCTATTGCGTTCCACTGCATAGTATATTTACCAAAATGTAATAAATAATTTTTGAGAATTCCTCGAAAATGAGTTACTAAATATGTTTTCGATTTCCTTTAAACATTATCACTTTAAAGTGAGTAAGAGAAAAACAGTGAATATAAAATTACTTTTATGACAGGCAAACGAGAAATATATATATATATATATATATATATATATATATATATATATATATATATATATATTCATCTACGTATGAATGTACATAGAGATCATGTTAAAAAATATATCCACAATAATAATTTTCTTCCTACTTCTAATAAAATCGAATATAAACACTTTGCTCATCATGGTTTTGAAAATATAACTATACATATTTTGGACATTAAAATAAATACTGCTGATAGATTATTCTTTGAAAACTTCTATATTAAATCACATTGTACTCTGTTTCCATATGGATTAAATCAGTTATATCTCAATGGTAATATTGTTAAGAATAATTTTGTAGATAATAAATATTCTATTTTTAATCACCTTTTTTTTAAACCTCTTTTACATAATAGTAAATTGGCTAAACTCAAAAGATTTAAACGCGGTAAAGGAAGCTCCTCCCAATATGATATTAAAGCGGAGATTAAAAGTATGCATCAACAATTCAATAACACATATCAATGGAAATTTATTAAATCATGGGTATTTGCAGTTAAGAAAAAACAATTAAACACAGTTTATGCTATTTTCTTAAAGTTAAATCTTACTAATGAACATTTTAATCATATTTTCTATGATTTGCTCATTACTAGATCAAAATATTTAAAAATAAAACTTAATCAATTTCATCATAATAACTGTTCCAATTCTTATTGTGTAATATCATTTAAGCATCCTATTTATAATTCCATAAACTTTAAGAATTTATTTAATCAATTTCATCATTTATTGCCTGTAAAGGATTTGAATGTTACAAAAACTTTTAAATATAACAAGCCTATTGGAAGAACCATTTTTAATTACAATGCAATTTCAAAATCTCTCTCAGTCGACATAGATTCCTCAACAAATTTAGATGGTGAATGTATTTGTAGTGCTGATAATTATGCTGAATTTATAAATCCACAATTGGGTCATATAGTTACTGGAGACTTAGCCATTGTAAAAGATAAATCTTTAAGAACTATAATGTCATTTGGCACTAAATTCAGGTTACCTTCATGTAATAATTCTAAACAAGTGTTAAAGTCAATCAATCTGGACCTTGATAAATTTATTTATGGATTAGCTTCTAAATATGCTCAGCCTTTAGAGGCATTTAATATGTGGAAATTTACTATTTTAAGATCTATTAAAAATACCATTTGTAGTATTAATTTATCTAGATCCATATATAATATGGATAATATAAAGCATTCTGTTAATGATTTACAAAGATCTTTTGTTATTACTTATGTAGATAAAGCCTCTAATAATTATGCTATTATTTGTAAAAAATTCTATATTCAATATCTGCTAGATTATTTAAAAAATAATAGTCTATTTAAAATTGATTCACACTCTCTTAATAGTATCAAATTGAAAATTATCAATATGTATAGTGATTTAGATATTAATAATAAATTTTTGACATTTCCATATATTGTGCTTATACCTAAATTTCATAAAAATCCTATTAAATTTAGAACTGTTACTAGTGGTCATAATTCATACTCTACCACTGCTAGTAAATTATTACTAAATTATTTAAATGTACTAAATAGCAATTTACGAGATTCTGGTGATAGCTATATTATTCTAAATAACAGTAAGGAATTAAAAAATAAATTAAAAACGCATGGTAAAATAATAGGATTTCAAACTTTTGATTTTAAAGATCTATTTAATAATATTAAGATCACTGATCTATATGATGTCATTTTAGCTTTATATAATGCTTATATTACTAAACATTCTAATCTTACAAAATTTACCAATTTTCCTAAGCTTCTCCATTTTGTTCTTTTCAATAATTATATCTTTCAAGGTAATAAATTATACTTACAAGTCTCAGGTGTTCCACAAGGTGGCTGTAGTAGCAGTATGTTAGCTAATTTATACCTATATCATTATGAAAAATTCTTTACTGCAACTGATTATAAAATTTATAGATATGTAGATGATCTGATTTGTCTTGTATTTACTGATAACTATGTCATAGATATAGATTTCTATCCGGATAATTTGGAATTAATACCTAATGAAACTTCTATTAGTAATAATGTTTATTATTTGGATTTAAATCTAATTATAGAACCTGCTCATGGGATAGTTACTAAATTATATGATAAAAAAGATTTTTTTAAATTTAATATTAATAAATTATTACCTTTTAATTCCTGCAACTCGATTCAATTGTTTAGAAATATTATACTTAATCCACTTTTTAGAATTTATAGATTATCAGATAAAAAATTTCATGCTTTGCACATTAATAACCTCAAAATTACCAGTAAAATGCATCAATATCCTGCATATTTAGTCAATAGTATAGTTAATAAGTTTCGATTAGCCTAAAATTCTCATATTCTCCCCTTATTATCTTATTTTAGGCGTACTTCTTCATTCTCCTGCAATTATATTTTCATCTTTTTATCTCGAAGCTTTAACAGTTGAATAACTCATTTTATTGCTTTTGCGCAGTACTGTTTTTATTACTCTCTTTGGCAACAGCAAATCACATCTTTTCATTTTGGCATATGGCAACGATGATCCAGTCATATTTTGCTCGTCATGGTTGCGCTGAAGAGGTGCGTTTTGAGGTATTTATGTTTCCTTTATTGTTCCAATCTTTATGCTTGTCGTCCATATAACACAAGTTTATAGATAAAATCTATCTTGTGTTTCAGAAACAAGCATTTTTGTGTTCATTTCGAAAAGATATATGGACCCGATGAGAATTTTTTCGAAATGAACTTTTCGTAAGCCTAATCTCGTAAGCCTAATTCTCCTCCATGTGCAAGCTTTTTTGCTTGATTTTTTTGTTTTCTTATTTGCATTCCTCATTTTTGAAATTTGTTGATTGTCTTTGTCCTTATGACTTGCATTATGCTTTATTATTTCCTCTTTTTGTCTTAATTTCTTTGTATTTGTAGAAAATTTTGGAATAGTGTATTATGAGTTACTACATACATTCTAACTTTGGATTTAATAATTTATTTTTATATTGAAAACATTTTATTTATTAGCTGCATTTGCGCAATAAATTAAATGTATATTGCATTGTCATTCACATTCTTATACTACGCTGTTTAGTTTATCTAACTTTTCATTTATGAACTATCCTTATTCCTAATTCCTTTTGTATGCTTCGTATTAAAGAAACATTCTATTTGCTATCTATTCAAATTTATGCTGCATTTGCGCTAAATTTAGTAATAGAATTTATTTTAATTCATTTTAATTTTTTATTATGTATTACTTTCTCTACTTTCATCCATTGTTAATTGTAGTTTATTGTGGCTCATTCTCCTATTTTATTCTTTTCTTTTATTTGCATAGGTTACTTATTATATTTTTGCTTAAAGTATTATTAATTATTGTCTTCCTTTCTGTTTTATTATTTGGTAAATATTTGTATTGCAATTACTCTTTAGCTATTAGTAATTTAATATTAGAATTTCCTTAATCTAGTGCTGCCATCTATCGTTTTTTAAATCTAACTGCAAATTTTCTTCGCTATTAGTAATTAAATATTAGAAGTATCTTATTCTAGTGCTGCCATCTATCGTTATTATTTCTTACTAATTTATTGGTTTTGTGTTTTTATGACTGGGTAACTGCAATTGGAATTTTGTATTGATGTTATAGATACCTTTTATAAACTGTACTTTTTAGTGCAATCTTTTTATTACTTTTTTGGACAGGATTCTATGTGAATTCCAGATTTACACAGTATATATTTTATTATACCTTGTGTTTTAATTAATCTAGTTTAGAACTGATTATATTTATATTGTTAATCAATTCTTTTTATCTTGTAATATCCTACTTATTACATTTTATTAGGTTTTACATGGACTTAGTTGTATATATTTTTATATATAAGCAATTATTTTATTTTTATTTATATTATTTATAAATGTTAATGCTATTCTCTTTATATTACTTTAACTCTTATGAATTACACATCTTATTTGATTTAGTGACTGGCAAATATATTTATTCTTGTTATTATATAATTTGATAAATATTGCCCGGTATTTACAATTTAGTTGGGAATTGTTTAGACCGTTATCATTTTACCAACAGTGTGCCATGGATTGTTTTGGATATAATAATTGCCCAGCTAAAAATTATAACTTCAATAAATGTAAGAATAAAAATTGTAAAACCTGCCCATATGCTTCTAACTCACAAATTACTAATCTAAATAGTCATAAGACTTTCTGTAAAATTTTTAATTGCATCTACAAATTATCTTGTAATATATGTAATATATCTTATATAGGACAAACCAGTAATCCTATTCATCTACGTATGAATGTACATAGAGATCATGTTAAAAAATATATCCACAATAATAATTTTCTTCCTACTTCTAATAAAATCGAATATAAACACTTTGCTCATCATGGTTTTGAAAATATAACTATACATATTTTGGACATTAAAATAAATACTGCTGATAGATTATTCTTTGAAAACTTCTATATTAAATCACATTGTACTCTGTTTCCATATGGATTAAATCAGTTATATCTCAATGGTAATATTGTTAAGAATAATTTTGTAGATAATAAATATTCTATTTTTAATCACCTTTTTTTTAAACCTCTTTTACATAATAGTAAATTGGCTAAACTCAAAAGATTTAAACGCGGTAAAGGAAGCTCCTCCCAATATGATATTAAAGCGGAGATTAAAAGTATGCATCAACAATTCAATAACACATATCAATGGAAATTTATTAAATCATGGGTATTTGCAGTTAAGAAAAAACAATTAAACACAGTTTATGCTATTTTCTTAAAGTTAAATCTTACTAATGAACATTTTAATCATATTTTCTATGATTTGCTCATTACTAGATCAAAATATTTAAAAATAAAACTTAATCAATTTCATCATAATAACTGTTCCAATTCTTATTGTGTAATATCATTTAAGCATCCTATTTATAATTCCATAAACTTTAAGAATTTATTTAATCAATTTCATCATTTATTGCCTGTAAAGGATTTGAATGTTACAAAAACTTTTAAATATAACAAGCCTATTGGAAGAACCATTTTTAATTACAATGCAATTTCAAAATCTCTCTCAGTCGACAAAGATTCCTCAACAAATTTAGATGGTGAATGTATTTGTAGTGCTGATAATTATGCTGAATTTATAAATCCACAATTGGGTCATATAGTTACTGGAGACTTAGCCATTGTAAAAGATAAATCTTTAAGAACTATAATGTCATTTGGCACTAAATTCAGGTTACCTTCATGTAATAATTCTAAACAAGTGTTAAAGTCAATCAATCTGGACCTTGATAAATTTATTTATGGATTAGCTTCTAAATATGCTCAGCCTTTAGAGGCATTTAATATGTGGAAATTTACTATTTTAAGATCTATTAAAAATACCATTTGTAGTATTAATTTATCTAGATCCATATATAATATGGATAATATAAAGCATTCTGTTAATGATTTACATAGATCTTTTGTTATTACTTATGTAGATAAAGCCTCTAATAATTATGCTATTATTTGTAAAAAATTCTATATTCAATATCTGCTAGATTATTTAAAAAATAATAGTCTATTTAAAATTGATTCACACTCTCTTAATAGTATCAAATTGAAAATTATCAATATGTATAGTGATTTAGATATTAATAATAAATTTTTGACATTTCCATATATTGTGCTTATACCTAAATTTCATAAAAATCCTATTAAATTTAGAACTGTTACTAGTGGTCATAATTCATACTCTACCACTGCTAGTAAATTATTACTAAATTATTTAAATGTACTAAATAGCAATTTACGAGATTCTGGTGATAGCTATATTATTCTAAATAACAGTAAGGAATTAAAAAATAAATTAAAAACGCATGGTAAAATAATAGGATTTCAAACTTTTGATTTTAAAGATCTATTTAATAATATTAAGATCACTGATCTATATGATGTCATTTTAGCTTTATATAATGCTTATATTACTAAACATTCTAATCTTACAAAATTTACCAATTTTCCTAAGCTTCTCCATTTTGTTCTTTTCAATAATTATATCTTTCAAGGTAATAAATTATACTTACAAGTCTCAGGTGTTCCACAAGGTGGCTGTAGTAGCAGTATGTTAGCTAATTTATACCTATATCATTATGAAAAATTCTTTACTGCAACTGATTATAAAATTTATAGATATGTAGATGATCTGATTTGTCTTGTATTTACTGATAACTATGTCATAGATATAGATTTCTATCCGGATAATTTGGAATTAATACCTAATGAAACTTCTATTAGTAATAATGTTTATTATTTGGATTTAAATCTAATTATAGAACCTGCTCATGGGATAGTTACTAAATTATATGATAAAAAAGATTTTTTTAAATTTAATATTAATAAATTATTACCTTTTAATTCCTGCAACTCGATTCAATTGTTTAGAAATATTATACTTAATCAACTTTTTAGAATTTATAGATTATCAGATAAAAAATTTCATGCTTTGCACATTAATAACCTCAAAATTACCAGTAAAATGCATCAATATCCTGCATATTTAGTCAATAGTATAGTTAATAAGTTTCGATTAGCCTAAAATTCTCATATTCTCCCCTTATTATCTTATTTTAGCCGTACTTCTTCATTCTCCTGCAATTATATTTTCATCTTTATATCTCGAAGCTTTAACAGTTGAATAACTCATTTTATTGCTTTTGCGCAGTACTGTTTTTATTACTCTCTTTGGCAACAGCAAATCACATCTTTTCATTTTGGCATATGGCAACGATGATCCAGTCATATTTTGCTCGTCATGGTTGCGCTGAAGAGGTGCGTTTTGAGGTATTTATGTTTCCTTTATTGTTCCAATCTTTATGCTTGTCGTCCATATAACACAAGTTTATAGATAAAATCTATCTTGTGTTTCAGAAACAAGCATTTTTGTGTTCATTTCGAAAAGATATATGGACCCGATGAGAATTTTTTCGAAATGAACTTTTCGTAAGCCTAATCTCGTAAGCCTAATTCTCCTCCATGTGCAAGCTTTTTTGCTTGATTTTTTTGTTTTCTTATTTGCATTCCTCATTTTTGAAATTTGTTGATTGTCTTTGTCCTTATGACTTGCATTATGCTTTATTATTTCCTCTTTTTGTCTTAATTTCTTTGTATTTGTAGAAAATTTTGGAATAGTGTATTATGAGTTACTACATACATTCTAACTTTGGATTTAATAATTTATTTTTAAATATATATATATATATATATATATATATATATATATATATATACAGTGAAACCCCGATTTTACGTCCCCCGAATCTACGTTTTTCCCGCATTTTACGTTTTTTTCATCAGGTCCCATTTTTCCGTATACCAATACATGTTAATTTAACCCGGAGTGTAAGTTTGTTATTTATGGACTTTCCAGCATTTTGCGTTTTTTCCCTGGACTGGAAAGTAAAAGAAAAAATAAAATTTGCAATAATTTACAAAAAAATTTGCAAAAAAAAAAAAAAGCAACTATTTTTTCTCCTTTTGTGCTTTTTTAAAGCTAATCCACGTTGTTGAAAGTTTATCATGAAAACAGAAACGCATTCAACAGACTCCTGTCTTCTGAAATCCTGTCCTCCTGTCCAGACTTCTGTCTTCCTGTCTTCTTGGATTCTACCCAGCCCCCTTCCTTTTTTGAACACCCGCTGCGCGGACTGCTCCCTTCCCGGGGAAGAACACTCCAGTTAACCAATCAGATGGGGTGGCTCCTTTTCTTTCGTCGGGGAGGGGGGGGGGCAGGCCTTACCCTTCTCCACGTTTTCAGATAAGCCTTTCAGTTGCTGTTTAGCACGTGGTGGTCGCATTTCTAACTTTTTGTGCCAAAATGACGAGTAAAAAACGCAAAAACTTTTCTGTTGCTGAGAAAGCCGAAATTGTTAAACAATTTGATGAATTTCACGGAACCAAATTAGCGTTCGCTCAATCGCAAGGAATTCCCGTGACAACCCTGCAATCCATATTACAGAAAAAAGAATGCATTGAAAAAAACATCGAGGAAGTGGGTGAAAAAAATTCCAAGAAACGGAAAACATTGAAAAAATCGCCGTACGACGAGCTGGAAGGTATCTTAGTAAAGTGGTTAAAAGAAGCTCGTGCCGCGAATGTACCTATAAATGGCACGATAATAAGAGAAAAAGCTCTAGAAATCGCCGATAGGCTTGGTGGTTTGAAAAACTTCACAGCTTCAAATAGCTGGATTGACAGAATGAAAAAAAGACATAATCTTGTGTATAGATCGCTTTCCGGAGAATCAAGTGTAGATGAAGCTACAATAGAAGAATGGAAGAAAAATATGCCAAATTTGACCAAAGGATACAAGCCAAAGGACGTATTCAATGCGGACGAGTCCGGACTTTTCTTTAACCCCCACCGGATAAAAGTTACGTTGCTAAAGGAGACTCTTGCCATGAAGGAAATATGTCTAAATTGCGCCTTACGGTTTTACTGTGCTGCAATTCTGATGGAAGTGAGAAGCTGACGCCTCTTGTTGTTGGAAAGTCGCGCAAACCACGATGCTTCAAAAACGTTAAAAGTTTTCCGACAAAGTACGAAGCAAACAAAAAAGCGTGGATAACCCAAGCCCTTTTCGAAGACTTTTTGCGCAAATTAACCAAACAAATGAAGTTTCAAAATCGTAAAATAATTTTGTTTATTCATCAATGCACTGCACATCCGGATTTGCAGCTGTCTAATGTGCGTGTCGTATTTTTTCCTCAAATTGTAGAAGCGAATTGCAGCCTTGTGATCTCAGCATTATTCGATCTTTTAAGGTTTATTACAGAAAGCAACTTGTCCGGAAAGCTGTAGCTGAACTAGAAAATGGAAACCTAAATGACGCCTGCAAACTAAAGTTAAGTGTTCTAGAGGCTATGCATTTTATTTCTGCGTCTTGGAGAAACGTTACACAACAGTGCATTTCCCATTGTTTTCAAGAAAGCGGAATCGTAGCGTCTAATGAACTGGGAACAGATGAAGAATCAGCTGCAGTGGACTCGGAGGAGGACAACGAAACACTTATCTATGACTTCGGCGATTACATCCCGGAAAACTTAGCAACATGCGAAGCTAAAAGAGCTACTGCTCCATCCGTAGACGACCTTCTGGACTTTTCGTCCGCCGATGAATATGAACAAGAACAACCGGAAACACAGCCCGTCCCTTCTTTCAGTATTGCATTGAAGAGCTTACAAATAGTGAAAGACTATTTTCTTTCTTAAGAAGACCAGGAAAAAAACTTGCAAAGTATTTCAATCCTAGAAGATGCTGCATTCACTTTGAACTCAATGACTAAAAAACAATGCACTATTACGGACTATTTTCAACCTAAACGCCAGGATTCGTAACTAAATGTGTTAAAATTATCTTAAAATGGTATGTATAATAATGTTCTTTTCGTAAAATATACATATTATACCTTTTGAAAGAGTCATCTTTACTACCTTTAGTTTTTTTCTATTTGATTTTTGCATTCTATGTATTTCCCTTATTTTACGTTTTTCCCGCATTCTACGTTTTTTTCACCCAGTCCCTTGAGAAACGTAAAATCGGGGTTTCACTGTATATATGTGTATATATATATGTATATATATACATGTATATATATATATATATATATATATATATGCATATATATATATATTCATGTATATATATATACATGTATATATATATGTATATATATATACATGTATATATATATATATGTATATATATATATATATATATATATATATATATATATGTATATATGTATATATATATGTATATAGAAAAATTGAAAGATCAAAAGTGAAAAAAACATGTAAAAAAGGAAGGAAGGCTCGGCAAAAAGCTTACATTATGGCGGTAAGGGGTTGTGACCTTATTAAGGTCACAACCCCTTACCGCCATAATGTAAGCTTTTTGCCGAGCCTTCCTTCCTTTTTTACATGTTTTTTTCACTTTTGATCTTTCAATTTTTCTATATATATAGTGTTTGGTACCCTCATGCTGCCTTGCGCAAAAGTTACTAAAACATTTTTATTTCCGATTTTTCCATTTCTATATATTTATATTTTATATATATGTATATATATATTTATATGTATATATATATATATATATACATATATATATATATACTTATATATATATACACACATATATATATATATATATATATATATATATATATATATGTATATATATATATATATATATATACATATATACATATATATATATATATATATATATATATATATTATATATATAGGGTGATTAAAAAGAGATGGGGACCAAACTTTACAGGGTGATATTACACACCAAACCAAGCCACCGGCCGACCAAATGGCTACTCATGTCCTTGTTGACGAGTCGGTCGGTCTGGGTCTTCAACACCAAACCAAGCCTATTTCTTCATAGTTTACTGCATTGGGAATGTCGGGAATGAAACGTAAAGGCGCCAGTGGATATTTAATAATGAAACCAATGAGGTGAGGCGAAAACACGGGAATGACTTTGAAGTTATTAAGTTGCATTTAATAAACAATAATTACAGTAACATAAATCCACGTCTCACAGCGGCGATGGATTGATTGGCGAACTCTCTCGAACAAACCAGGCATGTCGCTCACTTCGGCAGCAATGGCCGAAATCTTGTCAAATAATTCCCCCTTCAGATTCAAGGGGAGTATCATAGACGAGACACTTGAGATATCCCCACAAAAATCTGTCAAGATACGGCAGACCGGACAATCGAGGGGACCCAGCCATGGGACCACCTCGCCCAATCCAACTTGTCCGGAAAAGTGACGTCCAGGTAGCTCCTTACCTCTCGTCCATTAATGAGCTGGCCCTCCATCGTACTGGAACCACATACGGCGCCAGATGTCTGTTAGAACATCCTCCAGCAATTCTGGCAAAGCGTACTTCAGGGTAATACGGTACTTTCACCCATCAAGTCGTCACGGCATAAGATACGGCCATATTAGGAGATTACCGAGGATTCCTGCCCACACATTGACTGAGAATTGTCGCTGATGTGCATGTGGATATGCTGCGTGTTGGTTTGCGCTCGCTTACGCATGTTAAATGTGCCATCACGCACGAAGGAGGCTTCACGTACGAAGGAGGAGGAAAAGCACAGTCGCCGAAAAATCTGTTTGCGTCGTACTTTGTCCCAGGAACCAGAAGGCGAACTCCATTCGACGAGAATAATCCTGTGCAGTCATTGCTTGGATTAGCTGGAGATGGTATGTGTCGAAAATCCAGACCGTCCGACTCGTCCTAGGGTATGAGTAGGGAGCTTTTCCGCATGCAGAACCCGCCATACCGTGGAATGTTGCACATGAAGAGTATGCCCCATTTCTCTTGTCCCTGGCCGAACTACTACTGTGTCTAGAATCGCCTGTTCCACACTTGACATTCTAGCACTCCTTGCACGACATTATCAGACCTGGTAGCGAGAAAAGCATAGCTACCGATGCACGCATTCGCATGTTTTACGATTGGGCAACCGTAAGGAGGAAACGCCCCCCATACAGTCAGTTGTGCTCTCTACTATTCCTGTTTGCAGCTCCATAGATAAAATGCATATCGGCATTTTCCATATTTATAAATTTCTCTATCGTCTCAAAAGTTGGGGCTGCCAATAACTTCTGCAAAATGATAAGGCCGTGCATTCGGTGTTACTAAAATTTGCACTAGGGTTCTTCTTTTTTTCGAGATGAAATTTGCATACTTGGTTTGCTTCTTCAATCAAAAAATAACAGCCAGAATGACGCTTTTAAATTTGCGGAGCGGCCGCTTAAAAATGAGTAAGCGTCATGTAATGTATATATATATATATATATATATATTGTAAAGGTTTTATTGCTGAATAGGAATAATGTTGGACATATGTGTTGATGTTAACTTATTACCGTTCACTCCGGCGAAGTAGATTGAATGGAAATGCGCCGACATCGAATAGAATAAGCGTGTCTCTCCAAAGTTCGTGGAGTTTCGTATCAAAAGATGAAGGTGAAAATAAACAGTTTCTCAAGCATCGAATAGACGAGGCATAGTTTGAAAAGGTAAAACAAACTTTTATTGTAGACTGGTGAGATATATTAAGTACAGAATAACATTCTGTAGGAGCGCATGTGATTTAGCAGCGCTAAAAAAGTGCGATCTGCTTCCCCAAAAATTGTCTGGCGTCTCCCAGATGCACCTTCCTTTCGTGTATATATTTTGGTCCAAATTCTGAGGACCACCCGTAACCAAACTCTTTGGAATATGTCCCAGGCTCTTCATATCAGAGATCACCTAACCCTCCCATCTGGGATTAACACTCACTTCTCTGATGACGTCTCAAAATGAGTGCATTTCTCCGAAATCAGACTGTGATGACAGAGCCTTATAGCCTTGTTTTCCAAAACTGCAATGCAGGCGGTCTTAAGGTATATGAACTCTGAAGCTGCTCCAAAAATGGCTGAAGATAGACTCGAAAATCCTCACATATATATTACAATAATCACACGGGTTAAAAAACGCCTCATCAAAATGAAAATAAAAAACCAGAAAGATCAATCATGCATAATCATTGATTATGAAACACTTTCCAACTGAAACGCAATTTCATTTAAAAATTTCTAAAATGTGATACATTCAGTGGTGATATCTTTTACATTATCACAGTATTACAGTAATTTATTATACTTAAATATTTAAAACTGTATCGAAATATAAATCATCTGATTCTCTATGCAAAATCAGTGAATATTTCATTCATATAACTTGTATTTCAGACTCCACAGCTAAATAATTTTGTGTGAAAGAAATTCAGAAATTCTTATGTAACTCACCTTACAATCGCTTGAGATATTTGCATTCTGCATATGTTAAAATTAGGCTTCGTTGAAGAAATAATAAAAGTTTAGGGATCATTTAAAATCACAACTATTGTTATTGCATAGGCACGGAATTTAGATACGCAGATAATACACAGATACACATATAATATATATATGTGTGTGTGTGTGTATGTATCCAATACTATCACATATAATATATGTGATAGTATTGGAATCGTGCCGAAGATCAAAACTCGAATTTTCAATGGATCTACACGTTTTGGGACTTCTAGAACACGAAAAAACTATTTTTAGGAAGACGTCTGAGTGTGTAAGGGTGTATCTCTGTATGTTTCTGTGTGTCTGTGAACACATTACATCCACTCTAATTGAAAAACTAATGGACCGAATTTCATAAAATTTGGTAGGTATGCTTTTTGTGGAAAATCTTGATGTTCATTAGATTATAGTACGATTCGTAATAAAAGAATCTGCCTTCTTTGCGAAATGGTCGGCAGAAATTGCATTTATCCACTCTAGCTAAAAACTAATGGAACAAGTTTAACAAAATGTGGTGTATAATATTTCAATAACCTACAAGTGATTTATATACCAAATTTAACAAAATTTTGTACATAAATCATTTGTAGGTTATTCTAGTACGATTCGGGAAAAAGGAACTGGCTATTTCGGGGAAATGGCCCGCAAAAATCGTTAAATATAAAAATAAAAGACTACGTGTGCTCAATTATATCAATTAAATTCCTATTTTATGCGTGATTTTTGACAACAAAAGGAATAAGAATAACCCCATTACTCCAGGACTAGCCGTTCTTGAGATATTCTAGTTTTTTCGCGTTTTCGCTACGCCACCTTTGACAATAAGTCCAGCTATCAAATGAGAACCAAATTTAAGTTTAACGTGCAAATTCAATGCCATTTAAAATACTTATGACTGTTATTCTGTGCAGATAAACTCAAATTATTATTGAAGAAATAAAGAGAACGTGAATATGAGTCTTCAGGGAAAGACATGTGCTGCCCACGTCAAAATTTTTAACAATATTAGAACAATTATTTATAGAAGTGAACGGGGATTATTTGCAGTCCATTTCGAAAAGAAATGTATGATCTATATTTAAAGATCCACCAATTTTTTGTTAAATAAAATGTTCAACAGATTTAAGCTGTGTACCAAATTTTAACTCTCTAGGACGCAGGAAAGTGCATTAAAAATGCCATCAAATGAGTATATCACGAAGAGTTATATAAAATTAAAAAAAAAATGAAAAATTGTTATCTACCAAATTGATTTTATAATGTGAAGCCTCTCTCATATACAAAATGATTAAATTCTTGGAAATATATTTATTATATAATATATATCTCTTTTTTCTCTCAGGGGGATATCCCAAAAGTCAGAATTTAATTGAATTTGTCTTTTTCCTATATTAAATAATTTTTAATTAAAAAACTACTTAATATATTTTACTGAAATTTTTTTTATATATTTTATGGAATAATGTAAATATTTCCTAAAAATTTCGAAGCAATTTGTGAATTTTAAATTTGCTTAAAAAATGTTTGAAAAATTAGGTCCCATAGGGTTCAATGTATTTCATTTTTTCAACCCGGGTTCAATAAAAAACTAGCTGGATGATATTATTTATTTATATTCCCATAGGTCCCACAGACCATCTGAAAAACATTCTAAAATTTCATTTTGATTAATTACTTTTACGGCAGTTATCGTGCTAACGGACAGACAGACAGACAGACAGAATGAACAAAGTCATAAACACATTTCAACTATGTTGTAAAGTGTTAAAAACAAATTACTCAGAACAAAATGGCGCTAATGCTACAACGTAATGTAGGGCTATGCAATAAATGCCTATGTAATTTGGTACAGAAGTCAATATCTCAACGTACACAAAATTATCAGCTATGAAAAACTGAAATACCTAACTCCACTCCATGTTCAAGAGCTATATAATATTTTTGAGACACACTAAAGACATAAAATTATTAAAAAATTGAAATAGTTAAAATAGTTTATAGTTATAAAACATCCTATTCAGTGTCCAATATTATATGCTATAAACTTACATGTTTTCTGATTTGTTGATGCCATTGATGTAGGGAAATGCAGCAAAATTAATCTAGCGTGTATAAGGTTAAAAAATAAAATATTACCATTTACCAATTGTTTTGGCAAATGTAGATCTTACTTCCCTAGAAGCATTTAATATTGGCCCAATATAGACACACCATTTTATATCGTGTTATTACACTGGAAATATCTTCAATGTAATCCCAATATTGAGCAATTATTGAGGTTATATTGGCCTTCCAATACTGAATAATAGTTTCATTACAGTATTACGTAAATATTTGTGTTCAATTGTAAGTATTGGAGTAATATTGCCTCAATATTATCCCAATATTTTAAGCCAATATTAGTCTAAATCCGACAAAATGTCCACTTTTTCATATTAGTCCAATATTAGAGCCATCAATAAGCTAATATTCGGCCAATATTGGATTGTTACTTGGACTTAAATCTAATGTAACCATAGCTAAAGTTAGTGGCGTCATTTATATTATTGGAAACCAATGAGCCATCAACAGGTAAAAATATTTTAACCAATGAAGAAAATTATATCTGTATTAGCATAATATCTCTATCTTTAGGGCTTCGAAACAAATATATGCGTATAAATACATGATTTAAGTTTAATAAACAATTGAATACAAAATCAATATATCCAAGTAATAAAAGTCTCGTTTTTAATTCCGCAAATGCCCCAATTTCAGCAAAAGACTGAAATCAAAAATTACTTTTTCTTGTTGAAGCCATTGGGGCAAGACTTTATTGTAGCAAGAGTTTATTGTAGCAAGACTAGTCAAGAGCAAGTCTTTTTCGAATCATTTTCTTTTATACACTCTAGTTCTATTTTGCTGCAATTTTCACGTCAATTGTATCAGCAATCATAAAGTGTTGAAGACCCAAGCCGTCCGACTCATCCTAGGACTTGAGCAACCAAAAGGACGGCCGGGAAAGACGATCATAAAGTGTGCAACTTTATAGCAAAAAATACTGGAACCTGTGATGACTATGTTTGATGTCTATAGTCTATTTTTCTTTTAATATTTTGATGTATTTAGTGTGTCTCCAACATACTATTGAGCTATTGGAATTTAATTATATATATTTCAGTTTGTCATGTTTGACGCTTTTTATACGTTATATAAGTCTATGAAAACCTTTCCATAGATGCTGTTATCTGCAATGGAAATGCATTTTAACATATTGTTGTAATTTACAACCCTATCTCCGATAAGTTTCTTAATCATTAATGGTTGTCATAAATATGAACAATTAATTAGTGAGCGAATATATTAGAGTGTACCTTGCTTTAACACTATTTCTGGTAAGTTTTTCTTCAGCCAATGAATGTCAAATATATCATAAATTGAATAATAAAATAACATTTATCGTAATATAACTGACTATCTTAAGTTTTTCTCCTGGTAAAATTTCTTGTGAATAATTCATATCATATAGAAAGTTATATTTTCTTGTTTTAGTTTGTTTCGCTCTAATGTATAGTGGAGTGTGCTTAAAATTATTTTGTCTGTTGTATCTTTGAAATTCGCTTATTTAGTATCAAATATTTTATATTACATGTCAGTAAAGCTTTTTATTAGCTTTACATAAATTTTCCGCTAAATGTATTTATTGGATATTTCTCTTTCTAGTCAGATGAAATATATTCCGTAGAATATTCAATAAAATATATTTTAAGAACATTCCCTGTTATCTTTAAAGCTTCTGCTTCCGCGCATTATCATAAGTTGGATCAGATTTTGTCAGTAGCATAACATTTGAGGAAATATTATCTTATGCTTAACAAATGTCAACATCATTTTACGTAACATTTAAAGCGATCAATGACTTTTGCAATACAGTAAAATTTATCTTCAGAAAGCAATTTGACATCATAACAAAATTTTGCAAAATATATATATCCTGACAGATAATTTGAGCAGATAATTTTAAAACTTCATGCAAAATCCTTCTGAAACTGGACACATATTTTGAAAAAAAAAAAACCTTTAACATTATTTTCGATGATGATGTGGCTATTGTGTCTTTGCGACCCGTAGCGATCAATACCCGTCAAAGTTAATTTTAAGTAAACTATATATTTTAGGGCATGTGCTTCGTATGGACAGTTCCTATTGACAATTACGTAGTGCCTTATTTATTTGAAGTCTAGAGTACCATGAAATTTTCAGGAAGAATCAAATACTTTTTAAATGGTCTTAAAATATAACTTAAAATGCTAGTCACTACCTGATTAACACGCACTTAGGTGATCAGTGGTAACCAATATATGAATAATTAGCAGTTTGTGAGTGGGATGTTGTTGTTGAGACCCAGAACGTCCGACCTACCAGAAACGTGTAAGGTAACTGTTTGGACGGCCGGGAAGTGCCACCCAATTTAGACCGGAACATAGTGGGGAAAGCATCTACAGGGACCTTACCCTCTTTCCCCTACCACGAACCTCTCGGAAGGGCTTACTTACCCAAATGTTTAACGTGATAGTACTCCGCGTGAACACAGTGGCAGTTTTGGCAGTGGTGAGAATCGAACTCGGGCCTACCGAGTGCAATTCCAGGGCGCTAACCTCTGGGCTGCTGCGCCCGTGAGTGGGATGTTGACATACATAAATATTTTAAGCCACTATCCAAGATTTTTGAAAAAGTCAATTTATTTATATGATATTTGTACTAGCATGTGTTTGCAATTTTAAATACATTTACAAGTGGATAATTAATGTTGATATATGTTTAGGATACAAAACTGAAGCGCGTAATGCAATGATAAGTTTTACAGACAATAGCATATCATATGAGTCGTAGTTAACTAAGACTCAAATGTAATTTGGTCGCAACTCTGATCAAAAAATGACTTGTATAAAAAGTTCTGTAAGATATTTTACATGTATTTGTTTATTTTTATAAGTTCTCATAGATTTTTATTTCTAACATGCAATAATATTGTAACGATATTGAATCTTCTTAAGATCTTCTAAAGATGGCGCTACCGAACCCGAAGACAAGAGGATCAACAATGTAATGGGTAGTTGAAGTCTTGTACATGGTCCAATAAAGGGAGTTATCTGACTCGGTAATGGTTTATGCTTTTCTTTAGCTTAACATATTTTCTTTATCTTAGCTTTTCTTTATCTTAACACCAGCATATAAATAAAATAAATATAATGAATGATAGATGAATACTGATGAATAGATGGAACTGATGAATATATATTACTGTATATTCGATTAACCAGACTGCACTCTGAAACACCGTTGAAAAATACAATATGTATAAATCATTACACGTTCTTATTGAAGACTGTAAGGAAATGTCTTTAATATTTTTAAAGGGATGTAGTCGATAGTTGCTCAGACTGCAATCCATCGAGTCCTGCCTCTAGTAGCATTTACTATTGGTCTAATATTGTACCATTAGTGTATATCTTGACATTACATTGGAAATGTTAACAATATAATCCCAACATTGGGCAAATATTTGGGGTACATTGGTCTCCAATACTGAGTAAATATTTTCAATACTGGCCAATATTAGTGTTACATTGGCAATATTTTCATTGGAACGACAATAATGGCAGCATCTGTAACTAGACCTAACGCAGAAGATCATAATAATTTATTTACATTTTGTTACAATACACTATGCAGATATATAAATATATTAAATTATTTCATTGATTCATCATTTAATGTAACTAATATTTAGGCTGTATACATTTCGTAAAATCTAAAAATAATCAAAATGTATCGTCGCTATATCAAACCTTTACTGCCGTTTACCATTAGTCGGTTGAAGGAAGACTTAATTATCTGAAACATTGTCGGTGTTGATTATTTTCTAATATATATTTGTCCATTTGTTCTGAAAGCGACAGCCAGTGATCTTTCTTCACAGATAAGGAAATGCGGAACAGAAGCACACAGTCAAGATATCGCGGGAAGATTTGAAAGATTAATCTGTCTGTCTCCTGAAGAATTTTTCTCCTATACGAAATGAGTATATGTAATTACAAGCATTTTGTGAAATTTCAGTGGAATTTAAGAACATATTATGAAATACTAGAACGACTTATCCGGATTTGTCCAGGTACTAAATAAGCGCCCGCTACCTAAATAATACATTTACAGAAAACATAATTGAATTTCCACATAGCCTGTTCGAAAAAAAATCACCGCCTCCTTTCCTTTCAATCCAAATCCTAACGCTTGCACCCACTGCTTCTCCCCCAACCGACCACAGGAATGAAAATATCTGATGTGGACAGCACATGATTTTCCTTATAAAATGCAATGAATTTACTACTTTTACAGTAATGAAATAGGTTATTCTTTAGTATATATTCTTTCCAAGATACTGAATTTTCGTCAATTAATCGTCGTTTTCATAAATTAAGTGTCATTTTTATCCATTTGGTGAGATTTTCGTTAATTTGCCAACATCTAAAAAAGTCGTTAAAAATAACTTATTCTTATAGCAGATAAATGACTATTGGCGTTCAAATACAAAAGTATCAGTCAAAGTATATTTTCTCATGGATGGAATGAACGAGATCTACGAGAGTCATGTCACCATATTTATCGCAAAC
Organism: Amaurobius ferox; assembly: GCA_951213105.1. Classification (NCBI taxonomy): domain Eukaryota; kingdom Metazoa; phylum Arthropoda; class Arachnida; order Araneae; family Amaurobiidae; genus Amaurobius; species Amaurobius ferox. The sequence continues at coordinate 33,792,107 of OX578144.1, read as the reverse complement.
ACATGAAATATATCACAAACATATGCAAATAATATATGGCATACATATAAAAATATATCGCATACATATGCATTACACACGAAAGGTGAACATGATTCTCAACAGTTAATACATTTTTTAATGTATGGGATTTTTTGATAAATTTATTTGAAAATTGTGCAATATCTCAAGAACGGTTCATGCTAGCGTTCTAAACTTTATGGCAATTGTTTTCTAAGTAAAAATTACATAATAAATGTATAATTGCGTCACTTTATTAAAGAATTTGATTTTTTGATGGTTTTTTTTCAATATTTCACTCGAAAATTTAGGGGGGTTCAGAACACTCGATTGCGTTTAAAAACAATAGACTTCCACTATTCACGGAGTGTAATTTTTGTAAAAAAATTACATTCGAATCGCTCCATTCGTTCGTGAGATATCGTTTGCACAGACTCACTGACACACACACACACACACACACAAACACACAGACATAACCTTAAAAATGTTAGGTTACTGATCAGGGATGCTTGAAACATGCTCTCCCATCGAAAACTCGAATTGAAATTTTCGACCTCGCCACAATACTTTCCTTATGCATAATACTGTGTATATAAGTAGGTAAAAGTAATAAAATGGTTCCGATCTCTTTACACATCAGCCAGCATTTTTCGCAACCATGGGAAGCAAAAGACAATTAAAGCAAGAAAAAAAAACAAAATTGAATTTCTTCCTTAGGAAAGATGGCGTGGCTTGAACCGTACTATAAGTTCTAAGGCATGTGCGTCGGTTGCAACAGTTGGACGGGTATAAGCACAACCGAACACCACGAAGGGAAAAATCTGATGTGGGCAGCACATGACTTTCCTTATATAATGCAACGAATTTACTACATTTACAGTAAAAAAAAAAGATGTGGGCAGCACATGACTTTTCCTGCAGACTGATATTCACGTTCTCTTTATTTTAATTACATTTAATTCACTTTTAACTCAATTTCATTTCTCATTTGATAACTGGACATATTTTCAAAGGTGGCGTAGAGAAAATACGAAAAGACTAAAATATCTCGAGAACGGCTAGTCCTAATGCAATGGGGTTGGCCTTATTCTTTTCTTCGTTACAAATTATGTATTAAACAAGCATTTTATGGATATATTTGAGCATACGTAGTTTTTTAATTTAGATTTTGGCGATTTTTGCAGGCCATTTTGCAAAAAATGGCAGGTTAGTTTTTCCGAATCATACCAAAATCTAATCAGCACCAGGATGACCTATACGTGACTCATCTACCGAATTTTGTGACATTCGGATCATTAGTTTTTCAACCAGAGTGGATACAATCTCTTGCAGGCCATTTCGCAAAAAAGGCGGGTTCTTTTATCCCGAATCGTACCAAAAACTAATCAACACCAGACACGCCCACAAGTGACTTACCTGCAAAATTTTGTGAAATTCGGTGTATTAGTTTTTTAGTTAGAGTGGATAAAATATCTACACAGATAGGCAGACAGACAGACAGACAGACACACACACAGACACACAGACAGACATACACACAGACACACACTCACACAGACGTCACGCTAAAAATGGTTTTATCATATTCTAGAGGTCTTGAAACGTGTAGATCCGTCGAAAACTCGAGTTGCGATTTTCGACATGATTCCAATACTTTCCCTATACATTACCATGTATTGCAGGGAAAGTAATGTAATGTATAAGATCCACGATACTGTGTTTTTGTCGTTGAATTGTACATTTAGCGATTTTCTGCAATTCTAAATTAACAATTAGCAGTATTGATAGCATCTTCAATAAGCGATATAGTCCATATATATCAAAATATTTTAATTATTAATTCAGACAGCATTTTTGTTAATTTAGCGTTATTTTTTCAGTTCTGTCGATATTTTTGTTAATATGGCGAATAATTTAGCAATGTGGGCGATATCAAGTTGACGATACTTTGCAGAATTATTAGCCAAGTTCTTCAAATGCGTCAGCAAGTGTTACAGACAAACGTAGAGGGGAACATTTCTTATATACAAGAAGGTATGTCCGTCACATGACGGAAATCAGAATTTGCAAAACATTACTTCCCGTTTGGCGTCATTTTAATGAATTTAGTGACATTTCTGTCACTTTGGCAACTTTTAAATAGTAGCCAAGTTGGCGACGTCCTGATAAATTGTTTCTCAAGTGTTACGGACCGACGGAAAGAGAAATGGGTTATTCTTACAGTATACTCTTATGTTCTTTCCAAGATATTGAACTTTCATCAATTAATCGTCATTTTCATAGATTTAGCTTAATTTTTATCAATTTGGCAAGCTTTTAGTTTTAATTTGGCTAAAATATAGCCAAGTTTGTGACATTCCGCCAAAATCTGGCCAAGCGTAATGGATGGAGAAATCAGTTATTTTTATAGCAGATAAATGACTATCGGCGTCCAAATGCAAAAGTATTATCCAAAGTAACTTTTCTCACGAATGGAACGAGCTAGATCCACGAGAATGATATCACTAAATTTATCGCATAATATTACATATGAAAATTAAACATGATTCAAAAAATAAATATGTTTTTTTATTTTATGTGATTTTTTTAAATATTTATTTGAAAAGTGTGCAATATCTCGAGAACGGTTCATGCTAGCGTTCTAAAATTTACGTCAATCGTTTTCTAAGGAAATATTACATAAGAAATGATTATTTGAGTTGCTTTATTAAATGTTTTGATTTTTTGATGATTTTATTTCAAAACTTCACTAAAAAATTTGGGGGTTCTGAACATTCGATGGCGTTCAAAAACAATAGGGTTCCGGCATTCTTGGATTGTAATTTCCGTACCAAATTTCATTTCTATTGCTCCATTCGTTCGTGAGATATCGTCTCCTCAGACTCACTGACACACATGCACACAGACATCATCTCAAAAACGTTTGATTTGCGCTCAGGTATGCTTGAAACGTGATCTCCCGTCGACACTCGAATTTGAATTTTCGACCCCGTCACAATACATTATGTATATAAGGAAAGTACAAAAAATACAATGCATTTCATTAGCGGAATCTGCAATTTAAATTTTTTACGTTTGCTTGGAAATTCATATAATCAAATAATATATTAATTGTAGAAATAAATTGTTACAATGCAAAGCTACGCGAGAACACACATATTTTTGCCCAACTATTGAATTGTACAAATATATTTTTATGCACCAAAATAAGATTCAGATAACCAAACAAATGCAAATTTCGATGCATTTAAAAATAAATAAATATATATAAATAAATTATCCTATGCATTCAGTTTAAAAATCATTTGAAAGATGCTTTTTTCATCTTTCCGATCATATGAAGCTGGGAACTCTGTGATAATACTTTTGATCACTACGAAACTGATTTGTGAGAATATCACTTAAAATCTTGGTTCAATATAAAATAAGCAAAAACAATATATTTCGGAATTCATGAAATTCGAAAAAATATATAGTCAGCCCTTATCATGCTGTCTCATTATCTTTTATATCCCTTTGTACCAAATTTCATCACTGTCCAAAGCTTAGATTTTTCACTACTGACAAAACATACACTCTCTCTCGCACACACACTCTCTCACACACACACTCTCTCACACACACACTCTCTCACACACACACTTTCTCACGACTACTTTCTCTCACACACACTCTCTCTCACACACACGCTCTCTCACACACACACTCTCTCACACACACGCTCTCTCACACACACTCTCTCTTTCTCTCTCACACACACACATACATACACTCTCTCTCACACACAGACACACACACACTCACACACATACACTCCCTCACACACACACACACACTCACACACACACAGGCACAAACCTCACACACATTCTCACACACACACAAAGACACAAACCTCACACACATACACACACACACACTCACACACATACACTCACAAACACAGAGAGAGAGAGAGACGCATAAACATATTCTATTATATAAATAACATTCTTAAATAAATACAATAATGTCAAAGAATAAAAGTATAACCACTAGCGAATATTTAAAAAATTTCATGAAACTGCTGACCGGTCACATTTGTTAGACAAATATTCAGTGTTACTTATCGGACATGCATGTATGGCAGGTCTATAATGAACGACTGAACAACAATTCTACTGAAACGTAAAATTTCATACCATACAGAAATTTGATGCTCATGTTATTAACATGACATCTCAATAACAATTAAAATTATATAATATTGAACGATAACGCAAAATACACAAACTAATCACATCGACAAAGTATCACTACGTGGCAAAAATAATTATATAATACATTGAAAGAAATTCGCATTTCAACACATAGAATTGTTTTAATGAATTACCCTAAACTTTGAATATAAAAATATCAGGGCGATAAATGATCATGATCTTTCAGCAAGTCTGCAAAATCGGCAGTTGATGTACAGCAAACATGGTAAATTTTGGATGTTTCTTGCTTTATCAAAGCATTTCTATCGATCAACAACTTTTGAAATACACATTTCAAATAAAATTTGGTCTTGGCGGACGATCCTGCTAATATCTAGAACCCATGTTTATAAGGAATACAACCAGTTGACGAACTTTGAGAGAGGATGGATTATTTTCCTTCAGTCGAATGTGTTTTCAATTTGACGTATTGGCCTTGATAGCACTGTGGTCCAAAGATGTATCCAGATATGGTTGAGACACGACACCACACCTAAAATTCAGAACTGGAGAACTGGTTATCATAATGATCAGGAGCACTTACAGCAACTCTATCAGCACGTCCGACAAGTTGTGATACCTTCCATTACGAAACCCATCACCCGAGGACAGATTTACAGCTCGTTTGTAAAAGTAGGATTACATGGACGTCGTTCATTTTGCTGCTTACCACTTATTTTACAACCGACAGCGCTTAGATTGGTGCCATTTCCAATTCATTTGGGACACATGGTGATGCCAATATGTCTCCAGTAAAGAATCCCACATTCGTTTAATATACGACGTTGTAGGAAAATGACAGACAACTGTGTCTAATGATACACAACCCTGAAAACAGAGCGCTAGAGTCTGAAGATTGACGAGCTATGATAAAAGTTCCTTCTGGTATGTATGTGAGACAATGCAACAGTTTGATATTATGTTTCTAAAATATTATAACCTATAGCGATTTCCATTACGATCATTCCGTTTGTGAGTGGTCGTTATATCAGCGCAATGACGACCATTCACAAACGAAAAACCTCTCATGACATGTTTACAAGGTACGAACTTGATAGCATGACCTGATAAGTTCCCCTTCCCCACCCTCAAATTTGTCTCCGATGCAAAATGTTTGAGATATCCTGGGATGTGATCTACAGATATTCTCTATACATTACATCATGTGTAATGTAATGCCGGGATTCGAACACGCATTACTTCCGTATATAACTTGTTAGTCATATAATTCGTTTAAAAACATTTCATTCATTTAATTCTGTTGGAAACCCCCTCTATTCATTCCTTTATGTAATTCATGTATTTTTGAGATAATCCATCCTTTATAATAATAATAATAATAATAAACTTTAAAAACTAATAATAATAATAATAATAATAATAAACCATAATCAGTAGTTAATTTGACTTCAAGCTAGAAGTATTATTTCGAGCGAGCATTTGAAGAACCATTTTCTTCTGTTGAATCGAGCTCACCGTGGCTGATGAAACAGGAAGTTCACTTCGGGACTCGGGAGCAAGGCCTGATTGCCGGTTCCTTGGGGTTCGTGGGCGAATACTTCCTGCTGCTCGTGTCTGGGGAAATGTGACCCGATGACTGAGGATGATCGGAGGCCATGCCGGATCAAAATTTGAAGATCTTATTGATGCCTGAACTGATGACTGAAGGATGACCCGAGGCCATGTGGGGTCGATTGCTGACGAAGCCAAGTTTGAGTTGGCTGCCTTGTCTGGGAGGAGGAAGCGATTCCCCGTTCGACCATGCGCGCCTGTACGGATTATGGAACCTGTGTGGCACCGCTAGTGTGCCAGACCCGTTATCCATGGGACGAATATTCGCTAGGATTCTCCGTAGTCTGTTTGGAGACCCCCTTCCACTTCTCTGACCGGGAATTTTCTCTGTTGCAAAATCGTCAACGTGGCTCGAGGTAAGCCATTAACTTATATCTCGTTTTCGTACACTGTGGTTCCCCGGCGTACTCAAACTGTATAACTACCACCCGATGAAGACCTAAAAGAACTAGCGGACGTAAACACCCAGTTCGCCCTTACCATGGTCTTTAATCTGTCCCAAAAGAACTGTGAGCCGAGGTGATTTGCAGCCTTTGCTGGCTCGATTAAATAAACCTGCTCATCTATTTTTTAAATAATATTCAATTTTATTCTATTAATTTATAATTGAAATCAGTGAATTCAAATTGAATCTCTTTCGAGTGCTCGCCCCTATTTATTCGACCATACCACTAATTATGAAATAATAATTATTGACGTTTTGCCACTACTGATTTAATATGTTTGATTACTACTTTGCGGCCTATTCGATCACGGTTTTGTTGTGCTGGTGCTTGTATGTATCTTCCAAATTCCAAATTTAAGAAGGTCCAGATTTTGCTAATGCAATATAGGGAAAGTAAAATTGTTCAAATATCAACGAATTCAACTGCCCAATGGTTTATAAAATATCATAAAAAAAGTTCTTAAATACCACAAAATAATATACGTTATACTACGTATAGATCCTAAAAAAAGTGAAATCGTAAAGTACAAAACTCCGATAATTACAGGTCCCAGGAAATATGTTAATTGAAATGTTGTTTTAAATGTGATTTTTATCTGTATTTTATTCAGTTGAAATGAAAAAGAAAATAGTTTTTGTGCAATGCTATTTTATACACAGATTTGTCTATTTATATAGTATACGTCAACATATTCCCAATTTATTCCGACATTTTCTTCGCTAAGGGAAAATCCCAATATGGACTACACATTTACTATGAAGAGGAAAATCTAAGGAAACGCAGTCAGATTAATATTCTTTTAAGCTATCTAGTATTATCTCCACTGCTTCTGTTACCGCGCATTACCTTATCGCTAAATGGGAATCGGCTGTCAAGCTCAGAACAAATAGCAAAATATCATAAATAATGAACATCGACAATATTATAGATAAATCTTCCCCAAATCAAAGAATTGTGTCGTACATTGTTGGTCGTTTAGCTATTATTCTGTAAGTTTTTCCGAATTTGTAGTTATTTTTGTTACACACACTTGAGGAAATAAATTTGTACTGGTATTAAATCCTATGGAAGACAAGGAAACTAATACTCTTAAATATTAAGTTGCAGTTTTTTTTATAAATTTTATTTTATATAAAATTTTATAGCGTAGCAATGAAATTCTTCCTCATTGAAAATTGACTTAGTTAAGTTCCACCTTATGGTTAGTACTATGCATGTACGGAGATTCAGCTTTATATGTCAGAGGGGCTTTCTAAAGTGTCTGAAAATAAAAAAAGTTTTCGCCCCTCTCCTCTTTTCTCTGTCCCCGGGTGTAAAATAAAAAATCTGATGTGGGCAACACATGACTTTCCTTATATAATGTAATGAATTTACTACTTTTACAGTAAAAAAATAGGTTTTTCTTTTAGTAGATACTAACATTCTTTCCAAGATATTCAATTTTCGATAATTGGTCGTCATTTTCATTGAGCGTCATTTTTATAAATTTGGCGAGATTTTCGTTAATTTGGCAACATTTCAAAAAGTCGCCAAGTTGGCGACATTACGCCAAATTTGTCGCCAAAATTTCGCCAAGCGTTATGGACGAAGAAATAAGTTATTCTTACAGCAGATAAATGACTATTACTGTTCAAATACAAAAGTATTACTCAAAGTATCTTTTTTCATGAATGGAACGAACTAGATCCATAGAATGATGTTACCCAATTTATCGCATGGTATTACATATGAAAAGTGAACATGCTTCTCAATGGGAATTTTTTTTTATTTGATATGACTTTTTGATAATTTTTTTTGAAAAATGTGCAATATCTCGAGAACGGTTGATGTTAGCGTTCTAAAATTTATGTCAATCGTTTTCTAATGATAAATTACATAAGAAATGTCTATTTACGAAACTTTATTAGTGGTTTTGATTTTTTGATGATTTTTTCAAATTTTCATTCGAAAATTTAGGGGTTTCTGAACATTCGATTGCGTATAAAAACAATAGGCTTCCAGTGTTTACGGATTGTGATATTTGTACCAAATTTGGTTCGAATCGGTCCATTGGTTCGTCAGTTATCGTCTCCACAGACTCACTGACACACACACACACACACATACTTTCACATACACACACACACACATACACACACACACAGACATCACTTAAAAAATGTTTTATTCGTGATCAGGGATGCTTGAAACGTGCTCTCTCGTCGAAAACTCGAATTCGAATTTTTGACCCCGTCACAATACTTTCCTTATACATTATGTATATAAGGAAAGTAAAAAGCTGGATGCTTTCGTTTATATCTTGCGATTGATAATATACATGGGGTTTCAGGAAGGAATAAAATACTTTTGGAACCCTCATCCCCACTTTCTTTGACACTGGGGTTGGAATTGCAAAATCCAGCTTCATTCAATTCTCTTTCGTATTATATACGATATGTATGCAAAAATTCATTCTTCTAGCCACAGAAAGGGTTTTACGGAAGTTCTGGATATCATTTTGAACTATTTCCCTCTCCAATTTTTTTATCTCCTGTTTCTCCCATTCTCTATCAAAAATTCGAGGTCCATTAGATTCTCGTACATAATCGAGACTCATACACAAAATTTCATACTTCTAGGTACACGAATATTCTTACTTCTAGGTCATCGAGGAGCGTTTGGAAGTACTGGAAATTCATAAACGCAGTAAACTATTATATAGATTTGCGCATACAAATGATGTTATTATGTCAAAAAATTGTATATTTCACAATCTCTCTACTAAATATTCTGCGTTGGGTTAGTTCATTTCAGAGTTGCATATCTCTATAAAGGAATTAAATCGTCCTTGTAACGCCTAGAAGAATATCTGCAAATTGGTTTAAAGCTTTTAATGAACTGCAGACGAGGTTAAGCTAAAAACTAATTGGCAACAAGTAAACTAATCTCTGCGGTGACAGAGGAAGTCAGTCAAATCTTCACCATTGTCTATTCCGTGTTGAAAAGCACGAAACATATCCATGGATGCTGGCCGCTGCACAGGGACTGATCGTCCCCCGGGTCTGCCCACTCTTTGAGTGTTGAACGTATCTTAGCTCTGTAGCTCTGATCCTCCAACATGGAGGCAAATAAATCGGGTTACCTGGTTGTCGATGAACCGCCCATTGAAACCGGTGAGGCAATTAGACCCCAACTCTTCCGGGTAGCTGTGACCACTGGACGCTTCCTATTCTTGGCCTGAGCCGATGTCCGGCCGCTGACTAGGGTCTGGCTTGGCGGGTGTCCTTCGGACCCTACCCGGTAATGATTCTGTCAAGAACGTGGCCCGCGGTTGTGGCTTTGTTGGATGAGAGATTTACCTGTTCGCTCCTTGGCGGTTAATGGGCGTAAACCATGCGGTCGCCTCGCCTTGTGAGATTAAATCTGAATCTTCACAGGGAGTGAAATTAGAAGCTGATAGAATACTCCCTTTTGGTGGATTCTGATATTATGAAATTGATCATTATGTATTCCTGCAGCTTAAGCTATATCTCCTAGAAATTTAAAGACGGATGTGTCGTTTGACTGACATTTTCACCATACGTTTGCAGAATAGCGGCACATGGCAAATATTCTTGCAGCCTGTACAAATCGATTGGTTAGAGCCAATTCGCTAAAGAACTCTAAAAAGCGCAACAATGAACCCCGAGATTGGTTTTTGCATAGAGAACACAATTACAAACTTTAAGAACGCTCATGTGTAGTAGATATTATAAAATTGACTGTTGCGGACTCGTGCATCCTGAGATCATTCTTCTAGAAAATTGTTGTCGGATCCGTTACTTAACCGATTTTATCACTTCGGGTTTGCTGAATAACGGCACAGAGCATGTTTTCTTGTTGTCAGTACAATTTTAAGATAATTCGAGTTACTCGTCTAAATATCTCTAAACAGGACATCATTGTTATCCTCGATACTATTCAGTTCAACGCTATTGTATACCTTAATACATTTAAATTAGGGAAAATATCATTAAACTATCGCATAATGTATCTGTTCGTAAAAAGTGAGAATGTATACTCACTCTTTTTCTAGAGCATTTAAATAAGATTCAGGGTCTGGTGGTAGCAAAGCAAATCGTGCAAACTCCAAATTTGTTTCATTTGTCCTAATTTATGTACTTCATTGTGCTGAATTTTCTATCAGCCCCAGTAGTCTGCCAATAGTGGCCAAATATTGTGCCAGTGATGTATATCCCTGCGTTTCATTGGAAATATTTCATATGTAACCTCAATAGGTTGGATTTATTGTCCGCCAATATTAGTTAGATATTGCCATTACAATATTATACCATTATCTGCTTAAAGCCACGTTTGACAGTTTTGCCAGGATAAATTTACGACCCATAAATCCATGGCATCAAAAATTACAAATGCGACTTTGGGCGCAAACTGTGCTTCCGGACAAGATTAGCAGTCTCCAAAAGCGTAATTAGATTTTGTCAGTGGTATGACATTTGAGGGAATATGTTATGCTTAACAAATTTCAACGTTATTTTATATAACACTTAAACCGAGCAATGACTTTTGCAATACAGTAAAATTTATCTTCTGAAAGCAATTTCACATCGTAACAAAATTTTGCAAAATATATATAGCCTGCCAGATAATTTTAAAACTTCCTGCAAAATCCTTCTGAAACTGGACACATATTTTGAAAAAAAAAATCCCGTTAACATGATTTTCGCGGATGATGAGGCTATTATGTCTTTGCAACCCGTAGCGATCAATTCACGGCAAAGTTAATTTTAAGTGAACTGTATATTTTAGGACATGTACGTCGTATGGATAATTCCTATTGACAATTACGTAGTGCCTTATTTATTTGAAGTCTAGAGTACCAGGAAATTTTCAGGAAGAATCAAATATATTTTAAATGGTCTTAAAATATAACTTATAATGTTAGTCAGTACCTGGTTAACACGCACTTAGGTGATCAGAGGTAACCAACATATGAAGAATTATCAACTTGTGAATGAGATGCTGTTGTTGAGACCCAGATCGTCCGACCTACCAGAAACGTGTAAGGTAACTGTTTGGACGGCCGGGAAGTGCCACCCAATTTAGACCGGAACATAGTGGGGAAGGCATCCACAGGGACCTTACCCTCTTTCCCCTACCACGAACCTCTCGGAAGGGCTTACTTACCCAAATGTTTAACGTGATAGTACTCCGCTTGAACACGGCGGCAGTTTTGGCAGTGGCGGGAATCGAATTCGGGCCTACCGAGGGCAATTTCAGGGCGCTAACTACTGGGCTGCTGCGCCCGTGAGTGGGATGTTGACATACATAAATATTTTAAGCCGCTATCCAACATTTTTGAAGAAGTCAATTTATTTATATGATATTTGTACTAACATGTGTTTGCAATTTTAAATACATTTACAAGTGAATAATTAATGTTGATATATGTTTAGGATACAAGCTGAAGAGCGTTATGCAATGATAAGTTGTACAGACAATAGCATATCATATGAGTCGTAGTGAACTAAGAGTCAAATGTAATTTGGTCGCCACTCTGATCAACAAATGACTTGTGTAAAAAGTTCTGTAAGATATTTTACATATATTTGTTATTTTTTTGTTCTAATAGATTTTTATTTCTAGCATGCAATAATATTTTAACGATATTAAATCTTCTAATGATCTTCTAAAGATGGCGCTAAGGTACCAACCCGAAGACAAGAGGGTCAACAATGTAATGGGTAGTTGAAGTCTTGTACATGGTCCAATAAAGGGAGTTATCTTACTCGGTAATGGGTTATGCTTTCTTTATCTTAACGCACCAACATATAAATAAAACAAATATAATGAATGATATCAGACTTTAGGCGTAAACTGTACTTCCGGGCAAGATTAGCAGAATATCCAAAAGAGTAATAGGAGTCAATCAGGAAGCACTCCAACATCGCACAAAGTGAGCTCGCACTTGGGTAAATTTGGCGGATGATTACGGCTACTACGTATATGTACTTATTAAATATAATTTGCAAGACATTTTGCTACATAAATATTGTGTTATTTTTCTGCCGCGGTATTTTTTTTGCTACACTGTCCACAGTTTCATATTGGTCCAATATTGAGCCTATATTGTCTGCCAAAATTGGCAGCACAAGGGATTTCTAGAAAATATTAATTTTTCTACCTGCGTGTACGGTTCGAATTTCGGATGTCAAATGAAATTTGATTTCTAAATTTAGAGGAATTTCAATAAAATAGTATTTTTCGAACAAAGAATATATTTTCTGTGGTCAGTGCGAGCACATTCTTGCTAAAGTTGTTTGCACATATTTTTATATGTTCAAGAATCTAACATCGCCTCAACTTTGGTTACTTTCGATTGCTTAATTTTGCAGTAAAGTCTGTTAAAGTAAATATCAACAACAGGTTGCAATTTATAGAGAGATTGTGCCAGCGACCAAGAACATTTTTTTTAGATTGATTCAATTTTATTTAACTCAATATCGAATACATATCGAATACCATAAGCTGATCCGTTTGTGTGTTGTTCAAGGAAAATTAAACATACTGCCCAGCAGGTAGCGTTAAACTCACGGCGAAATTGGGGAGCTCATACCTCCCTATATTAAAGAAAATCTTATGTGGAGAGCACATGACTTCCCTTATATAATGCGATGAATTTACTACTTTTACAGTAAAAAAATAGGTTATTCTTATAGAAGATACTTGTATTCTTTCCAAGACATTGAATTTTCGTCAAGTAGTCTTCATTTTTATTCATTTAGCGGCGTTTTTATCAATTTGAAGAGATTTTCGTTAATTTGGCAACATGTAAAAAAGTCGCCTAGTTGGTTACATTCCGCCAAATTCGTCACCAAAATCTCGCCAAGCGTTATGGACGGAGAAATAAGTGATTCTTAGATAAATGGCTATTGGCGTTCAAATACAAAAGTATTGCTCAAAGTATCTTTTCTCATGAATGTAACGAGCTAGATCCACGAGAATGATGTCACCCATTGTATCGCATGATATTACATATGAAAAGTGAACATACTTCTCAACAATTAATATATATTTTTTTAATTTATGGGATTTTTAGAAAAATATATTTGAAAAATGTTCAATATCTCTAGAACGGTTCATGCTAGCGTTCTCAAGTTTATATCAATCGTTTTCTAAGGCAACATTATATAAGAAATTTGTATTTCTTAACTTTATTAATGGTAAACTTAAAAGTCGTAACTTTAATAAAGGTTTTGATTTTTTGATGTTTTTTTTCAAAATTTCACTCGAAAATTTAGAGGGGTTCTAAACCTCCGATTGCGTTTAAGAACAATAGTCTTCCAGTTTTCATGGATTGTGATTTTTGCATCAAATTTCATTCGAATAGTACCATTAGTTCGCGAGATATTGTCTCCAGAGAATCACTGACACACACACACACACACACACACACACACACACACACACACACACACACACAGACAGACAACACCTCAAAAATGTTTGATTCGTGATCAGGGATGCTTGAAACGTGCTCTCTTGTCGAAAACTCGAATTCGAAATTTCGACCCCTTCACAATACTTTCCTTATACATTATGTATATAAGGAAAGTAAAAATAGCTTACTCTGCAGCCGGATGCTCGAAACGCTTTCGTTTACTTCGTCAATTTGAGCAATCCAACAGCTGCCCCAAATGAGAATTTAGTGGTGATAAGATAAAGCTTATATTCATTACCTATAACATATCAAAACGTCCTTGAAGAAAACGGATATATATCAGTTAGGTAACTACAATTGTTTAGAGAGAGTTTAGATCTCTCTTGCTCAGGTCAACCAGTGTATTTTCTAAATAACCGTAGGAAAATACAAGTCAGATAGTGTTTGTTCCTACGGTTGTTATGAAAATATACTGTTTGGCCTGAGGTACTTCCTCGAACGTGAGTTATTTTTATGATATAACAATTAGTTAATTATTATACGACCAGTAAGTAATGTATACAACAAGTGAGTATTTTATATGATGCAGTGAATTTAGTCAATCTATATATGACTTTAGAACGTTAAAATACGCTCAATTTTTAAATAGTTATTTTCGAAAATATAAATGAATAACTATCTTAAAAATATTTTAAAGAAAATGTTATATTTTGTATAATCTATTATTTAAGAGCCAAGTACATATATTTATTTCTCTATTTTCGGGATAATACATATTTTACCGCAAAAATGAACAAAAAAAGATATTATTCATATGAGATAAGCCATCGTTTTGCAATGCATATAACAAATATGCACCGATATATAGGTGTTATCATGATTCACCCTTGAGATAATATAAATTATACTTTTCCTAAGGATCTCAATAAATTCCGAGCTCCCTCAGAAAATCTTATGAAAAAAAATATAACGATTTCCAAGAACATGGTAACAGAACCATGTAGGATTTGTTCCTGAAAATTCTTGTATACACTCCCGTTGCAGGTAAAGGCATAAATGTCCATTGGGTCTTTGTGCGCTCTTACATATACTGGGAGTGTATTACAAATTTTCCATGAAATTTATTATGCTCATTTTAATTGGTAACCCCAAAACTTATTGATTTTCAACGAGATTTAATTATAAGAAAATCATAATTTGTGTTATGATTTTCTCAGGATATCTAATTTCACTAGTTTATATAGAGTAGGAAGTCTGGTACACGTCGCATTTTTAATGAATATAATTACCGAAAGATATTAACCTGCACGTATGTAGGAACTGTGAGACCAGAATAAGTGCAGGAATTGAGTTCACACCACATTTAGGGGAGGCAGTTTAATGTTCAATATTTATGGTTTGCTGCAATAGCAAACAATGCCTCAGACGAAACGACGCCAGTGATTACAACACTTTGAACCGAATAGTCAACTTAGGCCATAAACCTACAGACTGAGGTGTAGCCATGAAAGTGGCTAAAAAGAATAACCAATTATGGAAGAAGTCTGGTCGAAGTGACCAAGGTTGGCCAATCAGAGCAAAAAGAGGGGTATCAGATCTCAGGCAAAAAGAAGCCGGCAACCAAGAGATGAAAATATACAATTCCTGCGAGAAGTGAGACAGTTCCTCTAGATTTAGAGTTAGAAAGGAATATAGAATGAGACAGCAGTGAAGGAGGTTGAATTAAGAGCTGCAGAGCTAAAGTGCCACAGAGCCACAGCCATCCAGTGATCAGAATGCCAAGAGGATGTCTTAAGAGTGTGTGCTGCAGAGAAGTCGGGAGATAGTCCGCGAAAGGTATCCTAATATTCAATTCTAAGGCAGTCAGAGTTCAAAGGGACTTCAACAAAATGAGCGAAACCAGTACAATATACAAGGATGCAAGCGTTGTGGTCAGGTATGTGCTTATTAAATATGATAGCAGGTCTTAAATTCTGTCGATAACAAATGGTGATCTGGCCTCACACGACAAATCTCTCACATTTTGCTTGCTCCTCCGCAAATAAATATTCAAATTGTGTAATGGATTGAGTAATTAAGTGATCTATGTTGTTAATAAATGATGTATTGTTAAAGTTAAAATGGTGCAATTAATGGAGAAGTATTATGTTAATCAATATTCCTTTACAGAACTAGCGCTACAGATAAAAATTGGAGGGTTATCAGCGGCACAATGCATAATTTAATGAGTTCCACGAATATGATAATTTACGGCCATGTCAATTATGTAGACTTTAATAATTTAAAATCTCAGCGTAAAGCTTTTTTTTGTTTTTACTGGGCCACAGGAACAGAGTATCCTATCTGTTCCTCGTTTTTGAAAACTATATTTATCTATAAATTTTTATACTGACTTGCACATCGGAGTTCTATGGCAAGTATACTCCCCTCCTCCTGTCTCCTAAAAAGCTCTACATATATTATTAAATTAAATGTTTATTTTCCTCTTCTACGACCCAGACCGTCCGACCTACCAGGAAGAAGTGTTTCTTTTGTAACGTCAGGCTATATTTCTCTCCACTTGAGAAAGTACTGTTCATGCTGAAAAGTATGTATTATTAACAGAAAAACATTCTATGGCTATATTCTATACACTTTGTCACCTTAAACTTCTTCTTTTGACATTGCTCTATAAAAAAGTAAATAAATATGTGCCCGTTTGTATGAGTATATAGCGGGGCAGAGTTTTAGGACTGAACAAATTGCAGAACGTCCATAATAACATTGATAAAGCATATGCATATCAACATATAAGTTTATATTCAGATGGACTTTAAAAATAAGGTAGAACTAGATTACATCATAATGTGCATGATGGAATACACGCAGTGTTATATCAAGGATTAAAAAAATATACAGTACAATTGTTTTGAACTGGTGAGCAAACTATCTAAATATACTTACGGCTACCAATTTACTAGAATATTTCCATGATATGAATTTAACTCTTTGCAAAAGATGTTTAAATTTTTAGTATGTTATAAATTGAGTCTAAATTCATTAACAAAATTGGAAAGTTAATGATATATATCTCTCATTTTACTGGGCAATGCTGATTTTAAGAAATATATATTGAAAATACAGAAATAATGCATCAGGGTGCCAAATTTTTCATATCCATGTTCAGTTGAGCACCCATACCTTTAGTTCAGTTGAGCAACCATACCTTTAGTTCAGTTGAGCAACCATACCTTTAGTTCAGTTGAGCAACCATACCTCCACTGCAATGTGCAAAGAATCGGATGATTATGGTTAATATCTATACACACAGATAAAACACAAGGCAGTATGTTTCGAAGATAAGGTGTTGCTTCTAAAGATGTTTGCGCTGAATACTCTCAAAGTCACTGACAATATGGGGGGGGGACCGGTGGTATTTTAATCACATGCATTCCAGTTCAGGTTTTCTGCTTTGTGATATCGTAGCTTGTTTTCCGTATTAGTTTATTATTGATTGGTTCAGAATCACTACCTCGAAATTATACGCAGAACATAATTAAATATACTTCAAAGCTAAATTATGCTGAAAATATTTATTTGAATAGATAATTTGAATTATGATGTTTCAGGCTGTAGTTCTAGAATGCTTTAAGCATAGATAATGAGAATTATAATTGTCTGTGAATTCAAACTTTGAATTTAATTTGATAGAAATAATTATATAACTATGTCTGCTTTACATGATCTAATTTATAATTCAAATATTCTATATTAAAATACTGGAAGCAATAAGATTCATAATATGTGCCATAAAGAATTCGTCAATCAATTTGATCATAAATTTGAGCATTAATCATTTTAAGCATCAATTTGATATAAAATAACATATAATTTGACTGTTGCTTCAAGGATTTTCTATTTTCATATAACAGCATTATAACTTAAATATAATATACTATACTATATAATGCATAAAACATACGTCAGCTATCTTATATGAATTAGAAATACAACTAGTCCATATGAATTAGTAAGTTTTCTTATTATATGTAGAACTTCCATGAAATATTTTGTTGTTCATTGCTTGTAACCATCAGATTTTATGGAATTGAATAATTTTAGCGCTTTGCATTTATTTTTATACCCATCCCTACTACTTGGGTGGAATCAGTTTAAAATAGATTCCCAACCATTATTGGAATGTATGCATAAACGAAGTATTCCATCCTTTTATCCCAATCAAACTCATGCCAATCTGGCTGAAACAAATCTGGAGGTCAAAGAGTGAATCATTGTGCCACTGGCATTCCTTGTCATTTACTGTAAATTCGCTATGAAATGAATGTATGTATTTGTGATTTTATGAAGTGTCTTTATAAGAAATTTTCTGTGAAATTATAGATTTTCCTAAAAGAATATGATTAACTAGCCGAATACCCGTTGAAAATCAACCATCTCGCAATAAGCAAGCCCTGAATAATGTAATTTTTATAATAATTCGCGTTTCACATTGAATATTTTGGTGTGCAGAAACTCCTAAAGAAGAAAATATTAGGATATTTAATTTGCGCATTTCTTCCTTTCGAATTATCTACCCGTACATTAAAGTCTATCTCATCCCGAGCACCCCTATTTTATTATTTCTCCTTTTCACCTGCTTTCTGTGAAGCACACTCATAAATGAACATTTTTGGAAAACTCTGTTTGTCTTGGGTTTTTTATCAAATGATTGGCCCATATACCAAATATAGAGCCTCTATTACATTTAAAAGGAATCTTGCCACATTTATTCCGAAAATCAAACATATTAGAGTGGGGCACCCCTAAAAGTAGCAAATATGGGAAATCTGAAATTTCACACTTTCTCTTTTTCAAACTATCTACCAGTACACCAAATTTGAAGTCTCTATCTTATCCAGAAACATGTTTTTCTTTCATTTCACCTTTCGAACGTTTTTCTGTGTAGCACCCCGATAATGAACATTTTTGTCAAACTGTATTCATCTTTGGTTTTTTGTCAAATGGTTAGCCCATATACTGAACTTCAAGTCTCTATCACATTGTAAAGGAGGCGTTTTTCATTTGTTCAGCAAATCGAACATTTTAGTGAGCGGCACCCCCTACAATAGCAAATGTTGAAAAACTGAAATTGCACGCTCTTCCTTTCCAAATATTTACCCTTACACCAAATTTGAAGTCTCTATCCTATCGCGAAGCATGCTTTTCTAGCACTTCATCTTTCGAATGTTTTTGTGTGGAGTACCCACCTCCTTAGATATACATTTTTAAAAAACTCTATTATTTTTGTGATTTCTATCAGATGATACGTCCATATTCCAAATATCAAGCCTCTATCACGTTTTAAAAGGGGTTTTTCTCCTTTATTACGAAAATCGAACATTTTGGTGTGCGGCACCCCCTAAGGTTGAAAATATTTGTAAAAAGAAATTGTACACTTTCTTCGTTCCAAACAATATACCCTAACACTAAATTTGAAATCTCTATCTCATTCCGAAACATGGTTTTTTATCAATTCACTTTTCGAACGTTTTACTCTGGAGCACCCCCTTAAACGAACATTTTTGAAAAACTATATTCGTCTTGGGTGTTTTCGTCAAATAATTAGCCCATATACCAAATTCCAAGCTTCTATCGAATTTTAAATGAGCCTTTTCTCATTTATTCGGTAAATCGAACATTTTGGTGTGCGGCACTCCCCTAAGTAGAAAATATTGGAAATCTGAAATTGCACACTTTCTTTCTTCCGAACGATTTAACCATACACCAAATTTGGAGTCTCTATCTCATCGCAAAGCATGCTTTCCTATCATTTGACTTTTCTAACGTTTTGTTGTGGAGCACCCCCTCTAGAAATCGTTTTCGAAGAATTCGATTTTTCCAGGGATTTTTTATCGAACACGCTGGTGCGTATCCATTTTATTAAAATCGATACTGTAGGAATGTAAAAAATCCATTTTATAAAAATCATATGACGCAAAACACATTGGATTTACATCAGTTGCTAAACGATATGATGTCATTAGTTTCAAATAAATTGATGGAAATCGTATCGTCTGAATAATGCTATCTCCATGGAAGGTTTGTCGACATTTTCGTCAATTTAGCGACAATTTAAAAAATCACTAAATTTATCGCCAAGTGGAAATGTAGAACTGACAGTCCTATTTTGCGAAAAATGGACGAAACATCATTACAATACTATACCCTAACAAAACGCAATTAATTACATTAAGCGCAATTTAATCAATTTCGTGATATTTTTATGGATTTACAAATAGTTTTATCAATTGGGTGACATTTTAAAAATTCGCTAAATGTGTTACCAAGTAGAATGGTTAGACTGACCGACAAATGCTACCTAAACATCGGTTTCCGTACTCTCTTCTAAAAAAAAAGAAATTTGAATTCATTGATTTGCGTCGTTTTTATCAATTTGTCGACATTTACGTCAATTTGGCAACGTTTAAAAAAGTTACCAAGTCAGCGATATTCCGCGAATTTCATAGCTCTGAATATACAGATCTGAAGAATGAAACGGTCTGACCCCGTTTTTATATACTAAATGAAAATACTAAAATTGTATAAGAAGACATACCCGTTCTATTATTTTTCTGTTTCAACAATCGACTAAATGAATTTATTGGGTAAACACAATATTTGAGTTTACTATCTAAGCACAATATATGAGCTCGAAAACTTTTTGCCAAAATATATGAAAGTGATGTACGTAGTCCGCAATTAATATAATTAAAAGAAATATCAAACCGTTCATTTATAAAATATATTTTTACATCCATTTATTAACAATTTACAACAAAGTTGAAAAGTGATTATGACTTTGTTCATTCTGTCTGTCTGTCTGTCCGTTTGCACAATAACTGCCATAAAAATGACTTAATCAAAATGAAATTTTAGTATGTTGTTCAGACGGTCTGTAGGACCTATGGGAATATAAATGAATAATGTCACCCAATTAGATTTGGATTGAACCAGGGTTGAAAAATGAAATACATTGAGCCCTATGGGACCTAATTTTTCAAACATTTTTTAAGTGGATTTAAAATTCACAAATTGCTTCGAGAATTTTAGGTAATATTCAAATTGTTCCATAAAATATATAAAAAAATCAGCGAAATATATTCAGTAGTTTTTTAAATAAAAATTAAAATAATAACACCTCGTATATGAAGCGATCACGTGATCCACTTCAAAATGATATATGGCATCCATCTTGTGTGTAAATCGTGATTTTTAAAGTTCTTTTTAAATCATATTGAGTGTTGTATCCTCCTAAAACCACTTTATTTTTGCATAAATTCTGTGCATCTACATACTGAAACAACGCAATTATAATATACTAGCAGCATACCCGTTCTTCGTACGGAGTATATAATATAAAGAAACTTGAAATTCATAATCATGCCCAAATTCTTATAGTATACTAAATGACATGTTTAATCAAAATATTCTGTTAAAATATTTAATATAATGCTCCAAAAAAGAAGTTAATGAATCTCTGTTCTCGCTATATAAAATTATCTTCATGGACATATCTGAAGAATAAAACATCTTGGACCCCTTATGTAAGCAAATATAAAATAAATATGGAATTGAATCAATATATGCAAAATAAAAGCGTTAAAATTGTATGGGACCCGTACTAATTATATACGCGAATATTAGAAAATATAACCTGTATTAGTAGATTACATGTATAAATTGAAAATACCAATAAACCCGTAATCTTTAAATCTGAAGACAGTCATTTATTCCAATATATGTCAAAATTAAAGTGCTAAAATTATATGGGAAGATATACACGTACTACTTATAATGTCCGATTATTAGTAGAAGATTTCCCGTTTTGCAATATGAGTCACAAATGTTTTTTGGTAAAATACAACAGACGACGTAATAAATTGAATATATAATTAATCCCCTTAATCTTCATACCAGAAGACTACTTGATTCCAATATATATGCCAATATATGTCAAAATATATGCCAATATACCTGTACTACTTATATTCTCGTAGGTTAGAAGATATACCCGTGCATTCCTAGAAGATTACTCGTACAACGTACAATATGCGTGTGTCAGCAATTTTTGCCGCAATAAAACAATGGTGTAATAACTTAAAAATATCAATAATCCCTGAATCAATAATTTCGGAAAATATCAATAATAATAATGTTTAAACCTGAAGAGTATAATTGATATTATCCAGTCCAAAATGAAATGGCAATGAAATTTATTTTATATACATATCTTCATTATTCAAATCGGAAAGGATTTAATAAAAATCGCCTGCCGCATAAACACATTGGATTTAAATCCGTTGCTAAGCGACATGATATCATTTGCTTCAAATAAATTGGTAGAAAAAATATCGTCTAAATAGTTATATTTCTATGGAACATTTGGCGACAGTTTCGTCAAATTAGCGACATTTTAAAAAATCGCCAAATTTATCGCCAAGTGGGACTGTAGAACTGACAGTTCCACTTTGCAACAAATTGACGAAATATCATCACAATACTATCCCCTAACAAAGAACAATTAATATCATTTATGTAGCGCAATTTTATCAATTTCAAGATATTTTTATAGATTTGAAAACATTTTTATCAATTTGGTGACATTTTAAAAATTCGCTAAATGTATTACTAAGTAGGATGGTTGGTCTGACATGGAAATGCTAACCAAACATCATTTCAGTACTCTCTTCTAACAAAACAAAAAAAAATTTCATTGATATGTAGAAGACCCAAGCCACACGACCAACCCGAAGGTTTATGGCAGCTGTTTGTGTGTCGTTTATATCAATTTGGCGACATTTCCGTCAAATTGGCAAAGTTTAAGAAAAGTTGTCAAATTAGCGATATCCCTCCAAATTCGTAGCTTTGAATTTGCAGATCTGAATGAAACATTCTTATCCCGTTTCAATATACTAAATGAAAACACTACAATTGTATTAGAAGATATACCCGCTCTACTCTTTTTCTGTTTCAACAATCGGCTATATGAATTTATTGGCTAAACACAATATATGAGTTTAGTAGCTAAATACGATATAAGCTTGAAAACTCTTTGCCAAAATAAATGAAATTGATGTACGCAGTCAGCAATTAATATAATTAAAAGAAAAATCAAACCGTCCATTCATAAGATATACTTTTATATCCACTTATCCATTTATTTATTATTTAAATCGAAAAAAAATAATAAAAACATTAACAAACACATTTAATTTAATTGCGATGCCGAGCAACATGATATATCCTCCTAAAATGTTAAAATTTATTAACCACTAACAGCACACCCGTTATTCGTACGGAGTTTATCATTTAAAGAAACTTAAAGTTCGCAATCATGTGCAAAATCTGTTAAAATATTAAATTTATTGCTCCTAAAGAGAAGTTTAAGAATATATGTTCTCACTATGCAAAATTATCTTCACGATCAGATCTGAACAATAAAACATCCTGCCCCCTTTTGTAAACAAATTTACAGAAGAAAAAATAGGAATTGAATGAATATATGCAACCCCGTACTAATTATATTGTCGCAGATCAGAAAATATGCCAATGTGTTAGTAGAAGATTACCCGTATTACAATATGCGTCTCAAAAACATTTGCCAAAATAAAAGAGATGACGTAATAAATTGAAAACATCAATAATATCCGTACTCTTTATACCAGAAGGTCGTAATTGATTCCAATATATGCAAATATATATCAAAACATATGTCAATATACCTGTACTACTTATATTCTCGTAGATTAAAAGATATACACGTGTATTTGTAGAAGATTCGTACAACATACAATATATGAGTTTAAACAATTTTTGTCATAATAAAATAATTGCATAATAACTTGAAAATATCAATAATCCTTGAATCAATAATCCCCGAAAATATAAATAATAATAATTTTTAAACTTGAAGACCGTAATTGATATTATCCAGTCAAAAATGCTATAAGAAAACTCAAATCGTTCTTTTCTAAAATATATTTTTATATCCATTTATCTTTTATTCAAATCGAAAAAATAATTATTAAAATTAACAGACAGATTTAATTTAATTGCGTTTCTGAGTAATCTATATAAATAAAAATGAAAATCTGTCTGTCTGTCTGTCTGTCTGTCTGTCTGTCTGTCTGTCTGTCTGTTTGTCACACCATCACGGGAGAACGGCTGAACCGAATTTGATGAAATTTTGTGGGTAGCCCAGAAATAGCCCCACTTAAAATTATATCTGTGTTTTGAGTTTTTACGACCAGTGGTTCTCGAGATATTAGTAAAAAACGAAATTTTCGTTTGTCTCATCATCACGGAAAAACGGCTGAACCGAATTTAATGGAATTTGGTGAATAGCCTTGAAATATCCCCCCATAAATTTTGTCCAAGTTTCGAGTTTCTAAGACCTGGGGTTGTCGAGATATTAATGAAAAACGGAACTTTTTCCTAGGAGTTCTACTCCCTAACTCCGTGGTTTATCCAAACGAAAAGCTTGAAAATCGTTTGAAAGTGAATTAAAATTTAATCTCTGAGTTTGATGGGAGATTTTTTGCGTTAATTAGTCACTTTCTGAAAACATGAATTGTTTGAAACATGATTTAAAGGGGAAATCTATCTCCATGGTTCATGGTTTATTTAAAACAAGCTTTTACGGAACAGTAAGAAGTATAGAGAAATCAAAATCGTTATTTAATTTCGCAGTTTATGTTATAAGACATGACATATTTAACATGTTATAAGATTCTATCTTATATCATGTTACTCAGAAACGCAATTAAATTAAATCTGTCTGTTAATTTTAATAATTATTTTTTCGATTTGAATAATAAATAAATGGATATAAAAATATATTTTAGAAAAGAACGATTTGATTTTTCTTATAGCATTTTTGACTGGATAATATCAATTACGGTCTTCAGGTTTAAAATTTATTATTATTTATATTTTCGGGGATTATTGATTCAAGGATTATTGATATTTTCAAGTTTATTATGCAATTATTTTATTATGACAAAAATTGTTTAAACTCATATATTGTATGTTGTACGAATCTTCTACAAATACACGTGTATATCTTTTAATCTACGAGAATATAAGTAGTACAGGTATATTGACATATGTTTTGATATATAT
Organism: Amaurobius ferox; assembly: GCA_951213105.1. Classification (NCBI taxonomy): domain Eukaryota; kingdom Metazoa; phylum Arthropoda; class Arachnida; order Araneae; family Amaurobiidae; genus Amaurobius; species Amaurobius ferox. Next base: position 33,767,268 of record OX578144.1, on the reverse strand, counting down.
TGGCATATATTGGAATCAATTACGACCTTCTGGTATAAAGAGTACGGATATTATTGATGTTTTCAATTTATTACGTCATCTCTTTTATTTTATCAAATATTTTTGAGACGCATATTGTAATACGGGTAATCTTCTACTAACACATTGGCATATTTTCTGATCTGCGACAATATAATTAGTACGGGGTTGCATATATTCATTCAATTCCTATTTTTTCTTCTGTAAATTTGCTTACAAAAGGGGGCAGGATGTTTTATTCTTCAGATCTGATCGTGAAGATAATTTTACATAGTGAGAACATATACTCTTAAACTTCTCTTTAGGAGCAATAAATTTAATATTTTAACAGAATTTGCACATGATTGCGAACTTTAAGTTTCTTTAAATTATACACTCCGTACGAATAACGGGTGTGCTGTTAGTGGTTGATAAATTTTAACATTTTAGGAGGATATATCATGTTGCTCGGCATCGCAATTAAATTAAATGTGTTTGTTAATGTTTTTATTATTTTTTTTCGATTTAAATAATAAATAAATGGATAAATGGATATAAAAGTATATCTTATGAATGGACGGTTTGATTTTTCTTTTAATTATATTAATTGCTGACCGCGTACATCAATTTCATTTATTTTGGCAAAGAGTTTTCAAGCTTATATCGTATTTAGCTACTAAACTCATATATTGTGTTTAGCCTATAAATTCATATAGCCGATTGTTGAAACAGAAAAAGAGTAGAGCGGGTATATCTTCTAATACAATTGTAGTGTTTTCATTTAGTATATTGAAACGGGATAAGAATGTTTCATTCAGATCTGCAAATTCAAAGCTACGAATTTGGAGGGATATCGCTAATTTGACAACTTTTCTTAAACTTTGCCAAATTGACGGAAATGTCGCCAAATTGATATAAAGGACACACAAACAGCTGCCATAAACCTTCGGGTTGGTCGTGTGGCTTGGGTCTTCTATATATCAATGAAATTTTTTTTTGTTTTGTTAGAAGAGAGTACTGAAATGATGTTTGGTTAGCATTTATCTGCCAGACCAACCATCCTACTTAGTAATACATTTTGCGAATTTTTAAAATGTCACCAAATTGATAAAAATGTTTTCAAATCTATAAAAATATCTTGAAATTGATAAAATTGCGCTACATAAATGATATTAATTGTTTTTTGTTAGGGGATAGTATTGTGATGATATTTCGTCAATTTGTCGCAAAGTGGAACTGTCAGTTCTACAGTCCCACTTGGCGATAAATTTGGCGATTTTTTAAAATGTCGCTAATTTGACGAAACTGTCGCCAAATGTTCCATAGAAATATAACTATTTAGACGATATTTTTTCTACCAATTTATTTGAAGCAAATGATATCATGTCACTTAGCAACGGATTTAAATCCAATGTGTTTATGCGGCAGACGATTTTTATTAAATCCTTTCCGATTTGAATAATGAAGATATGTATATAAAATAAATTTCATTGCCATTTCATTTTGGACTGGATAATATCAATTATACTCTTCAGGTTTAAACATTATTATTATTGATATTTTCCGGAATTTTTGATTCAGGGATTATTGATATTTTTAAGTTATTACGCCATTGTTTTATTGCGGCAAAAATTGCTGACACACGCATATTGTACGTTGTACGAGTAATCTTCTAGGAATGCACGGGTATATCTTCTAACCTACGAGAATATAAGTAGTACAGGTATATTGGCATATATTTTGACATATATTGGCATATATATTGGAATCAAGAACAGTCTTCTGGTATGAAGATTAAGGGGATTAATTATATATTCAATTTATTACGTCGTCTGTTGTATTTTGCCAAAAAACATTTGTGACTCATAATGCAAAACGGGTAATCTTCTACTAATAATCGGACATTATAAGTAGTACGTGTATATCTTCCCATATAATTTTAGCACTTTAATTTTGACATATATTGGAATAAATGACTGTCTTCAGATTTAAAGATTACGGGTTTATTGGTATTTTCAATTTATACATGTAATCTACTAATACAGGTTATATTTTCTAATATTCGCGTATATAATTAGTACGGGTCCCATACAATTTTAACGCTTTTATTTTGCATATATTGATTCAATTCCATATTTTTTTTTATATTTGCTTACATAAGGGGTCCAAGATGTTTCATTCTTCAGATATGTCCATGAAGATAATTTTATATAGCGAGAACAGAGATACTTAAACTTCTTTTTAGGAGCATTATATTAAATATTTTAACAGAATATTTTGATTAAACATGTCATTTAGTATACTATAAGAATTTGGGCATGATTATGAATTTCAAGTTTCTTTATATTATATACTCCGTACGAAGAACGGGTATGCTGCTAGTATCTTATAAATTCACGGTATGATTTTTCTTTTAATTATATTAATTACGGACTGCGTACATCACTTTCATTTATTTCTGCAAAGTTTCTTCAAATTTATATATTGTGTATAGCTAATAAACTGAAATACAATGTTTAGCCAATAAACTTATTTAGCCGATTGTTGAATACAATTTTAGTGTTTTCATTTAGTATATACCAACGGGATCAGGATGTTTTATTCTTCAGATCTGCAAATTCAAAACTACGAATTTGGTTGGATATCGCTAACTTGAAAACGTTCCTTAAACGTTGCCAAGTTGACGGAAATATCGCCAAATTAATAAAAAATTGATAAAAACGATGCAAATTAATAAAATTAAAGTTGTTTCTTTAAAGAGAGTACTGAAGTGATGTTCCGGTAACATTTGTCTGTCAGTCCATTCGTTATACTTAGTAACACATTTAGCGAATTTTTGAAATGTCACCAAATTGATAAAAATGTTTGTAAATCCATAAAAATATCATGAAATTGATAAAATTGCGCTTAAATGAAATCAATTGTGAGTTGTTAGGGGATAGAATTGCCATGATGTTTCGTGAATTTGTCGCCAAGTGGGATTATCAGTTCTACAGTCCCATTTGGGAATAAATTTGGCGAGTTTTTTTAAATGGCGCAAAATTGACGAAAATGTCGCCAAACGTTCCAGTAAAATAACATTATTCAGCCGATATTTTTCCTACCAATTTATTTAAAGCATATGATATCATGCCGCTTAGCAACGGATTTAAATCCAATGTGTTCATACGGGATACGATTTTTATTAAATCTTTTCCGATTTGAATAATAAATATATGTATATAAAATAAATTTCATTTATATTGCATTTTTGACTGGATAATATCAATTACGGTCTTCGGGTTTAAACATTATTATTATTGATAATTTCTGGGATTATTGAAATTTTCAAGTTATTATGCCATTGTTTTATTTTAGCAAAAATTGTAAACTCATATATTGTTCGGGGTATGAGTAATCTTCTACAAATGCACGGGTATATCTTCTAATCTACGAGAATATAAGTATTACAGGTATATTGGCATATATGTTGTTATATATTGGCATACATATGATATATACTGGAATATATTGGAATCAATTACGACCTTTTGGTAAAGATTACGGGCATTTTTTAAGTAATCTATTTTATTTTGGCCAATATTTTTAGACTCATATTGTAATACCGATAATCTTCTATTAACACACTGACATATTTTCTAATCTGCGACAATATAAGTAGTACGGGTGTATATATTCCTATATAATATTAGCTCTTTCATTCTGGCATATATTGGGACTAATTACTTCCTTCAGGTTATTCAGCTATTACGGGCCTTCAGGTATTACGAGTTTCTTGATATTTTCAATATATACATGAAATCTACTAATACAGGTTGTATCTTCTAATATTCGCGTATATAATTAGTACTGCTCCCATATAATTTTATCACTTTTATTTTGCATATATTGATTCAATTTCATATTTTTTATAAATGTGCTTACAAAAGGGGCCAGGATGTTTTATTCTTCTGATCTGACCGTGAAGATAATTTTGCATAGTCAGTACAGATATCCTTAAACTTCTTTTTAGGGGCAATACATTTAATATTTTAACAGAATATTTTGATTAACAATGTCATTTAGTATACTATAGGTATTTGCACATGATTGTGAATTTTAAGTTTCTTTTTATTATATACTCCGTACAAAGAACGGATATGCTGTTATAGTCTATATAAATAAAATTGAAAATCTGTCTGTCTGTCTGTTTGAGTCATCATCACTGGACAACGGCTGGACCGAATTTAATGAAATTTTGTGGGTTGCCTTGAAATAGCCCCACTTAAAATTCAGTCCACATTTTGAGTTTCTAAGACCAAGCGTTGTTTAGATATTAATTAGAAACGAATAATAAAACCTTCCGTAGAGATAGAATTATGCAGAAAATATTTTTTCCGCCAATTTATTTGAAGAAAATTATATCATGTCGCTTTGCAACGGATTTAAATCCAATGTGTTTATACGGTAGACGATTTTTATTAAATCTTTTCCGATTTGAATAATAAAGATATGTATATAAAATAAATGTCACCTATATTGCATTTTGACTGGATTATATGAATTATGATCTTCAGGTTTAAACATTATTATTATTGATTATTTAGGGGATTATTGATATTTTCAATTTAGCACGTCATTTTTTTATTTTTGAAAAAATTGTTGAAACTCCTATTGTGCGTAGTAAGGGTAGTTAGTATTCAGCAAATGCACGGGTATATCTTCTAATCTACGAGAATATAAGTAGTACAAGTATATTGGCATATATTATCAGCAATTACGGCCTTCAGCTTTAAAGATTGTGGGATAATTAATATTTTCAATTTATTACGTCATCTGTTTGATTTTCGCAAAGTTTTTAGAAACCCATATGCACGTGTAATTTTCTACTAATACACGGGTATATCTTCTAATATTCCAGAATATAAGTAGCACGGGTACCATACAATATTAGCGGTTTTATTTTGCATACATTGTTTCAACTTCATATTTTTTGTAAATTTGTTTCTTCAGATCTGACTATGAAGGTAATTTTGTATACCGAGAACATATATTCTTAAACTTCTTTTTAGGAGCATTAAATTAAATATTTTAATAAAATATTTTTATTAACAATGCCATTTAGTATAATATTGGAATTTGCACATGATCATGGATTTTAAGTTTCTCTCTCGTATTATCCGTATGACAAACAGGTATACTGCTAGTCTATATAAATAAAAATGAAAATCTGTCTGTCTGTCTGTCTGTCTGTCTGTCTGTCTGTCTGTCTGTTTGTCACACCATCACGGGAGAACGGCTGAACCGAATTTGATGAAATTTTGTGGGTAGCCCAGAAATAGCCCCACTTAAAATTATATCCGTGTTTTGAGTTTCTAGGACCAGGGGTTCTCGAGATATTAGTAAAAAACGAAATTTTCGTTTGTCTCATCATCACGGAAAAACGGCTGAACCGAATTTAATGAAATTTGGTGAATAGCATTGAAATATCCCCCCATAAATTTTGTCCAAGTTTCGAGTTTCTAAGACCTGGGGTTGTCGAGATATTAATGAAAACCGGAACTTTTTCCTAGGAGTTCTACTCCCTAACTCCGTGGTTTATCCAAACGAAAAGCTTGAAAATCGTTTGAAAGTGAATTAAAATTTAATCTCTGAGTTTGATGGGAGATTTTTTGCGTTAATTAGTCACTTTCTGAAAACATGAAATGTTTGAAACATGCTTTAAAGGGGAAATCTATCTCCATGGTTCATGGTTTATTTAAAACAAGCTTTTGCGGAACAATGAGAAGTATAGAGAAATCAAAATCGTTATTTAATTTCGCAGTTTATGTTATAAGACATGACATATTTAACATGTTATAAGATTCTATCTTATATCATGTTACTCAGAAACGCAATTAAATTAAATCTGTCTGTTAATTTTAATAATTATTTTTTCGATTTGAATAATAAATAAATGGATATAAAAATATATTTTAGAAAAGAACGATTTGATTTTTCTTATAGCATTTTTGACTGGATAATATCAATTACGGTCTTCAGGTTTAAAAACTATTATTATTTATATTTTCGGGGATTATTGATTCAAGGATTATTGATATTTTCAAGTTATTATGCAATTATTTTATTATGACAAAAATTGTTTAAACTCATATATTGTATGTTGTACGAATCTTCTACAAATACACGTGTATATCTTTTAATCTACGAGAATATAAGTAGTACAGGTATATTGACATATGTTTTGATATATATTGGCATATATTGGAATCAATTACGACCTTCTGGTATAAAGAGTACGGATATTATTGATGTTTTCAATTTATTACGTCATCTCTTTTATTTTGGCAAATATTTTTGAGACGCATATTGTAATACGGGTAATCTTCTACTAACACATTGGCATATTTTCTGATCTGTGACAATATAATTAGTACGGGGTTGCATATATTCATTCAATTCCTATTTTTTCTTCTGTAAATTTGCTTACAAAAGGGGGCAGGATGTTTTATTCTTCAGATCTGATTGTGAAGATAATTTTGCATAGTGAGAACATATATTCTTAAACTTCTCTTTAGGAGCAATAAATTTAATATTTTAACAGAATTTGCACATGATTGCGAACTTTAAGTTTCTTTAAATTATACACTCCGTACGAATAACGGGTGTGCTGTTAGTGGTTAATAAATTTTAACTTTCATTTAGTATATTGAAACGGGATAAGAATGTTTCATTCAGATCTGCAAATTCAAAGCTACGAATTTGGAGGGATATCGCTAATTTGACAACTTTTTTTAAACTTTGCCAAATTGACGGAAATGTCGCCAAATTGATATAAACGACACACAAACAGCTGCGGGGCGCGGTAGCCCATTGGTTAGCGCGCTGGAGTTGCACTCGGTAGGCCCGGGTTCGATTCCAGCCGCTGCCAAAACTGCCGCCGTGTTCATGCGGAGTACGATCACGTTAAACATGTGGGTCCGAAAGTCCTTCCGAGAGGTTGGTGGTAGGGGAAGGAGGGTACGGTCCCTGTGGATGCCTCCCCCACTGGGTTCCGGTCTAAATTGGGTGGCACTTCCCGACCGTCCAAACTGTTACCTTACACCTTTCTGGTAGGTCGGACGGTCTGGGTGTCAACAACAACAACAACACAAACAGCTGCCATAAACCTTCGGGTTGTCGTGTGGCTTGGGTCTTCTACATATCAATGAAATTTTGTTTTGTTTTGTAAGAAGAGAGTACTTAAATGATGTTTGGTTAGCATTTCTCTGTCAGACCAACAATCCTACTTAGTAATACATTTAGCGAATTTTTAAAATGTCACCAAATTGATAAAAATGCTTTCAAATCTATAAAAATATCTTGAAATTGATAAAATTGCGCTACATAAATGATATTAATTGCTTTTTGTTAGGGGATAGTATTGTGATAATATTTCGTCAATTTGTTGCAAAGTGGAACTGTCAGTTCTACAGTCCCACTTGGCGATAAATTTGGCGATTTTTTAAAATGTCGCTATTTTGACGAAACTGTCGCCAAATGTTCCATAGAAATATAACTATTTAGACGATATTTTTTCTACCAATTTATTTGAAGCAAATGATATCATGTCGCTTAGCAACGGATTTAAATCCAATGTGTTTATGCGGCAGACGATTTTTTTTAAATCCTTTCCGATTTGAATAATGAAGATATGTATATAAAATAAATTTCATTGCCATTTCATTTTGGACTGGATAATATCAATTATACTCTTCAGGTTTAAACATTATTATTTTTGATATTTTCCGGAATTATTGATTCAGGGATTATTGATATTTTTAAGTTATTACGCCATTGTTTTATTGCGGCAAAAATTGCTGACACACGCATATTGTACGTTGTACGAGTAATCTTCTAGGAATGCACGGGTATATCTTCTAACCTACGAGAATATAAGTAGTACAGGTATATTGGCATATATTTTGACATATATTGGCATATATATTGGAATCAAGTACAGTCTTCTGGTATGAAGATTAAGGGGATTAATTATATATTCAATTTATTACGTCGTCTGTTGTATTTTACCAAAAAACATTTGTGACTCATATTGCAAAACGGGTAATCTTCTACTAATAATCGGACATTATAAGTAGTACGTGTATATCTTCCCATATAATTTTAGCGCTTTAATTTTGACATATATTGGAATAAATGACTGTCTTCAGATTTAAAGATTACGGGTTTATTGGTATTTTCAATTTATACATGTAATCTACTAATACAGGTTATATTTTCTAATATTCGCGTATATAATTAGTACGGGTCCCATACAATTTTAACGCTTTTATTTTGCATATATTGATTCAATTCCATATTTTTTTATATTTGCTTACATAAGGGGTTCAAGATGTTTTATTCTTCAGATATGTCCATGAAGATAATTTTATATAGCGAGAACAGAGATTCTTAAACTTCTTTTTAGGAGCATTATATTAAATATTTTAACAGAATATTTTGATTAAACATGTCATTTAGTATACTATAAGAATTTGGGCATGATTATGAATTTCAAGTTTCTTTATATTATATACTCCGTACGAAGAACGGGTATGCTGCTAGTCTATATAAATAAAATTGAAAATCTGTCTGTCTGTCTGTCTGTCTGTCTGTCTGTCTGTTTGTCCCATCATCACGGGAGAACGGCTGAACCGAATTTGATGAAATTTTGTGGGTAGCCTAGAAATAGCCCCACTTAAAATTTAGTCTATGTTTGAAATTTCTACGACCAGTGGTTCTCGAGATATTAGTAAAAAACGAAACTTTCGTTTATCTCATCATCACGAGAGAACGGCTGAACCGAATTTAATGAATTTTTGTGGGTGGCCTTGAAATAGCCCCCCATAAATTTTGCCCAAGTTTCGAGTTTCTAAGGCCAGGGGTTATCGAGATATTAATGAAAAACGGAACTTTTTTTATAGGAGTTCTACTCTCCAACTCCGTGGTTTATCCAAACGCAAAGGATAAAAATCGTTTGTTTAAAACATCAAAGGGAATTAAAACTTTATTTTTGAGTTTGATGCAGGATTTTTGCATTAAATAGTCACTATCTGAAAGCATGAATTGTTTGAAACATGAATTTAAATGGAAAAATCTACCTCCATGTTTTGTATTTCACAAGCTTTTACTCAACGATTAGAAGTATAAAGGTATTAAAATGGTTATTTAATTTCGCATTTTATGAGGAAGATTTTATCTTATATCGTGTTGCTCGGCCAAGGAATGAAATTAAATATGTTTGCTAATGATTATTATTATTTTTTCGATTTGAATATTAAATAAATGGGTATTGAAATATATCTTATAAATGAACGGTTTGATTTTTTTTAATTATATTAATTGCGAACTGCATACACCACTTTCATTTATTTTAGCAAAGAGGTTTTAAGCTTATATATTGTGTTTAACTAATAAACTCATATTTTGTTTACCCAATAAATTCATTTATCCAATTGTTTAAACAGAAAAAGAGTGGAATGGGTATTTCTTCTAACAATATTTTAGTGTTTTCATTTAGTATATACAAACTTGATCACGATATTTTATTCAGATCTGCGAATTTAGAGCTACGAATTTGGCTGGATATCGCTAACTTGGCAAATATCTTAAAAGTTACCAAATTGATTGAAATGTCCCCAAATTGATAAAAATGACGTAAATCAATTAAATTTATTTTGTTTTGTTAAAAGAAAGTACTGAAATGGTGTTTCGTTAGCATTTGTCTGTCAGTCCAACCGCCCTACTTAGTAACACATTTAGCGAATTTTAGAAATGTCACCAAATTGATAAAAATATTTATAAATCCATAAACATATTTTGAAATTGATAAATTGCCCTAAATAAACGAAATTGTTTTTTTTAGGGGATAATATTTTGATGATGGTTCGTCAATTTATCGCCAAGTGGGACTGTCAGTTCTACAGTCCCACTTGGCGATAAATTTGGCGATTTTTTAAAATGTCACCAAATTGATAAAAATATTTATAAATCCATAAAAATATTTTGAAATTGATAAATTGCCCTAAATAAACGAAATAGTGTTTTTTTAGGGGATAATATTTTGATGATGGTCCGTCAATTTATGGCCAAGTGGGACTGTCAGTTCTACAGTCCCACTTGGCGATAAATTTGGCGAATTTTTAAAATGTCGCCAAACCTTCATTAGAGATATTCAGACGATATTTTGACCACCAATTTACTTGAAGCAAATCATAACATGTCGCTTAACAACGGATTTAAATTTAATGTGTTTATGAGGAAGAAGGTTTTTATTAAATCTTTTCCGATTTTAATGATGAAGATATGTATATAAAATAAATTTCATTGCCATCGTATTTTTGACTGGATAATATCAATTACGATCTTCATGTTTAAACATTATTATTATTGATGTTTTCGGGGATTATTGATTCAGAGATTATTGATATGTTCAATTTCTTATGGCATTGTTTTATTGCGGCAAAAATTGTTGAAACTCATATATTGTACGTTGTACGAGTAATCTTCTACAAATGCACGGGTATATCTTCTAATCTAAGAGAATATAAGTAGTACATGTATATTGGCATATATTGGAATCAAGCCTTCCGGTATGAAGATGGTAGGGATTATTGATATTTTTAATTTATTAAGTAATCTGTTATATAATGGTAAAAAATTTTCAGACTACATATTATAATACGGGTAATCCTTTACTAACACTAGGACATATCTTCTAATGTATGACATTATAAGTAGTACGGGTTTATCTTCCCATATAATTTTAGCACTTTCATTTGGGCACATATTGGAATTAATTATTGCCTACTGATTTAAAGATTACGGATTTATTGATATTTTCAATTTATATATGTAATCTACTAATACAGGTTATATCTTCTAATATTCGCGTATATAAGTAGTACGGATCCCATACAACACGCTATTGTTTTGCATATATTGATTCAATTCCATACTTTTTATAAATTTGCTTACAAAAAGGCCAGGATATTTTATTCTTCAGATCTACCCGTGAAGATAATTTTGAATAACGAGAACAGCCATTCCTTAACTTCTTTTTAGGAGCATTATGTTAAATATTTTAACAGAATATTTTGATTAAAAATGCCATTTAGTATACTATAGGAATTTGCACATGATTGTGAATTTTAAGTTTATTTATATTATATACTCCGTACGAAGAACGGGTATGCTGCTAGTATGATATAAGATAGAATCTTATAACATGTTAAATATGTCATGTCTTATAACATAAACTGCGAAATTAAATAACGATTTTGATTTCTCTATACTTCTCATTGTTCCGTAAAAGCTTGTTTTAAATAAACCATGAACCATGAAGATAGATTTCCCCTTTAAATCATGTTTCAAACAATTCATGTTTTCAGAAAGTGACTAATTAACGCAAAAAATCTCCCATCAAACTCAGAGATTAAATTTTAATTCACTTTCAAACGATTTTCAAGCTTTTCGTTTGGATAAACCACGGAGCTAGGGAGTAGAACTCCTAATAAAAAGTTCCGTTTTTCATTAATATCTCGACAACCCCAGGTCTTAGAAACTCGAAACTTGGACAAAAGTTATGGGGAGATATTTCAAATCTATTCACTAAATTTCATTAAATTCGGTTCAGCCGTTTTTCCGTGATGATGAGACAAACGAAAATTTCGTTTTTTACTAATATCTCGAGAACCACTGGTCGTAGAAACTCAAAACACGGATATAATTTTAAGTGGGGCTATTTCTGGGCTACCCACAAAATTTCATCAAATTCGGTTCAGCCGTTCTCCCGTGATGGTGTGACAAACAGACAGACAGACAGACAGACAGACAGACAGACAGACAGATTTTCATTTTTATTTATATAGATTTGAGTTTAAATGCTCATCCAAATTTGATTATTTCTACAACGAAGTCTATTTTTCACCTATGTAAAATGCAAACAGCAAAATATGTAGAATGAGTTGTATTAGAATTGGTGTATTTCTTTCACACAAAATCATTTAGTTCATGGAGTCTGCATAGCTGATATGAATGAAATGTTCATTGATTTTACAAAGAGAAGAACAATTTTTTCGATGAAGTTTTACGCATAAAGTTTACTTACTTGCAGCTCCATGGTCCTAAATTTTAAATAAAATAAAGTATTATAGTATTGTGATGAATGACGTGAATGGGAAATTCTTTATGAATGAAATGATGCTTTTATAGAGAGAGCTAGGCGTGTTATTTTTTCTATGACGTGATTTGAATGAATTTCAGTTGTTTTCGATGAAGTTTGCAAATATAATAGATTATCGTAGTATTATGATAATTCTAAAATTATTTCCGAGGAATGTATAACATTTTAGAGATGTGTAAACCAGGCAATCTATATTTCAATGCCGTCATTTGAATGAAGTTCATTTTTTTTCGATGAAGGTTTAAGCTTTTAAATATAATAAATTAATGTAGTATTGTGATAAGTTTTAAATTATTACTGAGGGATGTATTGCATTTTAGAGATGTTTAAATAAAATTGCATTGGAGTTGGAAAGTGTTTCATAATCAATGCTTTAAGCATGATTGATCTTTCTTGTTTATTATTCAAATAGAAATAATAGTAATAAATATTAACAAACGCATTTAATTTAATTGCGTTGCTGAGTAACATGATATAAGATAGAATCTACCCCATAAAATGCATTAAATAACTATTTTGATTTCCTTATACTTTTCATTGTTGAGTAAATACTTCTGAAAAAAAAACTATGGAGATAGATTTTCCATTTAAATTCATGTTTCACACAATTAATGCTTTCAGATGTGACTAATTTGCGCAAAAATCCTTCAACAAACTCAGAAATAAAGTTTTAATTCACGTTGACGCTTTAAACAAAGGATTTTCATCCATTCCGTTTGGATAAACCACGGATTTACAGAGTAGAACTACTAGGAAAAAGTTCGGTTTTTCATCAATATCTCAACAACTCCTGGTCTTAGAAACTCAAAACTTAGACAAAATTTCTAGGGTCTATTTCAAGGCTACCCACAAAATTTCATTAAATTCGGTTCAGCCATTCTCTCGTGATGATGAGACATACAAAAGGTTGGTTTTTTACTAATGTCTCGAGAACCACTGGATTGCTCCTAAAGAAAAGTTTAAGAATATATGTTTTCACTATGAAAAATTATCTTCACGGGCAGATTTGAAGAATAAAACATCCTTAGTGAGTGACGAAATTCAAAATATTGCAGAAACGTATAGATCCTATGACGCACTTGAGTATCCGATAATATTTTGGTAAGGTAGGGATGGGTACCACTTTGAAATGTGAAAAACAAATCCCACAACTGGCATTGCTACTTCAAAGAAGATTTCGGCAATGGATTTTTATGCGTGCGGGATATGAGTTCAGGATGTCCGTTAGCACGATAACTGCCGTAAAAATGAGTTAATCAAAATTAAATTTTAGTATGTTGTTCAGACGGTCTGTAAGACCTATGGGAACATAAATGAATAATATCACCCAATTATATTTTGGATTGAACCCGGGTTGAAAAAATGAAATACATTGAGCCCTATGGAACCGAACTTTTCAAACATATTTTAAGCGGATTTAAATTTCACAAATTGCTTCGAAAATTTTAGGTAATATTCAAATTGTTCCATAAAATATATAAAAAAATTCTGCGAAACGTATTCAGTAGTTTATTAAATAAAAATAAAAGTAATAACAACACCTCTTATATGAAGCGATCACGTGACCATGATATGAAAAGATCACGTGACTCGCTTCAAAATGATATATGGCATCCATCTTGTCTCCAAATCGTGATTTTTAAAGTTCTTTTAAATTCATATTGAGTGTTGTATCCGTCCTAAAACCACTTTATTTTTGTTTAAATTCTGTGCATCTACATACTGAAACAGCGCAATTACAATATATTTGAGTTTAAATGCTCATCCAAATTTGATTATTTCTACAACGAAGCCTATTTTTTACCTATGTAAAATGTAAACAGCAAAATATGTTGAATGAGTTGTATTAGAATTGCTGTATTTCTTTAACACAAAATCATTTAGTCCATGGAGTCTGCGTAGCTGATATGAATGAAATAAATATTCATTGATTTTACAAAGAGAAGGACGATTTTTTTCGATGAAGTTTTACGCATAGAGTTTAATTTCTTGTAGCTCCATTGTCTTTTTTTTAAATAAAATAAATTATTATAGTATTGTGATGAATGACATGACTAGGAAATTATTTATGAATGAAATGCTGCTTTTATAGAGTGAGCCAGGCGTGTTATTTTTTCTATGACGTCATTTGAATGAATTTCAGTTGTTTTCGATGAAGTTTTCAAATATAATAAATTATCGTTGTATTATGATAATTCTAAAATTATTACCGAGGAATGTATCGCATTTTAGAGATGTTTAAACCATGCAATTTATATTTTAATGCCGTCATTTGAATTAAGTTAATTTTTTTCGATGAAAGTTAAATTTTTCAAATATAATAAATTTATGTAGTACTAGCAGCATACCCGTTCTTCGTACGGAGTATATAATATAAAGAAACTTGAAATTCATAATCATGCCCAAATTCTTATAGTATACTAAATGACATGTTTAATCAAAATATTCTGTTAAAATATTTAATATAATGCTCCTAAAAAGAAGTTTATGAATCTCTGTTCTCGCTATATAAAATTATCTTCATGGACATATCTGAAGAATAAAACATCTTGGACCCCTTATGTAAGCAAATAAAAAAAAAATATGGAATTGAATCAATATATGCAAAATAAAAGCGTTAAAATTGTATGGGACCCGTACTAATTATATACGCGAATATTAGAAAATATAACCTGTATTAGTAGATTACATGTATAAATTGAAAATACCAATAAACCCGTAGTCTTTAAATCTGAAGACAGTCATTTATTCCAATATATGTCAAAATGAAAGTGCTAAAATTATATGGGAAGATATACACGTACTACTTATAATGTCCGATTATTAGAAGACGATTACCCGTTTTGCAATATGAGTCACAAATGTTTTTTGGTAAAATACAACAGACGACGTAATAAATTGAATATATAATTACTCCCCTTAATCTTCATAACAGAAGACTGTACTTGATTCCAATATATATGCCAATATACCTGTACTACTTATATTCTCGTAGGTTAGAAGATATACCCGTGCATTCCTAGAAGATTACTCGTACAACGTACAATATGCGTGTGTCAGCAATTTTTGCCGCAATAAAACAATGGCGTAATAACTTAAAAATATCAATAATTCCGGAAAATATCAATAATAATAATGTTTAAACCTGAAGAGTATAATTGATATTATCCAGTCCAAAATGAAATGGCAATGAAATTTATTTTATATACATATCTTCATTATTCAAATCGGAAAAGAATTAATAAAAATCGTCTGCCGCATAAACACATTGGATTTAAATCCGTTGCTAAGCGACATGATATCATTTGCTTCAAATAAATTGGTAGAAAAAATATCGTCTAAATAGTTATATTTCTATGGAACATTTGGCGACAGTTTCGTCAAATTAGCGACATTTTAAAAAATCGCCAAATTTATCGCCAAGTGGGACTGTAGAACTGACAATTCCACTTTGCAACAAATTGACGAAATATCATCACAATACTATCCCCTAACAAAAAACAATTAATATCATTTATGTAGCGCAATTTTATCAATTTCAAGATATTTTTATAGATTTGAAAACATTTTTATCAATTTGGTGACATTTTAAAAATTCGCTAAATGTATTACTAAGTAGGATGGATTACTAAGTAGTGATGTATTACTAAGTTGGTCTGACAGATAAATGCTAACCAAACATCATTTCAGTACTCTCTTCTAACAAAACAAAAAAAAATTTCATTGATATGCAGAAGACCCAAGCCACACGACCAACCCGAAGGTTTATGGCAGCTGTTTGTGTGTCGTTTATATCAATTTGGCGACATTTCCGTCAATTTGGCAAAGTTTAAGAAAAGTTGTCAAATTAGCGATATCCCTCCAAATTCGTAGCTTTGAATTTGCAGATCTGAATGAAACATTCTTATCCCGTTTCAATATACTAAATGAAAACACTTGTATTAGAAGATATACCCGCTCTACTCTTTTTCTGTTTCAACAATCGGCTATATGAATTTATTGGCTAAACACAATATATGAGTTTAGTAGCTAAATACGATATAAGCTTGAAAACTCTTTGCCAAAATAAATGAAATTGATGTACGCAGTCAGCAATTAATATAATTAAAAGAAAAATCAAACCGTCCATTCATAAGATATACTTTTATATCCATTTATTTATTATTTAAATCGAAAAAAAATAATAAAAACATTAACAAACACATTTAATTTAATTGCGATGCCGAGCAACATGATATATCCTCCTAAAATGTTAAAATTTATTAACCACTAACAGCACACCCGTTATTCGTACGGAGTGTATAATTTAAAGAAACTTAAAGTTCGCAATCATGTGCAAATTCTGTTAAAATATTAAATTTATTGCTCCTAAAGAGAAGTTTAAGAATATATGTTCTCACTATGCAAAATTATCTTCACGATCAGATCTGAAGAATAAAACATCCTGCCCCCTTTTGTAAGCAAATTTACAGAAGAAAAATAGGAATTGAATGAATATATGCAACCCCGTACTAATTATATTGTCGCAGATCAGAAAATATGCCAATGTGTTAGTAGAAGATTACCCGTATTACAATATGCGTCTCAAAAATATTTGCCAAAATAAAAGAGATGACGTAATAAATTGAAAACATCAATAATATCCGTACTCTTTATACCAGAAGGTCGTAATTGATTCCAATATATGCCAATATATATCAAAACATATGTCAATATACCTGTACTACTTATATTCTCATAGATTAAAAGATATACACGTGTATTTGTAGAAGATTCGTACAACATACAATATATGAGTTTAAACAATTTTTGTCATAATAAAATAATTGCATAATAACTTGAAAATATCAATAATCCTTGAATCAATAATCCCCGAAAATATAAATAATAATAATTTTTAAACCTGAAGACCGTAATTGATATTATCCAGTCAAAAATGCTATAAGAAAAATCAAATCGTTCTTTTCTAAAATATATTTTTATATCCATTTATTTATTATTCAAATCGAAAAAATAATTATTAAAATTAACAGACAGATTTAATTTAATTGCGTTTCTGAGTAACATGATATAAGATAGAATCTTATAACATGTTAAATATGTCATGTCTTATAACATAAACTGCGAAATTAAATAACGATTTTGATTTCTCTATACTTCTCATTGTTCCGTAAAAGCTTGTTTTAAATAAACCATGAACCATGGAGATAGATTTCCCCTTTAAATCATGTTTCAAACAATTCATGTATTCAGAAAGTGACTAATTAACGCAAAAAATCTCCCATCAAACTCAGAGATTAAATTTTAATTCACTTTCAAACGATTTTCAAGCTTTTCTTTTGGATAAACCACGGAGCTAGGGAGTAGAACTCCTAGGAAAAAGTTCCGTTTTTCATTAATATCTCGACAACCCCAGGTCTTAGAAACTCGAAACTTGGACAAAATTTATGGGGGGATATTGCAAGGCTATTCACCAAATTTCATTAAATTCGGTTCAGCCGTTTTTCCGTGATGATGAGACAAACGAAAATTTCGTTTTTTACTAATATCTCGAGAACCACTGGTCGTAGAAACTCAAAACACGGATATAATTTTAAGTGGGGCTATTTCTGGGCTACCCACAAAATTTCATCAAATTCGGTTCAGCCGTTCTCCCGTGATGGTGTGACAAACAGACAGGCAGACAGACAGACAGACAGACAGACAGACAGACAGACAGACAGACAGATTTTCATTTTTATTTATATAGATTGTGATAAGTTTTAAAATATCACCGAGGAATGTATTGCATTTCAGACATGTTTAAATAAAATTGTATTGAAGTTGGAAAGTGTTTCATAATCAATGCTTTAAGCATGATTGATCTTTCTTGTTTAATTTAATAAGACACTAATGCCTTTAGTTTTGCTTACTAATTTAATTCTTTGAATTCTTTCTGGGACATTTACTTTTTGTCTTTGGTATTTTCATAAGGCCCTACTTCATAAGGCCCTACTGATATTTTTTCCTCCATCGTTTTTACATTTTTTTATTCCTAGTGTTTGGCAAGCCCATATTCCTGCTTGAATTGCCTTTGCTATTCTTGCTCTAACGGGCGAATGCAGCGCTTCTTGCTTGTCCAGACGAAGGTCGAAATAGGTCGGCGATATAAATTTTATATGTGTGTTGTTTTGAACAAAATTTTTATAGTTTAATTACATCAGCAGCCATTTGAGCTGTACATAGATTAATAATTATGGATTTATACGTTTCTACCTCACCGGTACATACTAGCAGGTGCACATAGGCACACCTAGATACAAAAGATACAAGCTTTCTTAAACACAAATAAATGTTATAGGCAAATTAATTAAAAGATCACTAGTTTTACGAACTTGTAAAACACTCTGATGTCTATTCCCCCCCCCCCACTTTCGTCTCTTTTGAAGATCAGACGAAAAAACATCAGTATAGGCAATCTTTTCCTATGGCATGCATCTACGTTTTCCATATACCGATTTGGCGACTTATTAAAGTTTCGATAAACACCTCGAAATAACGTCGGCTCGCGAGTTTGGAGATCCATGGTTCGATTCCCGGTTGAGGCAGAAAGGCCCTTTACAATGGCTCCCTTACAAATCAACCCTGTAGATTAGTGTAAAGATGTCGGAGATATGAAAGTGGCCTTAGTGCGACTAGTACGGATTTAGTGTATTCTGGAAGATTGAGCGCCGATTTCAAAATTGAGAGGATAACGACCACGTAGGATACTAACCTGGGTAAAAATAGTAGTAGCAGGAGACTCACCTGAAACAAAAATCCCAGGAGGTGGTCAATCCGATTATCAGTTGACATTAGATGGTGGAGATTGCAGTGTCCACTTCGACGATAAGAGCTTGCAATTTGGTTCCAATAGCTCAACGGTAGAGCGTAGGCTGGCCAGCTCGGAGATCCAGGGTTCTATTCCCGGTGGGAGCAGCAAGGCTCTTTACAATATTCACGTACTATAGGTAGACCTAACTTGCGTACTCCTGAACTTTTTCACACAAAGTTATAAACTTAAACCTTAAAATATTTCATAAAAACCTTGTATACAGTAATTAAAGTCTTAGGGAATATTATGTATTGTCTACATCATATGTAAGCTTGAAGATTATATTTTAAAAATAGAGCTTATCAGAGTAAAAATTGGTATCAGAGTTGGAAAAAATTATTATTTTTTTGAAAATATTATAACCAATGTTCTTCATAATGTATCCTAATGAATGGTTTACACATAAGTTCTCACATCCACAACTATTAATTAAGTGTTGTAAATCACCCCTTCTTTCCTGAACATCACTTATAAGAAGTTATAAATGCGCAACTCTGTATTTCAGCGTAAATACAACATCTGCTACTTTCTCTACTATTAGCTCTAAACGAGATTTAGATTATACTTTTGAGCCATAAGTGGAAGTGGACATACGTTGCACGAGAATCTCACGGAGAAGGTGTAATACTCAGGTTTGTGTTTGTTCTGATAACTGTTAAGATTTAAGGCATCTAATTTAAAGGATCACGCACTTAAACAAATATGCATTTGTATTCACTTAGAACTAATTTAACTAGATATAAGTATGCTGAAAGGGAATATGTATCACTTACAGTACTTGCAAATATTCTTTTCTCGTATGTTGATGGGTTTATATGTTTTATGGGCTAGGGAAAATAAATAAAAATTTTATTAAAAATAATAATTCTGTGATTAAACAGAATATATGTTTGAGTGGTTTATATTTGTATCAAATAAGTATATTTTATCCTTATAATTTTGGAGACTAAATGTGAGAATTTGACGAGACAAATACATCATAAAACGGGACATTGTTGTCAGACGTTGATTGAAACGTTTAGATCTGGAGTTCGAATTAATTAAGTACACCGCTAAATACTTCGATGGCAACAATAACAACGTTGTATTCACAGATGAAGTGACAACCATTTAACGAAAATTACAAATATTTGTTCTAAATGGGACTTATGGTAAAATACGACAGTAGACCGCGTGTGACAGTGGTGGCCATGGAAACTTAGAAAAAAAACCTGTAGCTAATACTTCAGATGGACGTCTTATAAGATTTTAAAAATGTTTATATTACGGAAAAAGTAGAGATGAAATCTGTCTGAAATGCGCATTTTTTTTTAAAGTAAAATGTGGATTGAGGTGTCGTATAATTGTTAAAATTGTCAATATAGAAATGGTAGAACGATAGTAAATATGGCTTGAAAGTGAATTTTAAAATATTTCGAAAACAACGACTACGTTGGGTTAATGAATGATATGTGCTAAGCCTAAACGAAAGTTATAAAATTTTCTCTAACTGTTCTCGAAAGCAATATTTATACTTAAATATTTATATATTTCGCTAGTTTAACAGCATATAATATTGATTAAATATATCGGTTTCGGAGACAATGTATAAAACAAGACAGATAATCAACGCCAACACAGGTTCACAGATGCGTTCTTATATTTTTCATTTATTCAATTCAGAACGTCCGGCCTACCCGAAGGTGTAATGTATATGTTTGAATGTCCAGGGTTCTTACATGGTCCGTGCTGATACACTGTATTTTAGTGATGAAGGAGGCGACTGTTCTTTACCTACGAAAACGGTTGATGCTTTTAAAGAATCTGAAATGCTGCCAAACTAGCGAGGCATTTATTCAGATAGTGAATATCTATATTTTATGTTATTTAGAAGCATCTTATAAAATATATTATTATGAGATGTGATGGAAACTAGTGCAACAGCTGACATTCCTACAATGTATAAAACACAATGGATTATTCCTACAATGTGTCATAAAAGATATGACATTTCGTGCAATCCTAATTATTGCACAGGGTTTAAGAACCTTTTAAACTTTTTTAATTTAAATTATAATGAAGTTTAAAGTTAATATTTTACAAGTTTCTTTTTAAAAGTATTCTAAAGACATTCGCCTGGCAAAAGAGCCATTTTCAAAATCATTTTCACACGGGATGTAACATCTGCAGGATGAGCTCACAGCTGCAAAAGAGAGCAGTCTACAGCCCCCCCCCCTTTAGCACATGCAAGGAAGATTTTACATTGCTTAACCCGTAACGGTCAAAATTCCTTCACAGCCACAGACTGTATAGAGTCCTGTATAGAGTCGCTCCAATCGCAGATGGGCATGACGCTTCAAGGGGGAAATCAACATCATATCCCCTTGGATTTTGCATTATAGCAGGCTACATCCAATAAGAGGTTCTGTAAGTCAAGGAGTAGCCAATTACAGATGTTACTGCAAGAGCGCTATGACTAGCGCAGCAAAAATATAAAATAAAGAAAAAGAGAGAGGAGAGAGTCGTCGAAAAGTGTGGTCCGGCTTGCGCCGGCCACTCTGGGCACTTTTCTACAGAAATGATGACGGCAAAAATTGGGCCGCACCATGCTGGTTAAGAATCTGCATGTACGAAACGACGGACAGAAGTCCGGATGACCCGAGCCGTACTTTAGGCTTAGAGGCCCACTTCGCTCGTTATGTTTCATTTTCAAAGAAATGTTTCTAAATTTTGGTCTGTTGCTGACCTATACAAAAAAAAAGAATGCTGGCTCTAAGATTGGAGCGACTCTATACAGGACTTGGGGTCCTAATGGCAGTAATTCTTTACTAATGGAGGCTTGAGCCTACATATACTCCGGAAATCAATTATGGAATGTTCATAATATCAATTGACAATGGCGACATCTTCTGACGAGCTGATAGTGATGATATCGGAATAATCGATGGCTATGAAACGAAACTCTGCTCAATAGATACCCCAGCTACCTCTGTTCTACGGTTGACAAAGGCTGATTTAAACTTTACATCATCACTAATGCTGTGAAATAAGTCGGTGGACTCCCAATTTGTGAAAAACAGAACCATTCGGAGCAAAAAAAGAAAAGACGAACTTTATGTCACCGATGACAGTAGCAGGTACCTCAACCCACAAGCCTCAGCATATCATGCCCGTAAGTTACTCCATTTCTAATATTGTAATTCCATTGTCCAATGACTCTAATTAATTAGAATAATATAATGAAGAGATAAAGATAGAAACTAAAACTGTGTTATTTGTAACGATTGATTGAGATAACAAAATGTAGCAATACTTTAAACAATTTTTAATGGATTGACATTCGAATCCTAGCATTTATGTACAATGCTTAAATATAATAATGATTGAATAATGTTAAATGAAACTCCCATAGAGACATAGATGAAAGAATATAATTACTAATATGATGAATATTAAAAAGTAAAATTATAATGATGAAACATATTTAAATAATTTTAAGAAGTGTTATACGAGAAGTAATATAATTAAATATGGTTTATGTGATTATGAATTAAGTTGTTATTATAAGACTGTGCAATGGATAAATATTCCCTTCTCTCGAATATATATAAATACATATATATATTAATAAATGTTATTTTGGATCCACACCTGCCTCTTCCTATGTCTCCAAGCCTTTTAAAATTAATTAACAATAATATGATTTGCTTCAGGTATCTTGGAGGGTAAGTCTGTTTATTTTTTAAAATGCTAGCCACTAGTGATCAAATTATTTAAATTTAAGTAATAGACCATAATTAATGATAGCTTAATGAAGTATACATTTAAGGATTTAATTATTAGAGTTTTTCGTGGTCTATATCCTTCTTTAATTTGTGTCGGGATAAATGCGGCCTTTACATCCTGATATTTTTTTATATTTTTGCTGCGCTAGTCATAGCGCTCTTGCAGTAACATCTGTAATTGGCTACTCCTTGACTTACAGAACCTCTTATTGGATGTAGCCTGCTATAATGCAAAATCCAAGGGGATATGATGTTGATTTCCCCCTTGAAGCGTCATGCCCATCTGCGACTTTTGTCCAGCTGTACTGTAAAGTGGGAGTAACTTTTCCCCATTATTTTTTTGAAGTAGACAGTGAAAATGGCCATCTTCAAATGACTGCCCATGTGAACTTGAAGGGCGCAGAATTCCGGTATAAGGTTTCTGTGGGAAACAAAGTCTGTGGCTGTGAAGGAATTTTGACCGTTACGGGTTAAGCAATGTAAAATCTTCCTTGCATGTGCTAAAGGGGGGGGGGGGGGGCTGTAGACTGCTCTCTTTTGCAGCTGTGAGCTCATCCTGCAGATGTTACATCCCATGTGAAAATGATTTTGAAAATGGCTCTTTTGCCAGGCAAATGTCTTTAGAATACTTTTAAAAAGAAACTTGTAAAATATTAACTTTAAACTTCATTATAATTTAAATTAAAAAAGTTTAAAAGGTTCTTAAACCCTGTGCAATAATTAGGATTGCACGAAATGTCATATATTTTATGACACAATGGATATAACTACGCTGGTGCGTATAATATATCGTAGGCTGCCAACAGCGTAGCCCGCTTTATTGATCACAACCCACATGATTTAATATATGTTTTTAATTAAACCCGTGACCCTTAACAGCTTCACTGTTTCCCAAAGCAATCGATGTGCTTCCGGGAAATATGTTTAGTTCAAAGTGACATGGATTTTGGAAAGGAAATTATAAAAGAGAAAGGAAAATATTGTGA
Organism: Amaurobius ferox; assembly: GCA_951213105.1. Taxonomy (NCBI): domain Eukaryota; kingdom Metazoa; phylum Arthropoda; class Arachnida; order Araneae; family Amaurobiidae; genus Amaurobius; species Amaurobius ferox. Next base: position 33,743,466 of record OX578144.1, on the reverse strand, counting down.
AATGCATGGAAATTAAAAAAAAAAAAACCCTAAGGTTTCACATATTATGCCAGGTAAATATTTCCAATAGTATAAAATACTGAAGGTTAAATTAAGTTACATTTTATGATTTTATTTTCCTTTTAGTTCTTGCAATGTCCAAATAAAACATTTCCAATTGAATAAAAAGAATATTTAAAAAATATATCGCTGTTGGATGTCTTATGACGTATCCGGAAGTATCTCACAACCAAATATCTAAGATGTACGTCTGTTTGATTTTCCTTTACGGTATCACCAGACAGGCAACATTGCTTATTATAATCATTTAAAAATATCGCTGTAGAAATAATATCTTTAACCCTTTGATGGTTATGAACGAGTTCAGCTCGCAATCGAATCGTGCTTCATAATGCGCGCAAACGAGTTCCGCGCGGGAGCAAGATTTCGACCGAAATGGTTAGAAACGAGCACTACTCGCGTAGTGAATTTTTCCCCCATGCGCGCTGACGAGCTGAGCTCGTTCGCCATTATTACTCTGCATTGATTATGTTACAAACGAATCCTACTCGCGAAATTTAGTTAGTTTTACTGTCTACAGATGGCAGTGCGGGTTCCATGAATTTCTTTTCATAATGAAGGGGGAATATTTTTTTTTACCTTGTTCTTTTTATGCGTATTTTGGCGCGTTTTTAGGGTGTTTGTAAAGTAAAATGGCTCAAAAGCGAAAGTTAGATAATTATGATGATGATTATGATTGTGATACAGAAAGCTTATCAAGTTTTGAGTCTGATGAAGACTTTGTTCACAGTATATCAAGCTCAGAAGACGATTCAAGCGATGAGGAAGATTTTTCGAGTGTTCGACAGTGGTGTAAAATTGATTCAAGTTCTCACGCTCCTAGCCGATTTAGTTTTACTGTTGATGTGGGCATGAAAGCTTGCGTGACAAATATTTCTGATCCACTAGAGTACTTCGAGCTGTTTTTTACTGATGAGATTGTAAATCATATTGTTACTGAAACCAACATTTTTGCTGCTGAAAATTTAAATACATTTAAGAGCAAAGAACATTCCCGAACTCATCATTGGAGTGAAACTAATGCGAATTAATTGATAGTATTTTTTGCATCATTAATTTTGCAAGGAATAATTACGAAACCAATTGTAAGAATGTATTGGTCAAAAAGAAAGTTAATTGAAACTCCTAGTTTTTCTAACCTCATGAGTTCGAGAAGGTTTGACCTTATTATGAAATTTATTCATTTTGATAGGAATGAAAACACTGATTCTTCTCATCCTCAGCCAAAACTAAAAAAAAATATGGACCGTTTTAAATTACTTACAGAAAAAAATTTCGGAAGTTTATACACCCGAACAAGACATATGTATTGATGAAAGTCTATTGCTGTATAAAGGGACACTTTCTTGGACCCAATACTTACCACTTAAAAGGGCCAGATTCGGTATCAAAATGTTTATGTTATGTGAATCTCATAGTGGATACGTGTGGTCTATTATAATTTATGTCGGTAAAGGCACAGATATATCTGAAGAAAATAAAGAATGTTCGTTTTCTACTCAGGTAGTTTTGACATTGTCTAAGCCGCTATTAAACAAAGGATACTGCCTCACTAAGGATAATTACTGCAACTCTCCCGAGTTAGGGTAAATGTTATTGAAATCTAAAACTGATTTTTTTGGAATATTAAGACCTAACAAAAAAGATCTACCGAAGGAACTGAAAACAGAAAAGCTTAAAAAGGGAGACTTACTTGCCTATCAAAGAGATAAGATGATGATCGTGCGATGGGGAGATAAAAAATATGTTCATTTTATAAGCTCAATTCATAATCCTGAAATAGTAAAAGTCCCAAATAAATTGAAAAATGCGGAAATAGAGAAGCCTAAGATTGCTTTTGATTATAATAAAACGATGGGCGGTGTAGATCGCATGGATCAGCAAATGGGATACTATGATGTAACTCGATCTCGTCAAAGGAAATATTACAAGAAAATATTTCGTTATTTATTGGACATAACAATTTTTAATGCTTTTCAGCTGTGGAAAAAAAAGGGAATAAAAAATCAAATTTGGAATTCAGACTTGAACTAGCTGAAAGAATTGTTGAAAAATATCACACTCACAGACATTTGAAATCAAAACCTGCTGAAGCAGTTTCGAATATTTTAAAATTGTCAGCACGCCACTTTCCTCATTATGTTCCACCTACAGAAAAAAAGAAAGAACCTACTAGACGATGTGTGATGTGTTGCAGCAAAAATGATGCCAATGGAAAAAGAATTCGTCGCGAAACACGTACTTATTGCAAAGACTGTAATGCCCCATTATGTGCAATTCCATGTTTTAAAGTATATCACACACAAAAAGATTTTTAGGTAATTACTATATTTAAATGCTTCATAAAGTTTTACATTAGTTGTATTTATTTAGTCCTTTCAATTTAATATTTGTCTTATATTTATAATTAACTATTATTATTTATATAATTGATTATAATCATTTATAATTTACTATTTAATAATTATCATTTATTAATTATTTTAAAGTACGTAAAAACTGTTATTTATGTACTACAAATACTTTAAGAAATTTTTAAAACGCGTGAGGCGAGCTATCTACGGCATCGCCAGAGAAGGGTGACATTTTCGGAAGAACGGCGGGGGAAAACAGCTGCCACTTTCGACTACTGTTTACTCGTAATACTGCGCGAATTAAGTAAACGACAACTGCTCATTTCCCTAACCGTCAAAGGGTTAATGGAGTGGTTAACTTAAAACTAATGTCCTATACACAATATACTATACAGGGTGATTCAAAACGATAGGATAACTCTAAGGGGTGATAGAACACACCTAAACAATCACTTTTCGTCATACAGTGCATGATCGTAACACACGCGATTAAGCGCTAGAGGGCGCTGTTCAACGAAAGTATTAAATGCCTGTTGTCGCGCTCGTCGTTAGCAGTCAAAACATACATCGCCAAATGAGCGATTTTGTGCCAAATACGTTTTCCAACCTGCAAAAGTTCTTTCCTTCCAACTTCAGGAGCATGCGCAGTATAGGTTTTCATATCGGCCATAGGCCGCCAGCGCAGGGAGCAGACACTAGTCGTCGTTAGTTCCATCGTGGATTTTAGAAGGAATTGATTGTTTCATAAATCAGGAGAAGGTGGGCATGCACTTCATGTACAATTTGCGGACTGGAATGGGAGGAAAGCCCAAATCCGTATGTGGTTCGAAAACTGCGGAGCTCCACACCATACGGATTTGGGGTTTTCCCTCAAAGTTTTGCCCCATCCTTTAAAGTTAAATGTGGCCCATTAAAGTTTGGCCCATAGTTTTGAATCACCCTGTATTATTAGTAACATAATAATCTAAATTCATCATATATTTAGTCATGCTCATTTCTTAAAATTTTACATTTAAAGCAGCAAAACGAAATCATTAAAAGCATATTCTTTGTTAATATTAAATTTAAACTTTCTAATATATTTCATTTGCTTCTGTTTACACGTTTGAATAATTATGTTATTCTTAACCATTTAAATTCTCCTATAATCAATGCAACATTTCAAGATATTTAGTTTTAAAAGAAATACATATTTTCTCTGGTAAAAAAAAAAAAATAAAATAAAAAATGCACATTTTCATAAATATTTGCGCACAATCCTTATTTCTTGTAACTAAAATATTCAGAGATTTTGGAAACATTCTTCAAAATCTTGTCATCACGTATTTGAATAAATTTGAATTATAAATTACAACACGCAGGGAAGAACAATTTATGTTTGAGTGTATTTTACTATGTCATCAATCATAGGGAATTTCAAAATGGAATTATGTTTTCAAGGGGGTACATCAATATGGAACAGGTATTGGAGTCGAAGTTTCCTTTCAAAAGAATTTCCTCTAAACTAGAAGACACGATTTTATATTTATGAGTGCAATCAAAAAGTATTCTGCTTGTGTAAACATGATTTTTAAACAACGTGCTTTCCAAAGATACTGCAAAATAAACCATCAGATATCCATTCTTCAGATTTCTACATCATTTTAGCATGTCTCACTTTTATTTGACTTCATTTTAGGATGTTTTTCATTTATTATTTCAATGCTATATGAACTTTTAAAAGGCAAGGAACCTATGACTTTAAAAAACATGTTTTATTTTGTTTAATAATGCATAGTTCTAAAGGTTGACAATAGTTTTACTAACTAAAAATCGTGATTCTTTACGTAAAGTGTCTTGATTAGGTAAATCATTTTGATTAGGTAAAGCGTTTTATCTATAAATATGCAAAATTTGAATCTTCTAGTTAACTACAGAGAAGGGAGGACGCCTTTGGAAAGGTTTTTCAACCAAAACCAAATGCTTTTCACCCTTTTGGGAAAATCGGAAATTCTGCTGGAAGTCGGAAAGTCTTTTGTCAGATTTAAAAAAAAACATTTTGCGAATAATTACCATTTTCTCCACCCCTCTGGGTACTGGGTGAGGAATCGAAAATTCTGAATCCTAGTCCATCCATGACATTTATTATCAAACGAGCAAGTTTTTAATGTGAAATTTTTTTACCTTCGGTTAAACAATGATGGTAGTAGTATAATTTACAATGTTTGAACTTCTTATGGTATAACGATTATACGTAATAAATTAACTATAATGCGGCTTCACTCGATTTTCTCATATTGGAATCCACTTTTAGGTAGCTTGTATTTTTTTTTCAAACTGTACAAGAATTTTTTTTGAAAAATCAGTATTATTGGTCCAAATTATTACAATCATTGTATGTTATCCTGCACATTAAAGGGCATTAAAAATCTTTCGATTGGTGACATACTCGACAATATACCTCCCGGGGGGAATCCCTCCCCGTGACCAAGACAAATATTGTAACGCAACAATTTTTCACAACAATGAATGAAACTATTAAGTCATTGAGCCGAAAATAACAGTTTTACGCAAATCGATGTCGAGTTTTGCCCTATGCTGCCATGCTAAAAATATAAAATGTCGAAGTTTTCACCCTAATTTTAAAAAAATTCTACCTAGTTCTTGATTGTTTCAATAGCAAAGCCGAATATGAAGTTTCGTGAAAATACATTAATATTAGTAGCAGCTATCTTGAAATGCAAGAATTCGATCACAGACGTACATACATACAGAGAGACAGACAGGCGGGCATCACTACAAAAACAGTCAAAGCGTGTCCAGGAGGTAATTAAACATATATTGGCAGCAAAATCTTGAATTCGAAAAATTTTGTAAAAATAATACTTTCGCAGTATTTTCTCTTTATATAGTATGAGAAAATAAAAATAGCTTTGATTCCATTCAGTAGCGAAATATTTGAATATTTTAAAAGTAATTCAAATCACATTTTATTAATTTCTAGAATTAAATATGCATGGACATTCAGTTAATATTTCACTTATTTTTTTGTAAGTACAGGAATACCAAGCGTTTCTAGCATGTTTAACAAATGTAGGCAACCAGAATTGACAGTAATATCGTTTAGCATGAAGGCGTGATAAAGTGCTTCTTGCATGTTTGGCCAGATACGTGGATAGAATGGAATTGCTTCTTACTCTACTCCCACACCCTCTTCTCTTTCTCTCTTAGGTATAATTATCAGATGTTCCAGACCAATCTGGTTCACATCAAATGGATTAATCTTCTAATGGGCGTATCCCTCCACGCAATATCTTGAAGATCAGTTTAAATTAATTTATTTTTCTCGTATGTAAAACCTAAGACAGACATCTCTTTCAGAAAAATATAATATACATATCTTTCACAAAAAGTAATTTAACGGATTTATGTTAAATTGCTGACAGCAGATCATGCAAAAACATTTAATTTGTTATCTTGTTAAACATATTTAAATAAATAACTGGTGTAGCTTTTCTTTGTCATTTAATGAAGCACATGAAAATGTTTATCATATCACAGACGTAGTAGGCAATTAAAAGTTAATTCAAAACTAAATTAAATTAATTCAATTAAATTAAGTAAAAGGATATGTATGAGCGTATGAACTTTTATGTATAAAAAAATAAAAGTTCAGCTGTTAAAATATTTGAAAACAGTATTTAATCATTAAATACATAAACCGTTTATTTTAAAACGCTTAATATTTATTAATTTAAATAATTCATAATTAATAATGCATACTTTTTCAACTATTAATTGTTATTTCACATATTTTTATTTAGCTTTTAAATTTTAATGATGCATATGAAAATATTTATCATATCTCAAACGTAGTAGGCCATTCAAATCTAATCCAAAACAAGTAAAAGGCTATGTATGAGCGTTTAAAGTTTTATGTATATAAAAATATAAGTTCAGCTGCTTAAAATATTTGAAAACAATATTTAATCATTAAATACATAATCCATTTATTTTTAAAATGATTAATATTTATTAATTCAATTAATTCATAATTAATAACGCATACTTTTTCAACTATTAATAATTGTTATTTCAAATATTTATCTTTAGTTTTAAATTTTAATATTTTAACAATAAAAGTTCAAAATTAAATTAATAATTAAATAATAAGTACTTAAAGTTTAAGTATGTAAATTAAATGTAATCTGTAGTAGATACATATCTAAATATAACTATATAAAATTATTTAGGGCATTTCAAATATATGAGTTTTTATGCATTCTTTTTATGAATATTTTCCATATATGAGATGAATTACAGTTGATTGAATCTATGTTTAACTAGTGATAAGAATATTTGTTCATTCAGATGAAACATATTAAACACGTTTAAAATTTTTGATTACGTACATATACATTTTATTAACACTTGACAACATAGTTGAAAAGTGTTTATAACTTAGTTCATCCAGTCTGCTTGTCTGGCTGTCTGTCCGTTTGTACGATAACTGCCATAAAAATGACTTTATCAAAATGAAATTTTAGGATGTTATTGAGACGGTCTGTGGGGTATATGGGAATGTAAATGAACAATATCACCCAATTAGTTTTGAATTGAACCCGAGTTGAAAAAATGAAATACATTGAACCCAATGGGACCTAATTCTTCAAACATTTTTAAGCGCATTTAAAATTCACAAATTGCTTCTAAAATTTTAGAAAATATTCAAATTATTCCACAAAATATACAAAAAAAAATTCAGCAAAATATGTTCTGTAGTTTTTTAAATAAAAATTAATATAATAATTGAACCCATATTCTATGTGGTCCACTTCGGGTAAGAGATTACATGATGCACTTCAAAATAAAATATGGCATCCATCTTGTGTCAAAATCGTGATTTTTAAAGTTTTTTTTAATGTATGTTTAGTGTTGCATCCGTGTATATGATCCAGTTTATATGATCATCAAATTTTGATTATTTCTACAATGAAGCCTAATTTTCACGGAGAATGTAAACACATCAAGCTGTAAGATGAGTTGTATAAGAATTGCTGACTTTCTTTAACGCAAAATTATTTAGCTCTGGCGTCTACTGTATAGCTGATATGAATGAAACATTCATTGGTTTCATATAGAGAAACATACGATTCTATATTGCCTTTTTCGATGAAGTTTTAAGCATGGAGTTAGAAAGTATTTTTGCATCCATGGTTTTAAGTTTTTAAGTAAAATAAATTATTTTAGTATTGTGATAATTTTGAGAATATCGCCGCTGAATGAAAGGAATGGAAAAAGTCTATAAATGAAATATTCATTGCTTTTGTATAGAGAGGCAGACGATTTATATTTCCATTACGTTATTTGAATAAATTTCATTTTTGTGCGATGAAGTTTTCAAATATAATAAATCATTGAAGTATTGTGATAATTTTAAATATATCACAGCTGAATGTATCGCATTTTAGAGATGTTTAAATAAAATTGCATTGCAGTTGGGAAGTGTTTCATAATCAATGATTTATGCATAATTGATCTTTCTTGTTAATATTTATTAGTAATTTTTATATATTTAAACATATTTGAGTATTAGAAATATTAAATAACCAAAAATGACATATATGTAATTTTGAAACATTTCCTTACATTAAATGTAAGAGTTATAAATTTATGATTGGCGCTGCTTTAGTCATCCTTGTATCATACTATTTATTAATGCATTTCGATTCTAGACAACACGATAGCTAGGATAATTTCATAACGTAAGTGATATTAAAAATTTAACCAATGGAAATGTAACGTATATATTACGGTATTTATGTGAAAGGTATCGAATATCTTATCACACACACACAAATAAATGTTAGCTGCATTGTTACCAAGAAAATGTGTTTTGTGCTAAAATTTTACAACTTGTACGATAACTGTACAAAGTCAGTCATAACACACAGCTGCCATCAAATTCACATACAATTAATATCAAACTACAAAATGCCGTAAGTTTACCTTTAAAATAGAAACATATCGATGTCGGATGCGGTCCTAGGATCATGATTCCGAGGTTTCGAACGACCAGTATTGCAAAAATTTTGAAATCCTAAAAAAAGTATTTAATGTTTTTAAAAGTCTTGGTAAAAATATTATTTTCTCGATCTGAGAATGTTACCCATTATTTGTAACCTAATTCTAGTTCTCTTATAATAAAGTCACGTAGATGACCCGAATGTGTGACAAACTGAAATGTTAATTTTCATTTTTAAACTCATGGTTTTTGAAATTAAAATATTATCTCATTAACCAGTTTCAGTTCCGAATTCTCGCAAGTTCAAAATAATGTGATGAGGATTATTGTGTTTTGACCCCATTCATTTGTCATATAAAGTTCATATCTATATATATATATAAAGAAGAAAAGTATGTATGTATGTATGTATGTATGTATGTATGTATGTAAGATCCAATGTCATGGGAGAACGACTAAACCAAATTTGATGAAATTTAATGGGTAGACTTGAAATAGCCCCACTTAAAATTTAGTCTATGTTTTGAGTTTCTAATACCAAGGGTTATCGCCATATTAATGGAAAACGAAACTTTTTCCTAGGAGTTCTACTCTCTAACTTCATGATTCCTAACAAAACAGGTTGGAAATCTTCGGTTTAAAACGTAAAAGCCAATTAAATCTGAGTTGTGTGGAGTGTATTGAACGCAATTGTCACGTTTGAAAATCGCAGGGTTGAAATATGAATTTAAATGGAAACTCTATCACCATGGTTTATTTTTTTCACAGACTTACTCAGCAAATTTTATTAATTTGAATAATAAATAAATGAATATAAAACTATATATATATATATATATATATATATATATATATATATATATATATATATATATATATATATATATATATATATATATATATATATATATATATATATATATATATATATATATATATATATATATATATAAAGAAGAAAAGTATGTATGTATGATCCAATGGATCTGATTGGCCAAACAGTGGCTGTGCTTAGGTAATGCATTAAATAAGTTGAAACGATTCTGATTGGCCAAAGAGTGGCCGTGCTTAAGCAATGTGTAAATAAGTACTTCCTTTTATGGTAAGATTATCATTTCAAATAAAAAAATACTCCATTTCAATCAAATCCTTTTATGTAATTTTTATCAGAGTTTTGCATCATAAATCCCGAGCAATGCTGAGTAATCGCTGCTAGTAAGTCATATAAAATTCACGACGCAAAAATGCCTTACAATTTAAGAATTTCATAAAAGTAAAATTGAATTTAAACTGAATATATAAATGACATTGAAAAGATTAAATTTGATTTCAAGCACGTTTTTGTATTAATTTCAATTTCCTGTATGTATACATATATTTCACATATGTATACACAAAAACTCGATTATTTTTTATTATGAAAATACTTGATGCCTGGTGAATCTGAAACGTATTAGCAAAGAAGGAAAAATATCGTGTTTTCCTATTAACGATGAGCGATATTCATTTATTATGCTTTTAAGAACAGATTGTCCCTTTGAGAATTTCATCACATTTCATCGCTAATCATTACTTTCAATTTTGAGGCTTATTGCTCCCAACTGTATTCGGAGGATAAGAATTATTTATATTTTAGCTCATGCTGCAAAGAATATGTAACTGATGTGTATATAATGATAGTTTTATTGCCAAGTGTATATCATGGATTTTCAAATTTTATTTCCTTTTTTTATCTCTACAATACGGGAAAGTATATACATTTATGATTAATCCCAAACTCAGTTTTGGCTGGTTTGGTTTATTTCTCTACCATATTCCAGAATACAAATCTTCCTATCCTATATGTCGAGTTTTATTCCGTATGCGTGGATTTGTGTATATGTCTGTAAAATTAATAATTTACCCTGTATGGTCTATATAGACTTTTGGTTATACTTAGTGTAAGTTCTAAGTTATGATTTATTTTGAACTAGCAACTTCTTATTGCTTAGGCTATGTAGACCAATCCGGAGCAGGCTAACTAATTTCTGTGATCCTTGTAGTCGAACAGGATAAAGTTTTTTTCGTGATAAGTAAGGATTTGATTTCGCATGGTTGGAAGTCTGATAGAGTGACTGGTAATTTGGCGCAAGTGTCTCAGGTGTGTGTATCTGACATGTACATGAAAATAGACAACTAGAATTGATGTCTGAGATCTACCAATGTAATTTAATTGAATTTTGAGAGAATCCACGGCGTGTATTTATTTAACTACGAGTAATCCAATGTATACATATGCATCACCAAGCCCTGCTATCTGCAAGTTTTAAGTTCATTCAACTGCAGGAGCATGTGCAATATTATGTCTATTTTTCTGAATGTAAACCTCTTTGGTAATACGACCCGTTACTGTATGAATTAATTCTGTTAATATAGAAGTTAAAGTAGCAAAACACAAGTCTCTGTGCTTGCACGTTCCATGAAGGTAAGCACTTTGCCATAAAAATATTTTTATCTGCTCCCCGAGTTCTAACTTGTGCCACTTTAAAGATCAGTAATAATCAATCTTAGGAACTTCACAATCTTTAAATTTTTCTTCATATGTTTCATAAAACATTCATTTTCATAACTGCTGCTTTTCCTAATTGAGCAATGGACAATTGTGTAAATTGGCCTTCAAAGAACGTGAAAATAAAATAGAATACTGCTTGAAATAATTTGACAGAAAAATGCCAAAATATCTAGATTGAGCGTTCGTGATCCTGGACTAGAAACATGCTGCTTCTGGGTAAAGCAGCGTTTTTATGCACTCAAGGAAATTTCTTACTTTTCACGAAGATTAATGTGAAATATTTACTTGAGATTTCTTTACTGAGAGGAGAAATTCGTAAAATTCAACAATTTTCTTTTTGAAAATAAAACAGTTGTTGGGTTTGTAAATGTTTTAACAACTGAATTCCTAGAATTAGATATCAACATTCTACCCATAATAAACAACTTATATTTTTAAAATATAAAGGAATTCTTTTGGATTCAGTTTAAAACTCATCAAAAAGGTATTTATTCAATTATCCAATGGTGTCAAGATTAAAACTCAATATTTAATATTATTTAAACTCTAATAAAGTAATATTTTCGATCGCTAAGAAAACTATTTGTGCGTTAGTCCCAAAAAATCTCTCGTCGATGTGTTCCACAGCAACATCCGAAGAGACCCTGCACCAAATTTCTTGGTTGTAAGTAATCTAAATTTTCTGCTATAGACGACACAAACATACATAAATATTATTTTATTATTATATCTATATATATAAGGAAGAAGAGTGTTTATGTATGATCCACCATAACTGGAGAACGGCTGAACCGAATTTCATGAAATTTGTCTTGGTAGTCTTGAAATCGCCCCACAAAAAACGTAGGTCATGTTTCGAGTTTCTACGACCAATGGCTCTCGAGATATTAGTGAAAAACGACACTTTTTTCCAGGAGTTCTACTCTCTAACTCCATAATTCACAACGAAAAAGGTTGAACATTGTTGGTTTAAAACGTGAAAGTCAAATAAAGAGTTTTGTGGGAGTTTATTGAACGTATTAGACACTTTTGAAAATCGCAGTTTTGAGATATGAATTTAAATGGAAACTTTCACCATGGTTTATTTCTCACAGGCTTACTCAACAATGAGTTTTGTGGGAGTTCATTGAACGCATTTGACAATTTTGAAAATCGCAGGTTTGAGGTATGAATTTAAATGGAAACTTTCACCTTGGTTTATTTATCACAGGCTTACTCAACAACGAAAAGTATTAAGAAATCACAAGAAAGATCAATCATGCATGAAGCATTGATTATGAAACACTTTCCAACTTCAATTTCATTTAAACATCTCTAAAATGCGATACATTCAACGGTAATATATCACAATCGGCCCTATGTGTTCCTATGTACTTTTTATCATAATTTTACATGGTAAATCTCGAGCAACGGCGGGTAATCGCTGCTAGTAAGAAATAGTAAGGAAATGTCTCACATATTATAAGTGGTAATAAATTTTCTCATACTACTAATTTTTCGAATTTTTTTAAACGCTCTTTCTTCAGATTTCGCTATAGCTACAGTTTAGATGATTACTAATTTAGCTTCAGAATTGTATTCCGGATGATAATGAAATACTCACCAAGGATTTCATTGCCGATTCCTTTTCAATTGCTGTTTCGAAATGTTTCTTTTTACTTGAAACATGTATTTCTCATGATTAACTACAGTTAAAGCGTAGGTGATAACTGGTACGGATTCAAAATCAAATTTTAGAGGAGGAAGTGTGATTCACTAAGTACTATTTACGTCTAGAGATGTTAATTTTTCCAAAAATTGGCATAACTTTACAAAATTATTATGCGAAATTGAATGAAAATGCCAACACATCTCTTGTGTTTATATAGGTCTATGCATGTTCCCTGTACACCCAAGTATCCTTATGCAAAATTATTATTTTTTTTTCATTTAGATGGATAATGTTGTCAATATTATACATTCTAGAGTCTTATATAGAATGAATCGTTACTAGAAAAACTAGAATGTATACTATGTTAGAAGTGATTTATTATAACAGCATAACTCCCATTCTGCTTAGAAATATTGGTATCTAAACAATGTCGTATTTTATAGTTTATAGTTTAAATGCTTCTCAAAATGGTAATAAATATTAATAATGACTATTAATCATACAATCTTTTCAACATTTGTAGATGTATCGCTAACAATAGTATTTTCATTATCTCATTTAGATGCAGATTTATAAAAGTAGGAAAAATAATGCAGATAAATATTTATATCCATACTACTTCAGTTAAACTACATAGGCCCAAACAAAAACATTTCTTCCTTTTAAAATAAATGTTTTTATCTTTAGAGCCACGCCGGTGCCATTAGTGAATAAAATTGAAAGCCATGATTAGCGAAAATGCGATAAAATTCTCCTGGGGAGTTTATAAGTTTTAAAACGTAATAAAACGGTGTATTTTTGATGTTTTTTTCATTACTAATATGAAAACACATTATGTTTTACCCTTTGGAAACAGATTAAATTTAAATAACACCAAGCTGTGTGTTGTTTTATATTTTCATGGAAGCTGAAAAGGATTCTTCTATTTCTTCATAAAGAAAGCATATTGTTATTTGTTGTTAAATTGAACACGTTGTTATAGATTATTTTAGCAAAAGACAGTCTGCAATGTATGTTGTGCGTTACAAAACAATTATTTCAATAAGACAGTATAGAAAGTTGCACTTCGTAAACTAATTTAAGGTTGGGTGAATTTACGTTTTCTAGCACCTCTAAATACGAATAATACAAATCAACAATTACTCCAATCATGTTTGCTTGTTCTGCCACTCTTGTCGATATCAGTCTTTAACTAGTGTAGTGTCGGTATTCTGTAAGTCTTCCCCCTGTTTTAAATGTGTTTTTCAAGTTGAATGTAAGTGTATAATATTCTGCGTTAAATTCGTCTGCGGAGAAACCCCACTTTTGCATGTACATGTCATTTTCACGGCTGGGACTTCCGCCTTGAAAGTCCGTTGGAAGTAGATGTATTACTTTTTCTTGTATAATTCTTTCCATTTGGCGCGACTGTGAAAGCGAGTGCTTGAAATGCATATGTAGTTGTGACGTCAGATTCTGGGTAGCGGTTGAGAGACGCTACATTTTCTGAGGAGATGGAACAAACAAACTTAATCTGACGGTCATGTATTGATTTGCTCCAAATTTATAACAATGTCAGAATTTAAGAATAAGCTTAAAATTCCCCATCTCAGACTAATTATTATGACCGTCAGGATTGTTAGAACCTACCAAATATCTGTAAGTACATTTATTTCAAAAACAAAGAAGGATTTTAATAATCCACAAGCTTGGCGTAGATTCACTTAACATGCTGAAATATTTGAATTCAGCCATAAAAATGGCAAGTGTAAAAGTTCTCGATGGCTATTAAATGTTATTGCTAATTTCAATGTAGTAAATTTATAGTGTCTAGAAATTATTTAAACAGTGAAATTTTACAAGTTATTTTGAGAACTATTTGGTCTAGTCATAGCAGATTCCAATGTTCTGAGTCAAATGTCTGGAAGTAATTTTAAAAATGCAAAATAAGTTATACATGCAAAAGAAGTCATGTACTGTATTTATATGATCAAGCTTATTGTTGAAAAGTAATTGAACAAATGATCTGGTAATTTATAGTTATCTTATGGAAATTGAAAAGTGTGTAAATGTCTTAACACAAATTAAAGAAAGTGTTTATATCATGATTGAATTTATTTATACATGTCTCTTGCCATATTTTATTTAACAGTAGGACAGCCATTGTTGAGTCCTGGCGCTCAACATCAGGGAAGGCGAACCCGTGAGTTGCACTACTACTTTACATTGATTACTCTAAACATTTGTCCGGAGTGAATTATGAAATTATACTTTACAAATGAACTATCTCCTTGACGTATATACGAGTAACTTTCACATCCCGCATTCACACTTGTACTGTTACATATTATGTTCTTGATCAAAATTTAAAATATATATATATATATATATATATATATAATGCTATATAAGAAAATAATTCTCTATATTTGTTTATTTGCCTACCAAACTGACAAACAAATTTAGCGAAATATTCCCTACATGACAACTTTAGAAAATATAGTCGAATTGATAAAATCCTATATCTTGAAAAATGAAGTTTCATTTTTGTACTACCTGCGACTTTGTGATAACTATAAATTTACTATTCTTGATTCATAATATTTTTGGTTTTACTGTTCGTGTAATAAGTACGTTTTGTTAGGGTTTTCAGGTAGTCTTAACGAAAGAATATAATGAATTTAATTAATTAAATTAATTTTAATCCATATAGGTTTGTTGTTATCGTGTTTCTGGGAACATTAGGAGCGCAAGTATTGCAATCGAGCAGATGAAAACATATGACGTAAATATAGATACTTTGGATTTTACAAAGAGAAAAAAACAAGCATTTTATGATCAAGTTTGTTAGCAGCCCTAAAGCCATACGCCTCTGATTAGGGTGTACACCACCATGGTATGTAATACTTCACAAGTGGCTTTAATAATAACATTATGAAAAGAAATAGCAATATTTTAATTAATTCTATGTCATTTGAAAAATTTAATGTTAAATCTTCCATGCTCGCCACAATTATTTATACTATATACGGGCTGTTTCACTGAGAATGTCTGAAATGAATATAAAATCAGCTGTTGGTAAAAAAATGAAAGTGGAATGTAAAAAAAAACTCGGCATACAGATGAAAAATTGAAATACAATAGTTGCTCCCACAAGAACTAATTACATAAATATGAAGAATTGTATTTTTATATGCCCCTCTCAATCCAAAAGATGCCAAATGGTGAATATTACGCCTCACTTGATTAGGGAGAAATAAATTTACCCTTTTGTTTAAAAGCTGCAATCTGTTTACATTTTCGCAAAAGGGGGGGGGGTGATATCTGTTCAATCGATTTGTCTGAATTTTATTAACATTATATTAATATTTCTATACACGAGTCTGTTGAATTTTAATTTAATCGATTGAACAAGAAACTTTATTTTCTTTATTAATTTACCTCAATATCGACATTTGTTTATCTGTAAAAAAAAATATGTGTTAGATACATCATATTATTTATATTTCTGACGAAAACAGATCGTTCATATCACGCCACTTCATTTCATGTTATTTCATCACTCATATTCATTTATCGAATGTACAGAATGTCCATCATTTATAAGAATACAAGAAAACGTATATCTGTCTGTTGTCAGTAGCGGAACTGCAAGTTGTCGGTAGCGGAACTGCAAGCTGTCGGTAGCGAAACTGCAAGTTGTCGGTAGCGGAACTGTAAGTTGTCGGTAGCGGAACTCTAAGAGAAATACAGCCATTAAACTTGGTAGACCGGTACCTCGGTTCCCCAGAGGAAACACATCGTCGATTTTTTTTAATTCGGATTAGTTTGCAAGTTATGGATTTAAATAGTTAGGCAAACTAAAATTAATCATTTTAATTTTGCCATGTTAAAAACTAAATTTACCACAGCGATTTTAGTCAAGTGGTCGTGGTCCAGTTTGTGGAAGATGATGAGCTAGCACCTAGGTTGACGAAAAAAATCCTCTAAATAAGAATCTAATGTTATACAGCATTGTCCCAGCTTTTGCGATAGTAAAATTGATTTTTTCATCCCTTTAAAATCCACCTAATAACTTTGGAAGCACTTGATGAACTAAGTAAAAATATAAATATAATGGACTTATTTTGTTGCACAAACTAACCCTACCCTTTTTAATCCCTACCCTTTTCAATCCCAACCCTTTTTTAGTTGTGTCATATATTACAACCCGCTGAAACTAAATCACGTTATGCGTTATTTAAAGACGAATACATCATGATTCGAAATTTTCTGTTAAGACGGCATTAATTGTAAAATATTTTGATTAATGTTTTCGGTTCCTTGAATTACACTGATATTTTAGGTGTTTATTTTAGACAGAATATAAATTTTAACTAGTTTATTTTGCACACGGCATCAGATCTTAATATAACCAGAAAGCACGCTTTATATTTTTTAATGTTGTGAAATGTAACATACTTTTCTATGTCTAACTTTTTAAAAAATAAATTCTCAACTGCTAATAGGAACTAATATTTTCGGGTCATTGATATTGTATTCGGGTCACTGATATTGGGGTTTTTGAGGAACAGAGCTGGCACCTGAATAAAACAAAATCTCAGAAATAAAAAAAGATACAGATATGTGTCATGTTTTTACGGGAATCCACAAAAGTTCTATTTTTAGCAATTTACAACAAAGTTGAAAAGTGTTTATGACTTTGTTCATTCTGTCTGTCTGTCCGTTAGCACGATAATTGCCGTAAAATATTTTATCCAAATGAAATTTCGGTATATTGTTCAGACGGACTGTAGGACCTGTGGGAATATAAATGAATAATATCACCCAATTAGTTTTGGATTGTACCTGTGTTGAAAAAATGAAATACATTGAACCTTCTTGTACCTAATTTTTCAAACATTTTTTAAGCGGATTCAAAATTCACAAATTGCTTCGAAAGCGAATAATTAAATGTTCTAAAGAAGAATATTCACCCCTCGGGGCCATCAAGAATTGTTGACTCATTGGATAAACTGGGTAGTAGACTGGAACAGATCAGGGAAATTCCATGTTGATCGGAAAAATGTTGCTGCTTTCTTACGGATCCAGGGGATAAATAAACCGCGATTTCCAGCCACGATTTCTGGCCTAACTACTACATTAGGAACTCTGAGATCTTCCTAGCTGATAGCCATATGTAACTTCCAATCATGACACATAGTCATTCCGGAACTCAGTTATCTTATCGACATACGTAACACTCCTGAGATGGATTACTCTAAAAATCGAGTAGTATTTAAGTCATAGGAACCAAAAAAAAACTTCACTTTAAAAAAAAAGAAAACAAGTGTTAAAGTATATGGTGAGGAATGAAATGTTCCATAGAAAACATCGCGCTAAAGCGTGATGAACCAAAAAAACGACGAATTTAAAAATAACACTCAAACTGAAAAATTCCGCGATCGTATTTATACGAGCGGAAATCGAGAGAAGTTTAGAAAAACGTCAGCAATTAAAATCAGCTTACCGAAATTCGAATTGCCACAGTTAAAGCTCAAAACTCCGATAGCAGACGATCTGGAAAACGCGAACCAATTAAAATAATTCACGAATTCTGAAAAGGCGCGAAAATCACTTAGGCGTCCCATCAATCGCGGTAAAAAGCGAGCAAAACCAATAATTCCAAAATGGCCGCAACTGAAATTTTTGAAACGCACTGAATATGGTAATAACTGGAAACTATAGAACAAACAGAATTTCTAACCAAAAAGGAGAAAATGAAGCATCAAATTAAAGGGAATTTTAAGGTAAATCAAATAAATAATCATTTCTATAAATTTACAAATCAAACATAATATTAATTTAGGAAATGGCACATTTTTAATTAAGAATATTATAAAGAAAATTAACTTAGATGATTAAAAAAATTCTAATTAACGAATAAATGGAAAAAATATTATTTAAATATTACCAAATTGAGAATATTGAGCCCGGGAAAAATAAATAAAATTAAATTTCAAACCCCAAATTACATAAATTCTATAGCAACCCAACACTGTTGCAGTCAAATGTGCTGTTCTGATATCGGTTACCGCTCTAGCTCTTAGGAGTGCGGTTCTCACGTGTCCTGACAAGGAGGATATTTATTGCCATGAACCGGTATTGATATTATGTAATTTGGGTTATATGTTGCTTTTAATGAAGTAATTTTGTTTTATTACTCTAGGAGCAGTTTGAGAAGACAAAGAGTATTTCAGAAAACCATTTTACGGAATCTCTACGAAATATCCTTAGTACCGGATGTTATTGGGAAATTTGCTTTGAGTTCACTTCGACGACAAGGACTTGCAACTCCGTTCCAGTAGCTCAACGGTAGTGCGTCGTCTGGCCAGTTTGAAGATCCAGGGTTCGATTCCTGGATGGGGCAGCAAGGTTCTTCGCAAATTTTACCATAGACACTGACACTATTTGATACTTTTTACTTTCCCTACAATACATGGTAATGTATAGGGAAAGTATTGGAATCATGCAGAAAATCGCAACTCGAGTTTTCGACGGATCTACACGTTTCGAGACCTCTAGAATACGAAAAAACCATTTTTAGCGTGACGTCTGTGTGTATGTCTGTGTGTCTGTGTGTCTGTGTGTCTGTCTGTCTGTGTGTCTGTCTGTGTGACTGTCTGTGTGTCTGTCTGTCTGTGCAGATTTTGTATCCACTCTAACTAAGAAACTAATGGACCGAATTTCACAAAATTTTGTAGGTAAGTCACTTGTGGGCGGAGCTGGTGCTGATTAGTTTTGGGTACGATTCGGAATAAAAGAACCCGCTTTTTTTGTGAAATGGCCCGCAAAAGCTTGTATCCACTGTAGCTGAAAAACTAATGGACCGAATTTCACAAAATTCGGTATATGAGTCACGTATAGGTCACCCTGGTGCTGATTAGATTTTGGTACGATTCAGAAAAAAATAACCTGCCATTTTTTGCAAAATGGCCCGCAAAAATTGCCAAATTCTAAAATAAAAAACTGGGTATACTGAAATATATCCATTAAATGCTGAGATTTAATACGTAATTTTTAACGACGAAAAGAATAAGACCAACCCCATTACACTAGGACTAGCCGTTCTCGAGATATTTTAGTTTTTCGTACATTCCCTACGCCACCTTTGAAAATAAGCCTGGTTAACGAATGAGAACGGAAATTGAATTAAAAGTGAAATAAATTTAATTAAAATATAGAGAACATTAATATAAGTCTGCAGTTAAAGTCATGTGCTGCCCACATCAGATTTTTTAATATTATGACTTAATTTCATTGCTTGATGATTCAGCATATGATATTTTTATACACCAGCAATCATTAGAAGAACATATATATTGGTATTTTGTTTTCCGAAACATTTTATTATTTCTCAAACTCTCTCAAACTCGTGTGATGTGTTGTACTTCGCGGGCAAAAATACTGATAAATATAAATGCTAGTAAAATTAAAGGGGTTTCTTTTTGTGTGTGAAGATATTTTGTATGAAAGGAGATATCACGTTTTCATTCTAAGTATTTGTTGTCACGTATCTATTAATATTCTATTGAAGATATGATATTTTTATATGCACCACTGAACAGCTAACGAAAATGTAATGACAGACTGTGGTAGATTTATACGCTTGTGGAATATTTCACATTGGGATGCTGTCGTATCAGGCATAATAGGCGTCAGGTCAAAACCTGGGCAAGAAATGGACAGTCCAACAAACAGTGAAAGCACATGGACATCTTAATTATACTTGTATTAATTTTAAATAATAATTTTAATAAATATTTGAATTTGACTACACAAAGCGTCATCCATTTTTTAGTTTTGCATTTTGATGTTTTATCTTTTGAGAATTATGTTTATTTATAGATTGATACCGGACGACAGAATAAGGTAGGTCATTTTTCGGACACTTATAACGTACACAAGCATACAAGGCCAAATTAAGTTAATAGAACGAATAAAATACATATTAAAGCATTTGATTAAAAATGTATCATCACAGAACATTAATATTACTTAACGATGGAATGTTAATTGACAAAAGCAGATTATAAAGTATAGATAAGAAGGAGAAATATGCCTTTATACAATTACTTCAAATTTTCTAGAATCTTGATCTGCCATGATGCTGCATTTCAGAAATATCTGAAGGGTTTTACCTGAATAAACATGGTTCCTCAGCATATGGCGCTAAATGCAAGGATACTAGATTTCTGAATGATGGCTCCATAGAACAAAATAATTCTCGTCCTAAGCCTATTTATTACTCACTGACCCAAATCACAGGGACCCCAAAAAGTAATCCAACAAAATAGTTCTTACTAAGCACTAGCAAATTTAATATTCTGATGAAATCGGGACGAAGTAAAATAGTTTAGCAAGCTAACTTTATTTGTGTAAGCTAACTATGTATGTTTAACTATAAATAGTTTAACAAGCTTCAGAAATGAAAATCTGTAAACGAATTCGAAAAAAATCGAATAAACTTTTTGACAAAATGTTATTCACGAATAACCGAAAGACTGTAGTTGATTTGTTTTTCAAATAATTTTATTATCGGTAACTATAGGTAAAGTAAGTAATTGTTCGTTCAGCAAACAAGTTCGTTCTTAGTGGTTGTTAAAAGCACATAATATTCTAACTGACCTTCTGGGCTGAAGAAAAGGCCTTATAACGCCTTCGAAACAATTATCATCTCCTCTCTAATATACCTACTTTCTCCAAGAAAGTTTTGTAAGCCACTGTCTTGCAAGCATTAAATTTTTACGATCCTGTTAACTTTCAAAGAAATAAATTGTATGTATTTTGTATTTTCTTTTCTACGGAACGTATGTATTATGTGCATTTTCCTGCATTTAATCTCGGAAGTACTTTGTAATAATTGAAAAAAAATCTGATGCGGGCAGCACATGACTTTCCTTATATAATGAAATGGATTTACTAGTTTTACAATAAAAAAATAATATATAAGATCCATGACGCTGTGTTTTTACGTACATTGGGCGATTTTCAGGATGACAACATGTAAAACTATTTAAAAATACTCAATTATCTTATACTTCGCGCAATTCTAAACAACCATCAACATTGATAGCGTCCTCAATAAGCGATAGAGTCCATATATAAAAATACTTTAATAATTACTTCATCATCTAGTAGTCATTTTCACTGATCAATTTGACGACATTTTCGTTAATTTGGCAACATTTAAAAAGTCGCCAAGTTGGCGACATTCCGCCAAATTCTCGCTAAACGTTATGGATGGAGAAAAAGTTATTCTTGTAGCAGGTAACTGACTATTGGCGTCCAAATGCAAAAGTATTACCTAAAGTATATTTTTTCATGAATGGAACTAGCTAGATCCTCGAGAATGATGTCACCCAATTTATCGCATGATATTGCTTATGAAAAGTGAACATATTTCTACAATAGGTAATATTTTTTTAATTTTATATGATTTTTTTTATATTTTTTTGAAAAACGTACAATATCTCAATAACGGTTCATGCTAATTCTAAAATTTATTTTAATCATTTTCTAATGGAAAATACATAAAAAATGCTTTTTTTTTTAACTTTATTTAAGGTTTTGATTTTTTGAGGATTTTTTCAAAATTTTCCTCGAAAATTTAGGAGGGTTCCGAATGGGGTTGCGTATAAAAACAATAAGCTGCATGTATTCATGGATTTTACAGATAACCAAATTTCATTCGAATCTGCCCATTCGGTCGACAGTTATGGTCTCCATAGACTCACTGACAAAGACACACACACATACTTTCACACACACACACACACACACACAGACATCATCTCAAAAAAGTCTTATTGGTGTTCAGGGATGCTTGAAACGTGATCTCCCGTTGAAAACTCGAATTCGAATTTTCGACTTTGTCACAATGTTTTCCTTCCCGGCCGTCCAAACAGTTACCTTACACCTTTCTGGTAGGTCGGACGGATCTGGGTCTCAACAACAACAACAATGTTTTCCTTGGGGCGCGGTAGCCCATTGGTTAGCGCGCTGGAGTTGCACTCGGTAGGCCCGGGTTCGATTCCAGCCACTGCCAAAACTGCCGCCGTGTTCATGCGGAGTACGATCACGTTAAACATGTGGGTCCAAATGTCCTTCCGAGAGGTTGGTGGTAGGGGAAGGAGGGTACGGTCCCTGTGGATGCCTTCCCCACTGGGTTCCGGTCTAAATTGGGTGGCACTTCCCGACCGTCCAAACAGTTACCTTACACCTTTCTAGTAGGTCGGACGGTCTGGGTTTCAACAACAACAATGTTTTCCTTATACATTATATCTATATAAGGAAAGTAATATATTTCCTTACTAGCCTTGCAAAATTGGTAAAATATCGTTTTATGTGTGTGGAAATAACACCCTTTAAAGTCATTCTAATTACACATAATTATACGAGGGTCACACTAAAAATTTTTAGATATGATTAAATGGTATAATTTAAACTTGCCAAC
Source organism: Amaurobius ferox (assembly GCA_951213105.1). Classification (NCBI taxonomy): domain Eukaryota; kingdom Metazoa; phylum Arthropoda; class Arachnida; order Araneae; family Amaurobiidae; genus Amaurobius; species Amaurobius ferox. The sequence continues at coordinate 33,720,372 of OX578144.1, read as the reverse complement.
TCTAAGGAGTGTTTAAAGTACTCCCGTCTAACATCAATGCATTTTTGTAGGTGAATTTTCCAAAGATTAAATACTTCAAGCTATCCATTCTTGGAATCGATGAAAATTATGTATTTATAGCCTCATCAATCTCATCTAAGGAATGAAATCGAAGCGCAGGTAATTTTTTTTAATTAAAAAATAGCCAAAAGTCACAAATAACAAGATCAGGAGAGTTGGGTGGATGTTCTATCACTTTGATGTTTTTTATCCAAGAAATTCGACTGTCATTCTTTCTGAATGATAAGATGCATTGTTATAATGAAGCATGAGAAGAATTTCTGGGAGACACTTATTGGTGTACAAGTTAGCTGTAACTGTCTTCTGTCCCTCTAGCTTTATGGCTTTGACAAGACCTGTACCTCTGAAGAACAAGGCATACATTACTTTTTTTATTGCTCGTTGTCTTTTCACCATTGTTGGTTTGGGGTCATCTTCAAAGACCCATACTTTACTTTTTTGACGTGGTGAAACGTCAAAAAAGTGTATGTACCTTTTATCACCAGTTATTATTTTAGAAATAATGCGGTGTCTACCATCATTAAGTAATTTTAGGGTTTTCTTGTTGGTTCTGACACGCTCCGCTTTTCGGTGTTCTGTTAAATTATGGGGGACCCCAACGACAAACTATTTTTTTTCATATACAGTTCCTCATGAATAGTTTTATGTATAGCTGCGGATCCAATGTTAAGTTCCTTCTGTATCATTTGGTAGGTACAGCGATTATCATCGATTAACATTTTTCGAATAGCCGACACATTTTCTGGGACTACAGCTGGCAAAGGCCCTCCTGTGTGCTTTTCATTCAGGAGAGAATTTCATCTTCTAGACTCTGTAAACCATCTGAATACATTGGCACGAGATGGAGTATCATTTCTATATGCTAATTTTAAAAGTTGATATCATTCTTCTTGATTTAGCCACACTTTAAAACCATAGAAAATCATAGCTCGATAGTGCTCTCTCGTCAATTCCATTTTCTTTCTTTTTTTCAAAATGTATTCTACGATATCTAATTTGTAATTGTTGCAGCAAGTTATCGTCTGCGGACATAAAATAGTTCAAATTCAGGAGATAATTTCATCTTCTAGACTCTGTAAACCATCTGAATACATTGGCACGAGATGGAGTATCATTTCTATATGCTAATTTTAAAAGTTGATATCATTCTTCTTGATTTAGCCGCGCTTTAAAACCATAGAAAATCATAGCTCGACAGTGCTCTCTCGTCAATTCCATTTTTTTGTTTTTTTTTTCAAAATTTATTCTACGATATCTAATTTATAATTGTTGCAGCAAGTTATCGTCTGCGGACATAAAATAGTTCAAATTTAAATATCCGACCAAGCGCATATTGTCTTCCGATGTCTCAAGAATGCCAGTTAGTTTCCCATGGTGGCCCCGAATTTAGCTGCCCTGAGCAGCATGACCGAGAACATAAACAAAACTCTATGAACTCTGCGCTATATTAAAGGACCCCCAAAATGGATGTCAATCGCCAGAGCATAAATCTGTAGACTTTCACTATTGCTTACTGATAGCACAAGCCGAATCCCTATATTCCATTCTCCTAGATTGTATGTCGTTTATGTGTTGAAAAATTGCGAAACTAGTCTTTAAGCATGTACTCAAGTTAGCCATATATTAATATCCATGATTTGATGCGACTAGTAAAACCATTATGATTGTTATTTCTGCATGTGTAACATTTCAAGATATAATTGACATAGCAAACCAAATACAGCATCTCCTGTATTGAGATCAACAATACAATCCGTTGTTCAAGTTGATGACGTGCCTGTTATAAGTCCGCCTGTCCGCCTCTGTGTTTTAGATAACATTGACGTGGCATCTGGTTCAGAACGCGATTTATGCAGTAAATGAAAATATGCAATTTTTACTTTAGCAGAAAGTGCATGTGGGCTGATGAATCAAACGGAATTAAATGACCTAATTTGAGATTTATCCAGGCACAAAAACATAATAGCCTAAAGCTTGGTGAACCCACAGAAAGTGCTAATTTTACCACTTTGTACCCAATTAGGGCTCATGAAGAAAGTTGCGAAACTGGAAAATGTTTTCAATACTTTGTGTCTCAATTTCCTTCCCTGGCTAGTGCCAGTGATGAAGAAGGGTTATTTTATGGAACTGAAATATGAAAACTGATTAAAATACGTTTTGAACCTTGTATGACTTTCATTTTGAACAAAATATGATGGATGTGGAAAAAATCTAATTGAATAGAACAATTGCTTTCAATACTTTTATGCAAAGAATTTTATGGAAGATATAATTATAAAGAAATCATGGTTGATATGGTATAACATTTCAAGTTATTAAGATGCAATACGAGCATAAAAATCTACTTCCTATATAATCATTTAGAAAAATTACCAGAAATTATAGGTGCAGTAAGGAGTTGGTTTAAATATTTAACAAAGGTATAATATAAATGAAAAGAAAGTAGCAATTACGATGTGATACACACATTGCGGCCGACTTTTGTTAGTAATTTAAAAGACAGCCTGATATAGGTGGTCACAAAAGGAAATATCTTTAATAAATTTATTGATCCAAGAAAACAGCTGAAATTGCTGTATGTTGTAAATAGTGCATTTTAAACAGTTACATTTTAAATCATGATTGACTCATAACATAAAATTATATTTTTAATTATACATGCTTATATAAGTGTATTTGCATCATAATTTGTTAAACATTTATTTTTGAAATATATTTTGTGATCAGCACATTGATACTTAAATCAATTGAAAATTTGAAAATTAAAAAAAAAATCTGATGTGGGCAACACATGACTTTCCTTATATAATGCAATGAATTTACTACTTTTACAGTTAAAAAATTTTTATTCTTATAGTAGATACTTATATTCTTTCTAAAATATTAAATTTTTTTCAATTTGTTGTAATTTTGATTGATTTAGCGTCATTTTTATCCATTTGGCGAGATTTCTGTTAATTTGGCAGCAATTAAAAAAGTTGCCAAGTTGGCGACATCTCGCCAAATTCGTCGCCAAAATCTTGCCAAGCATTATGGACGAAGAAATAAGTTATTCTTACAGCAGATAAATAACTATTGGCGTTCAAATACAAAAGTATTACTCAAAGTATCTTTTTTCATGACTGGAACGAGCTAGATCCATGAGAATGATGTCACCCAATTTATCGCATGGTGTTACACATGAAAAGTAAACATGTTTCTCAATAGGAAATATTTTTTTTATTTTATGACTTTTTGATAATTTTTTTGAAAAATGTGCAATATCTCGAGAACGGTTTATGTTAGCGTTCTAAAATTTATGTCAATCGTTTTCTAATGAAAAAGTACATAAGAAATGTCTATTTGCGTAACTTTATTAGCGGTTTTGATTTTTTGACGAATTTTTCAAAATTTCACTCAAAAATTTAGGGTGGTTCTGAACATTCTATTGCGTATAAAAACAATAGGCTTCCAGTGTTTACGGATTGTGATTTTTGTACCAAATTTCGTTCGAATCGGCCCATTCGTTCGTCAGTTATCGTCTCCACAGACTCACTGACACACACGCATACTTTCACACACACACACACACTCACACACACACACACACACACACACACACACACACATACACACACACAGACATCACTTCAAAAATGCTTGATTCGTGATCAGGGATGCTTGAAACGTGCTCTCCCGTCGAAAACTCGAATTCGAATTTTCGACCCCGTCACAATACTTTCCTTATACATTATGTATATAAGGAAAGTAAAAATAGTTTCCATTTATAAGCTTGTGTAATTTTGTGAATTTAATTAAATAATAATACATATATATTAATGCACATATTATTATATTTCAATTAAATTATAATAAATACTGTCAGCCATGAGATGCATAATTTTTAATTATACATGCTTATATAAGTGTATTTGCATCATAATTTGTTAAACATTTATTTTTGAAATATATTTTGTGATCAGCACATTGATATTTAAATCAATTGAAAATTTTAAAATTAAAAAAAAATCTGATGTGGGCAACACATGACTTTCCTTATATAATGCAATGAATTTACTACTTTTACAGTAAAAAAATAGGTTTTTCTTATAGTAGATACTAATATTCTTTCCAAGATATTGAATTTTCGACAATTAGTCGTCATTTTCATTGATTTAGCATCATTTTTATCCATTTGGCGAGATTTTCATTAATTTGGCAACATTTAAAAAGAGTCGCCAAGTTGGCAACATTCCGCCAAATTCACCGCCAAAATCTCGCGAAGCCTTATGCACTAAGAAAAAAGTTATTCTTACAGCAGATAAATGACTATTGGCGTTCAAATACAAAAGTATTATTCAAAGTATATTTTTCCATGAATTGAACGAGCTAGATCCACTAGAATGATGTCACTCAATTTATCGCATGGTATTACATATGAAAAGTGAACATGTTTCTCAATAGGAATTTTTTTTTTATGTGACTTTTTCATAATTTTTTTGAAAAATGCACAATATCTCGAGAACGGTTCATGTTAGCGTTCTAAAATTTATGCCAATCGTTTTCTAATGAAAAATTACATAAGAAATGTCTTTTTGCGTAACTTTATTAGCGGTTTTGATTTTTTGACGATTTTTTCAAAATTTCATTCGAAAATTTAGGGGGGTTCTGAACATTCGATTACGTATAAAAACAATAGGCTTCCAGTGTTAACGGATTGTGATTTTTGTACCAAATTTGGTTCGAATCGGTTCAATTGTTCGTCAGTTATCGTCTCCACAGGCTCACTGACACACTCACACACATACACACACACAGACATCACTTCAAAAATGTTTGATTCGTGATCAGGGATGCTTGAAACGTGCTCTCCCGTCGAAAACTCGAATTCGAATTTTCGACCCCGTCACAATACTTTCCTTATACATTATGTATATAAGGAAAGTAAAAATAGTTTCCATTTGTAAGCTTGTGTAATTTTGTGTATTTAATTAAATAATAATAAATATATATTAATGCACATATTATTATAATTCCATTAAATTATAATAAATACTGTCAGCCATGAGATGCATAACTAAGCGCATATTTTGTGAAAATAAATATCTTATC